>WBMY01018058.1:61859-78072 GCA_013397315.1 Donacobius atricapilla | reverse complement strand
TTTTCTTTTTTTTTTTTTTTTTAATTTGGTTTGGTTTTTGTTAGTGGTGGTTTGTTGCTTTTTTTCTTTCCCCTCATGTATATGTAAGCAGTCAGGAATCAGGAATAATCCATCTAAGCTGGACACATGCCACTTAGTCCTACATCTGTTTTCTGACAGTAGCTATTTCAGATACCTTGAAGGGGAGTATATAGAAATGTAAAATACTATTATTGTTACTGTATTTGCTACAGTACAGTATTACTACCAGATTTCACTTGGGGGTTGCATCTCTCCTCATTTGGGATATGCATTATACTTAAANAGAGGGACAGCTGGACGTGCCTGGCATGCAGTTGTTTCAGCTGGTATTCACACTGGCTACTGGTGAACAGATTTTTTTCTCCTTTTTTTTTTTTTCTTTAATTTCTTTTTCTAGTGGGGGAGGAAGAGACAGTGGGAGGTAAAGAAAGAAGAGGGATCACCCACAGTCATTTCCCAGAATGGAAGAGGAGAAAAGCAACACATCAGCTCAACTCCTGTTTACACATAGAACTGGCTCAACTTTCCTTTTCAAGTATAAATCAATTGGTACAGACTTGGGATGTTTTTCTCTCTCCTGTGAAGACAGCCTCTTCTCTTTTTTTTTGACTTATGAGGATTGTGTTAGTGCTCCAGGGGTTCTGCATTACAAGTTGTAAACTTGACTCTGGGCTTTTTTGACTGAAAGCAACAATTCTATCTTCAGTAGGTTTCTTTTTCCCTGGAAAGTCACATAGTGACTTGTGTCACTAAGAACTGCTTCAGCAACATAAAGTGATTACACACTCAGTAGCTTTAGATCCTTCCTTGGGAGCATTTTTTTCTGAGGAAAATATTATCATGACTGCACCTGCTTTCTGTGACTGAAGCATGAAGGGCATGGAGAAGTTATTTGGCTTCTGAAATTCTTGACAGTGATTTCTGAAGTGATTGACAGCTGGTAAAAGCTAGAGCTCTTGGGATATACTCAGCTAAGTCAAGCTAAAGACCAACTCAGAGAAGCTGTAGCTGATCTGCAAGCTTAACTTCACTGGTCTGTGCTGAAATTTAGGCTTTTGATAATGAGGTCCTAGTATAAATTACTGGGGTCTGTCTGTATTCACATAAATATTACAGTTAAAATACATTTCTCATANCTACAGTACAGTATTACTACCAGATTTCACTTGGGGGGTTGCATCTCTCCTCATTTGGGATATGCATTATACTTAAATCTCATCAGCCATTTGTCAGTTTTGTCAAGGCTGCATTGGAACCATCACTTAGAGAAAATCATAATGTGCTTCCTCAGTTTGTTCCACTTTTGTTCCCATTCTATGAGCATCATTTCCCATAGAGCTTGGTTTTGCTCTTGAGTCAAAGGGCAGAGTTTTCTCATGATTCTCTATTAGCTAGTCATAAGATCTGAATAATTTTGGTCTTTTAGTTTATGGGAACATTGACTTCCATGTCGCTGAAAGCTAAGCTAAGATGCCTTTGCTTGCTGGAGTTTCTGATACAGTTTTAGCATTGCAATTATGGTTATTATAATAACAACCAGGGCTCTAGCCTGTTTCTTCATCCTTGAGGCTTGCTTTCCTTCTCCACGGAGCTGCTCTATTAATATCATACAGTAGTTTAGTGAACAAGTTTGCTGTAGCACAGATTATTATATGCATCTTCTTGGACCAAACTAGAACTAATAATATGTAACATATAAGTCAGTGATGTCATTGTTTCAGAGAATGCCTTCTAAACAGTTGGGAGTTTTGCCTTTCACCAATCAATATGCTGACATATTTAGTCATGTGGATGTTATTGTCTATCCTATCATTGCTTGGATTTATGTAGGTCTTCAGGAGACAAGTGATTTGGGTTTGATTTTTGGTTCTCTTCATGGAATATTCTTGAAAGTGTCACATTCTGGTTGATGTTTAATTTCTTCTCATTGGAATGTGCGTATGAATATTCTGTAAACAGCCAAGTGATCTGTGCAGCCTAATTACCTCCCACTTCCCAAACTATTTCAGATCTTTGGATGAAAGTCACTATGAAAGCTATTCTATTGATTTTTCACCTAATTTAGAATTAGTTCTTCCAATTCTAGAATCAGTTGTTTTCATGCTAGATGCAGACCCTGACGCTGTAATTTTCTCACATAACTTACTGCTTCTTTTTTTGCTTTGCCTTTTTAATATATTTTCTGTTCATTGCCTTCATCTTCATTTTTGTATGTAGACATTTATCTCCTCTATGGAAATTTGCCAGATGTATTCTACAGTCTCAGAACAGGATGATCACTCCACTTCCCCTCTCTGTCCTTTTGAGACTATTCTGCAATACATAACACTAAAACTTCATCTGTGAGAATTAGTTACAAATAGTCTTGTGAAAAAGTGTTCTGAGAATTCAGCATGAAGATACTTAGCCCTTACTCTGTTTAAGAATACCGCAGTTGGGATGGAGTTTTGAACCTCAGAACACTATTGCATTAATCTTCCTAATCAATACCCTCTTTGCCAGAAGATGCTCCTGTATCTTTCACTCCTGCCCAAGAGTTTATTCTCCCTTACATCAGGTCTAGCAGGTCTTGCTGCTGCCAGGGTATCAGCTCATCCAGCATCACTCATTTCTCGGTGGGGGAAGACAGGATTTTTCCATTGGAGCAGCTCACTGAACTGATTCAGCGAGGGCCCTGGGGATCTTTGCTTCCAGGTGGAACTGGAGAGAGGGAAAGAGCATTCAGCTCATGGGTTGGGGGCAGGGGGAGCAGGATTTCCCCTTTTGGCAGCCACCTGCAGCTAGACCAGATTATGTATAATGTCAAGCCACATTCTTAAACAACTCACAGTGTTTCTGATCGAGTGAGACTGGAGTGTTTGATGTGCTTAGTGGAGATTTGACTTTTCAAATAGGTCTGGCAGCAAGTACTAAAAAGCAGGTGTCCTCCAGATTGGTGTATGACTTACATAGCCAAGAGAAGGCTTCACACAAGGGCAGCTACTAGAAAGAAAACAACCATAAAACAAATAAGACACCATTAGTTTAAATGGGCAAAAGTCCACAAAGGAAAGGACCCAGCAGCTGACACTAATATTATTACTGGCTGAAAAGAGATTTGAACTTTTTGGCAACAACAAATGTCAGAGAATTGGATTTGAACAGGTGAAATTTATTATAACCTTTAGACACAAATAGTCACAGAAGATCAGTGTGGGTGTTCAAATAATGAGGACTATCTGCAGCAATAGGTAAAGAAGAGAATCAGAGTATATAAAACTGTCATTCCAAGAAAATACAGGGAAGAAGTGAGGTTTTCCTAAGAATATAAGTCACAGAAAATCAGTGGGAATTGGGTGCCTTCTTTTCTCTTCTGAAAAGCCTCCAGCCAAGCTCCCTGAAATGATACTACTGAGGAAATGTGATCTTTCTCAGATCTTCTAAATTCAAGCCTTTCCAAAGCACAGGAAAGTCATGTATTTCATGGCCTTCAGGAAGGTGGAGGAGGATGGCTACCAAAGCAATAAAGATTTTAAGGAAGAGAGAAATTGATGTTATGTTCAATAAATACAAACCTTGTGTTTACAGCACTGATGGTGAACTGTCAGCTGAGACTTTAAAATGATGTTTTCTCTGTCTAAAAACTGAAGAAAACAATGTCACATTTTTTAAGAGCAGGATTTCACCTATTTCATTTTTTTCTTTTCCTATGCTTCAGTAAAATGTATCAAGCATAAACTGTGCTCATCCTTTTGTTCAAAATGCAATGCGTCAATTCAGTTTCTACGTACAGTATTGTATGCATTGCACTTGATGTGTTATCAAATAATCTCTGTTCCCAATCCTAAAAAAACATTTGAAAATTAATGTGTATGGTAATATAAATTCATATATTGGATAGAGTAAGTTATTAGACTAAATATATTCTATTTCAGCTGGGCAGAATTTAGTTTCTGTTCTCATGAAGATACAGTGTGCAGCTGTTTTTTAATCTGCTTTCTGTGTTGAAATGTGTACTGATACGTATTCTTGTTTTGCCCTAGGACAGCACTGGGGATAAACTACTCTATCTGAATGGACCATTTCCTATTAAAATACTTAAATAAACATAGGAGAAACTAGCATATATGCAGGCACCTAGGTACTCATATTTACATAGGCTTAGTCACTCAGAGTTTGTATTTTTTTTTCTTTTCCTTTTTGAGTGGAAGAAATATCATCTGCTTTTGAAATAGTGGTGTGGGTTTTTTTTTTTTTTCCCCAGTTTGAGGGAGTTAACTGTTCAGGGTTGGGAGGGTTGAATGTTTTTGCACTTGTTTTTTTGGTTTGTTGGGTTTTTTTTACTGTGGGATGCTCAAACACTGGCACAGATTGCCCAGTGAGGTTATGGAGTCTCTGCCCTTGGATATACCTAAAACCCCAACTAGACATGGTCCTGGGCAACCTGCTCTAGGTGATCCTGCTTGAGCAGGAAGTCCTCCGGAGATCCCTTCCAACCTCAGGAATTCTGTGGCTTTTAACTGGAGACTTACTTGTATTCTTTTTTTTTGCTGGATGTTTTTTCTAGCACAGAGAGAAAAATAAGTCAAGCAAGGTAGGGTTTTATAAAGAGGTTTTTTAAACTGAGACATGGCAGAAAGAAATGCAAGTGAACAATGTGCATCCTGCCAAGCTGATGGTTGATGGACTGAGGAGCAGTGAGAGCTTGGAAGGGCAGAAGCACATCTGGCAAAGCTGGTCTTTCCAGAATGGTGAAAAGGTATAAAAGCTCTTCATAATGAAGAAAGTATGAAGCAGTAATATTTTTGGTTAGTTTTTTATTTAGCTTTCTCTGTGATTTTAGATTTTTCAAGGACATTTCTTTCAACAACATCTGGTTTTCTCAGTTTTACCAAAGAGTGAGTCTTGTTTTTCTGAAAAGCTGGAAATGCTACTTACTGTACATGGATTACTGATCTTTCCAAAGCTGCTCACGGCTGACGTGTACAAATCCACTGAGTGAGTCATAAAGCCCAGTCAGCTGTATCTTTTGCTTGTTCCTAGGTGAGATTTAGTGGATACTCACTTCATAGACTTTGAAAGCCGGCCAGGAGCTTTGACAAAAAACAACCTGAATGTTCCTGCTGATTAAAAAAAAAAAAAAAAAGAATTGGAAAGTTGCTTTTTCATAATCCAAACTGTATTTTCTGCTACAAGCAGGTGAAATTAAGTTGTCGGGAAAGCCCTTCCACTAATATATGGTGAGATTTGTGATGGAGAGAAAATTGTCTTTTGAAATAGCATTGCATTGGCATGACAATGCCTTTATATTTTTTTTATTCTTTAGAATGAGTAGAATTTGCATTGGAAGAAGACTTATAACCATTCCTTAAAGAATCTGTGGATCATGCGAGATTGAGTTGTATCGGACAACCTGACTTCTGTTCCCTTTCTCCTTTTCATGTCTGTAACTGTGGTACCATGTATTTAGTTGAAAGCCTCTTTAAAGATGGACGTTTTCTTCCGTGGTAAAGTAGGAAGTTGGGTAAATCAGTTAGAGAAAGAGCAGTTCATATACCTGCCAGGAGTATGACTTCTCCTCTCAGCATATTTTATTTCTTTAGAGCAACTGGATGGACTCTGTATTGCATGCCAGTGGAGAGGAACTTAGTCTCTATAAGGGCTTCCTAATGCTAACAGCCTTTTTGAAAGGCTACAGTTCGGATGTTCTCTGTTTTGAAACCCTTTGTTCTATGCTTTTATCATGCACTGTATTTTTGTCTTTGGTTTGAGCTCCGAATTTACTTGCACATTTTTTTACACTTCAGAAAAACTATTAAAGATTGAAAAGTAAATGCTCAGAATTAGGAACTTCATTCTGCAGTTGGCAGAGCTTTGTTTCTTTGAACTATTAAATTATAATAGGCCTGACTCTTACTTAGAGAAGTAATCCATGTTTTTAAAATGTTGGGCATCTACTGCTCTAAAAAGAAATAACCTAAACATGCAAAGATCTAGTTGATGTTGATGGGAATTATGCAATAGACAATATTATAGATATTAGATATTTTAGGTGTTATGCCTCTGGTACACCAGTGCACTGAAAATCTTTGTTCTTTGAAAATAGGATTTAATAACTCTCTGGTTGTCACCTACACATACCAGTAGTTTCTGGATGCCAAATACTTTTTCAGAATAAACATGCAGGAGATGGCCAAAGGTTCAAGGTCAAGTGCAAAGTAGGACAGGAGAGGCAGGACATCATTTTCAAGTGCCTCTTGGTAAAATAACCAGAGAAGACAGTAAGCCATTCATAAGGATTAAGGCTAATGGGTGAAAGTAAATTGTTTTAATTAGGTTTCTGAGTTTTAATCCAAAACAAAACTTGCAAAAGGCATATTGTAGATATCAGCATTTGATCCTACCCTATTAAATACATTTTCAGCATCTCAAGAAAAAGCAGCAATGGGATCATCATCATCTCTCACCTCTCAGAATATCTGTAGCACTCTTCTTAAATTATCAGCTGCCTCCCTGCCTGGCATGAAACTGCCTTGATCTTGATTTACAATGGTAGTAATGCTTGTGTTTAGTCTCGTGGTTAGCCATTTAGTAAATATTTTTAAGACTACATTTAACAAAGATACAGAACAATAGTCCTTATATTTCCTGAGACTTTATCAGGTTTCAGAACACATAGGTTCCCCTTCGCTTTTAATTGATAATGGTATTGCACCTTTACCTGGTCTTGTGCAAGGCATTTTGGAGGCACTGTTTTAGGTTAATGTAGGGTTTCTGATGTATATCCCCAGCTGTCACCCACCCTGATAAGTCCAATTGCCAGACTACAATTACTGCACCATTTATTTCAATATATACAAGTATAGTTGCATATTCCTTTCAATTTGGCACACATATGGCAGCAGATAGCAGTGCCCCAGTGGAGCTTAGAGAGAGGCAAGGAATAGCCATAACATTTGGAAGAGCAGGGAAGAGAAACATGTAATTCTTTAAGCACTTTCGATAGTGGTCCTAAATATGATATAGGCAAAGAACAGAACTTATCTTTCCCTTCTGGTATTGCCAAGGAACTCTTCATGAGCCTAAAAAACATGTGAATGATGTGGACAGGAACATAAATTTAGCACTTTTCCATACCTGGGGTTGTCCAATAGCTAAAAAGCAATCAAAGCTTTCCTCAAGTGTGCAGGAAAAAACAAGACTGTATTTATCTGCTTGTCTTCTCTTCCTGTATATCATTATTCAGTGGCTCTTGGATTAGTTTGGTTTGCAGTCAACATTTAGACCAACTCCAAATGTGCGTATCCTTCATATGATAAAAATTCAGCTGAAGAAACTTAAATTGAGTAGTGAAAGTTCTGAAGATTTCCAATAACAATTTTTTAATGGAAGAACCATTGCTTCTTCTAGTTCAAGTGGATGCAGAAAGTGATAGTCAGACTTGTTTGAACCCTACATTAACAAATTCCAGTTTTTAACTGTTCTAAAAAGTTCTGTGATATTTTGTTGTGTAATCAATAGCCCATGCATCTGAAATGTTTATATAACTTAGCAGCATTTTACAGCTTAAAGCCTTTAATAGATCTCAGTAATGCTGATCTCACTGTCTGATTGGGTGGGACATACAGGAATTAAGTGTCCATCCAGTGAACAGGAGAAACATCAAATGTTTGTCAAGTTTGGAGGGACACTAATGAAAATTGTGGATGTAGTCCTTTAATCTTTATTGAGACTTTATTTTGAAATTAGAATTCCCCAAAATAGGGTGATTGAAAGCTTAGCAAACACATTCTTACTGAAAGTAACCCTCATGACTTATTCCTAGGCATGATCATGGACTTAGTGTTTTTGAAAGAGTTAAACCCTTTACCTCTGAGAAAACGTTTGCTTTTAGAGTAATTCCTTATCTTTCAGCAGTATTCAAGGAAACTGGGTGAGAGAACATACTATAATATTGAATAAGAAGGAGCTAAAGGAAAGTTCCTTCATTTTCTTGCTTTCCTTGCCAGCCTGCACTTCAGCTCCAACCTTTTCCTTGGCAGGAAGGAGAAAATAAGAAAAAAAGCAGTGGATTCCTCAGCATAACTTCCTCTGTTCCTTAAAGTTTAGCCACTGGTCTAATCTCTGAAAGTTTTTCCTGGCTTGCATTGACTTACTGCTCAGACAATGAGCACTTTTTTAACCTGTCAGGAGCTGAATTGCTTGGCCTGCCATCGGGCTGACAGTGTGCCACTGGTTCTGAGACTACTCTGTTCCTGAGATGCAGCGCTGACACAAATCTGTACAAGGGCTGATTCTGTGAGTGCCCCAGTGGAATCCTCTTCAACCGCTGTCTAGTTAGTAAGGTTCAGTGAATACTCAAGGGGAGACTCCTTGGCAATGGATTTTGCCTTTTGCAGAAATTCTGCATTGGAATTTTTAATATAGGATGGCTCTGTTGGGCTGTGTGCTCTTTTAAAAAAAAATCACTCAGCGTGCAGTTTAAGTTCTGTTTATGTTTCTGCAGTGTTTAAAGTTGTTCCTTATCTGTTGCCTATGCTCTTTATCATTCATAGGTCTGAGGGAGATGGAAAAGATCTTCTGGGTTTCAGGGAGGGAGGCAGGCAAGCCAGAAACAGAGACAAAGGTAGGCTTGGTCCTCAAGAACAAATAACACAGTAAAGAATGACATTATGACATTTCCTTATTATATTGTTTAGAGTATAATAATTGTTTACCCACAATAAATGTGCCCCCTACTGCAGTATTTTCAACCAGAAATGCATGTGCATGTATATGTATATGTATATACACACCCCGTATGTGTGTCTGTGTAAATATAGGCTTCATGACTACTGGAAGTCTGAAACCTGAAGGACTGAAACTGTATTGATGTGGTTTCAGAGGTTGAATGTCACCCACCTGTACCTGCACTCAGGAGATTTCACACCACCACACCAAAACACATAATTCACTGCAGTGTTTGACAGCTGACATCACACACGGAGCACACAGACTGCTTCAAACGCAGGGGTTTCCCCTGCACAGGCAGTGATAGGGGTGTCCAAAGTGACCTGCATGATAATTCTGCGCATTATTTGCTTTGTGTTAAGCTTGGTGGCTCCAACTAGCATCTGGTTCTCGTTGTGTTTAGTGTTTTTTCCAAACACATAGGCAAATCCGTGCTCTGAGAATTTTATCTAACAGTATTTGGGTTTTCTTCTCATGTTTATATGTACTTTTTTGGGTTTTCTTCTCATGTTTATATGTACTTTTTGGAGGAGGCTTTTCAGCTTTTGTTTGATCTGTCAGGAACAATACTTGTCTATAGTAGGACTGAAGAGATCACTTTTCCAAAAGGTGAGGCTGTTTAGATATTTGCCTCACACTTACTGTTTGATTTCCTATTTCCCTGCTAACTAGTGGTTTCTTTAAATGTCGTGCTGTAAAGGAAGGTTGGGCTTCCAAGTCTATTTAACTTTTATCCTTGATAACTTTCATTTCCCAATACGTGGTAACTTGCAGGATTGAGTCCATGCTGTGGAATTGACACAAAAAGCTCTATGAGATTTGCAGGGCACAATTGTGAAAACTGTTCAGTATATCCTGTTTTCTAAATGTCAGCTTTTTTCTTTTTTTTCTCTTTCATAGTGGGTGGGCTGACTAAACAGAGACTTTTTTACATGGTACTTTGCTGTTTTCTAAACAGAGCAGCTATGTATGCTATCTAGTTTATATACAGCTTTTTTTTTTTTTTTTAAAGCAGGGTACCCTTATAAATATGTTGGATTTAAAAGAAGCTAGTCCTACAGAAAGTGCTTTGTTTCCAGTATCTAAAACTTCTCTTGATTTTTTTTCTTCATATTTTGTTCGTTGCTTTGCTGTGTGCCACTTTCTGTGTGTTTTGAAGTAATTATGCATAGGTCCTACAATACAATAAGGCCAATGTTTGCAATAGGTTTTTTTCTGATATATAGCATGGAATGGAGCTAATCAAAACCTAAGTGTGGACTTCGCACTCACTGCAGCTTCTAAATTACATAATTGACATTATTTTGGGCCTTACGACAGCATTTGGCTTTAAAGCATTAAAAAAAGACCATTCCAAATTAGGAAAATTAGAACAAAGAGCTATTCTAAAAGAAATAATTAGTATTCTTAAAATATATCAGCACATAAATACATCTTGATAGCTCTACCACTTTTGGGCTTGCTGGAGAGTCAAAGGAAGACACAGTTTTGCTGCAATTAATGCCTCTAAATGGACCACATACAAAATTATTATCCTAAATAAGCTGCAGAATCCTGCAGGCAACATATCAGACCGGGTTGAAGGTACTGCATGGCAGAATTCAGAGTGGAATTAAAGGCTCTTCTGAGCAAAACTGGTTCCCAGCCAAGGCAGCCCTCATAAGCACATGAGAAGTCACCTGAAAGTTGCCATTGGGGATGTTGCCCAATCTTTTTTTCACTCTAAATCTGAAAATAGATTTCTCTGGATCTGTTGGGACCAGGTCTGTGTGTACTAAGAACTGATAAAGTGTGTGCTGAACTTTCTTCCTAGAGCTCTGCTGATGTAGCTCTATTTTTATTTCCATGCTACTCTTTTTCTTTGTAGTTTCTTCTTGTTTGATTTCCTTCTCTTGATTATTTCTTGCCTTTTTTAGTATTCTGTCCATTCCTGGCAAGACTGAACTCCTTTTTCTAGACATCAGTGGTGCCCCTATCCACATAAAGGTTCTTGATTATGATACTTGACTTGATAATGCCTGTTGAGTGACATCTTAGAGTTGAAGGCAGTGATCGCCAAGCAGCTAGCCAGTTAAAAAATTCAGCTTGGGCTTCCTTTGGAAATGATAACTTAGGCCTGCATCAGCTTTCTGTTTTTTTGCATAGTACATTGCTATTTCTGTGTTTTAGAAAGTGTTTTATGAGGGTGTGCCCTGCTCTTAGATTAAACCTGATCTTGATCCTATGACAGTGTCAGTGTTCTGTCCTTCATCCCAAGCAACAGATAACATTAGGAGCACAGAGTTTCTGTGGGTTAATGGTAAAAGTCTCATATTGAATGTTCTGTTTCTTTGATGGAAAAGTGTTTATCCAGAAAGGCTCTTCGGAGAGAAATTTTTTATTCAGTATGATTCAGTTTGATCAGTCATTTTTGTTGGAGAGGTGATCTTTGATGCTTTATTTGGTTATTTGCACTACCACAGAAGTATTCCTGGGGAGTGATTGAATTTTAAAGGAGAGCAAAAGGCAGCCTGTTACGCTTGCTTCCCAGGTTCCACTGCCCACAAAACAGCATCATTCCGTGGGGAAGTAGGAGGTTCTAGCATTCCTTGGGATGTGTGGGAAATGGCGTGTGTGTTTATATGGCCATGGTTTCACCTTACACAGGGACCACCAGGTTTTAATGACACACTTGGCCACAGGAGGTTCAAGCCACTGACCACTGTGTTTATTCCAATGAGCCAGCCTGTTGGCACTGGGAAATCTTTTACCCCAGTTTACACCACGACATAAAAATAAGACAACGCATTTCTTGTCTATAGTCTCATTTTCCAATATTGGTGCTGGAGATTCCTAGGGAAGGCTTTTTTTTAAAATTCTGCCCCCCCATGTGCTACCTGTTAAAGGCAAATACCATGGAGGGTATTTTGTCAGAAGGATGTAGAACAGCATCAGTGTGCAAAAAATGAATTTAGGTATCACATCTTTAAAGAAACTTCTAGAGTATGAGGGGAAAACAGTCCAGCTCCCCATGATGTCCTGTTTCTAATGAATGCTTTGTTCCACATCAGATTCTTGCTTTTCAAAGTAAATAAAGCTGGATGCTGGAATTTTCTTCAGAAACCTCATGTTTGTTAATACTGTTCAGGGGGGAGGGAATGGGAATGAAACTTTTAATCAAACTGAATTATTAATTTTATAATATTCTCCATTAATTTTTTTCAAATCCATTCTTAAAATAACTGGGGAGAGAGTAAAGTCAGATGTCTCAGCAATTTCAGGCAGATTCTTCTTTACAAAGAATATATTTCCCCTCTGGTATTGATGAATAATGAAAGGCTGTTACCTATTGATGTATTGGTGCAATATTGATGACTGACAAAATTCTGATGTAAAGGAGGGATTAGATGGAGATAAATTATGTAGGGCTAGAAATGAAATGCTGGGTTATTAAAGTGTTACAGAAAATGTTCTTCTGGAATTGGTTTAAGTCTGGATTATGTCTTGTACTAGAATTATAAAGCTTAATCTGTTCTTGATTAAGTCAACCAACTGAAATATCTAGCTGGGGGCATATGTATATTTGTTGTTGAAGTCAACCCTGAAAACTTGTTGTGGGATTGGTGAAAGCCTGGTTGTCTTTGATTTGCACCTTTTAACCATACTTACCACAAGCTACCTAAAATATAGAGAGACTTCTTTTCACTCAGGCCTTTTCTGATGTTAAAAAATATGGAGTGTTTGGCAGGGTGACACGATGGAAGTGCCCTCCTACTCTCCTATATTGTGGAGTAATGGCAAGATTCATTTAAATGCTTCACAAGCTGATATTCATAATTACTTGTTTTAAAAGGTTTGAAAGGTTTTCCTTTCTAGGCTCTGGTTGTTTTAGGCATTTCCACAGTGGCAAGGCTTTAGTTTTTACAGTGTGTTATCAAATTTGCTTCCCTTCGTTATCATTCTTCCTCGCTCATGTTTTGACCACTAAGAATACATTCTGCCTACATACTGCATGTATTTATTTTCTCTTTCTCAGTATATCACCAACAATGATTGAAATATGGGCTGCACTCAAAAACATAGAAGCATTCACTAAAGTTCTTCTACTGAGAAGAGATGGGGTTTTTTTAACCTTTAGCACCTCCTTCCTATCTGCAGTTCTGCTGTGCTAGAAAAATGAGAGATCTTAGGACATCTGCACCTACATTTTGTAGCACAAATTAAATACATGAGTTATTAGGCAATCTCCAGTCCCACTAGTTGTATTTAATGAGCTATATCTTGAGAAGTGCAGTGAGGATTAATTACCATTTATATTGAACTTGTAAAGTATAGGGGCCCTAATTCAACACTATTTAAGCATGTGACCAGCTCCAAGCACATCTGCTTTACTTCCATAGGAATCAATGGAATCTAACCATGTGCCTAAAGTTAAACCTGTACTAAATAACTTTTCTGAGTACAAACAAACTGTAATTTAGAGCTTATAAAAGCTATCTCTTTGTCCCTGAGTTCTACAGAGCAATTTCTAATCAGGCTGAGGATAAGAAGTAATGTTCCATTTTCTTTTCAAAATAGCTTTAGTTTATTTTGGTAAATATACTAATTTCAATGCCCATGTTTTCTCATAGGAAATGTCTTCCATCTATTAAAAAAGAATCCATAACTATTTGAAAAGCAATAGTGAGTCACAAAGCTCATCCAAAACCATCACAGATTCTCATTTGTGTACAAGGACGTGTCTCAGATTATGCTAAAAAAATTATCAAAGAGAGATTGTCAGATTGTGATTCATACACAGAGAGATTGGCATTTAAGTAAGATATTCTATAAAATAAATAATCTGATTAATGGTTGAATAAAAATGCAGATCTGTAATTTTTATTAGTTCCTGCTCTTCTGTCCAAAAAGACTTTGAGACCTGAGTCATGAATCCATACTATCGATATTCAGTATGTACTCAATTCCTTAAATATTCATATTTCATGAATAGTTGTCAGGCAGAACTCTGGACAATTATTCAGAAGAGATAACAGCAGTACCTGACAGACTGATGGCAGTATGATTCTTGCTCAATAAAGAGTCTTGTAAGATCAGTGCTATTATCAGAAACCTGTTTTGGTGAAAGGAAAGGTGGGAAATTTTATAAGGGAGACAGTCAAGTCTAACAGAAACTTCCCCCAGTGAGCTACATCCTGTCTTTCTATTTTTCAGTAACTATTTTACCAAGAACAGGCAAAATCTTCTGAGCCTAATTCCACTGTCTAGGAAGTACAAAAGATTTGGTCAGCAGTTGGAATCTCTGATATCCCAGGACTTCGCAGGCTTCAATAAATGCCTCCAAGAAGTAGAAATTTCTGCAACAGCAAACACAGCATTTCTTTTCTCCAGATGTTAGTCCATCCCAACAAAATGGGAAATCTGGAAATGATCAATCTTCTTTGTGAGAACTCTAGTAAACACAAAGCAGCTTCATTTCCAGATGGTGAAATCCACGTGCAGCAGGCTTTCCCCCAAGCACTCAGACTCACCTGAATGAGCCTCTGTGTGTGCTCACTCTGTCGCTTTCCTGCTCCTGCACACATGCCCCCTTCCTTTCTGTCTCTGTTCAAAGAAGGTCTTACTTGCAGTCAGCCATACTCAAAATGTGAACTCATTGACCGTCATCTTGTCTCGTGTTTTACCTGTAATATTACACTCTTGATGAATTACGGCCTAACCAGTTAGCTCTGTTGTGCAGCTCAGACAGTGACATTCTAGGAGTCTATTTTAACCCCACAATCCCTTTGGCCCTCTTGCTTTTTCCAGTCATTAATTCTTAAACATCTGAAGTGGTTACCTGCACAATGACATATAGAATAACCAGGGAGAACAGGAATAGTGAATTATGGATTTGCTCTTCTTTGACACAGCCCAAAAAATCGATAAGGACTGGGAAGTATGATGGAAGTGGAGAGAGCAAAGGGGATTCGGAACCACTTCTAAAAAGGATGTTCCACCTTTTACCTATGCTCTGAAAGTTGACTACATTGGATATTGGTGTTTAATTAGAAACAAAATTAAGTAGCATTTAAATAGTATGTTTTAAATATCATCTGAAGTAACAACACTCGTATAAAATCCTTCATGTGTTAACTATTACTTAGTTTAATGTCCTTAAAAAAATCAGTTGCATTTTTAAGTACTTTTTCATTCCTGCTGTGTAGTATAAACTGCCCAAGGAGATTGTTCCGTCCCAACAGAATTATCAGTCTATATAGACAAGCTACAAAGCATAGAGAAAGTATAATTATCCCCATTTTGCAGCTGGGCAAACCTGAATTCACACATGTGAAAGCTCTGTCAAGAATGAGAAACTGGGGCGAGTTTAGCAGGTTTGTTAGCTTGCACATTTTAATAAAATCTGGTTTTAGTCATCTTTTGATGACCAGAATGTACAAACAGATTAGTATTTAAAAACAGGCTGTGGTCTGTTTTGTGAGAAGTGGTGACTTCTATTTTTCTTAGAGCTACAATTTGCTATCACTGCAGTATGGGTGTTTTCAGCTAGTACTGACATATTTATCTGTATTGTTAACTATATGTAATGTTGATTTTTGCAGCTGAGATTTTTGTAAGAGCATATATTCTGTATCCACATTTGAACTACTGTCCTTTGACCAATGGGAAAATGCTAGAAAAAGTATGAAAATTATAGTACAGCTGCTCAATTTGGTACAGTATATTTAATTTAGTAAAGAGGTCATCAATATTCATCAAGACAACAAAACTAAAGGGATTTGCCTGATACTTGCAGTGCACTGGTTAGAGGAGTTTAACAGATGCACTTAATATTTAGGAATGCTGTCTATTATACTCAAGAGGTTATTGAGAGATGAACAGTAAAAAAAATTCTAAAGCACCTGAGCAACTTAAAAAAAAATCATGTGTAACCTTGGTTCTTTAGTGCACCAGAAAGACTTGGGAGCCTGGTTTCTGTTGGTTTTTAAGGAGTTCCCTGGTCATAAATGTCCATGATTTGTTAAAATAAAGACTCTAAAGAAGGATTTACTAATGGCTCCCAGAAGAAGATGACACCAAGTTGCAGTTGTGATTTTTTTTTCCAGATTAGAATTCTTCTGTCACATAGCTGTTCACAACTTGCTGAGAAAGTTTCTTGTCCTCTTGGCTAAGGAGTTGTCCTCTTCCAAATAGAGTTTTGATGAAAAGTCTTAACTTGAGTTGAAACAACTCTTCAAATAGCCATATCCAAATCTGTGAAGTATTTTGGATGTGACTGTCAAGGCCTTTCATTTGTCTGTGTTCAACAGAAAGCCAGTGAATAGAGAAGCATACTGAGTGAGGTTTCAGATATGTTTTTATTATATTCTAGCACAGCAGTTTCGGTGACAATAGCAGTTTCAGTGACAATTCTCAGTGCCTGAGAATTTTGCCCTCTCCCCATGCATTTTCTCTTCAGAACAGTCCCTACCCTGAAGCTCCTGTAAAAAAAAAAAAAAAAAAA
>WBMY01018058.1:0-61831 GCA_013397315.1 Donacobius atricapilla | reverse complement strand
AAAAAAAAAAAGGAGGAGGGGGATCATATAATGTACAAAGGAGAAATGGGGGATTAAAGGATTTTCCAAAGGCCATAAACAAGTGAGGGAAGATATTCTATCCCTCACAGAGGTGATTTTCCAACAGCGAAGTTTTAGTGCATCAGTGGGCAGCTGACAGGGGAGTATCTAACACTGTACATTTTTCATCTATGTCTGTTTTACAGACTAACACATAATGAAATAATTAGTTTCTGCGGATCAATGGGTATATTGCCACTGATTTAAGTGGAACCAAGTTTTCTATCTGGAACTGTTAGTCTTGACCCAGCTTTAAAAATAGAAGAGTCTGCTTTAACAAAAAATTGGGTTCCTTACTCAAACATTCTCCTTTCCTTCCTGCACATTAGGACAACTGATTGATTTTTACAGAAGAGGTAACTGCAGCCAGCTAGTTGCACTGATAGGTGATTCAGTTTTTAATGGCCTGAAGCCTCTTGGTAAACCAGCCTCAGTTAGAAAGCTACAGAATCATGAAGGATCTGTGCGACTTTACAGTAAGGTTATACTTTCACTAGTAGCTTTATTTTCTGCTTGGTTGAACACAACAGTAAGTCTAGGGTAAGGAGGGAGTTTGTTGGGGGTTTTTTTAAGTAAAAAATATAACAAGCCAATAATATCATGGAATAAGTAATGCTTTTCTTCAATATGTCTGTCAAGTGAAATGAGTGATACTTTACCAGCCGTATAGATGAGTAACTACTAGGACAGGATCAGTGTCTTGCGCTTTAAAAATAAACTTCTTTGCTCTGAGTCAACATCTGTTTTGCCTTGGCCTTCATTTAGCAGCAGGAGACCATTATCCTGTGATGACTTTCTATTCCACTGACATCTCATCTGGTGCACCGATACTCTCAGTATTTTACTCCCCTGCTGTGCCCCTTCCCCTCAGCCACACACACACAAACACTCTTTATCTCAGCCTGTAGAATGCTATGTTCTGCTGTTTCCGTGAATAGGAGATCGCACATAATATGATCAATCAGTTGCTTCTACCACTAAGGAAAAGTGTGTCATTCTAATTAACTTCTTACATCCCAATAACAAAAGCAACACTCTTGGACAGGTGTCTAAAATCAGGAACATTTATCTAAACTGCCTTGACATTCCAAATCTAAAGTGGGGGACGACCATCTGAGAAGGCAATCTTGCAAAAGTTCTGGCCTTTCAGATCCGGTCTGGTTATTGCTGGGGTTAGGAAAATGGAGAATAATTATGGAATAAACCAACTAAATTTTTACAAAGACTTTGCTTATTTGGGTTTTGGGGCAAATATTTGGAATCAAACTGGTTTCCCTAGACTTCTATGAGATAAATTATTATTCAGAGTCACTAAATCTGTTAAGTTTATTGATCTGGGACAGTTAATTGCTAATGCTATGTCCTTTACTGTAAGAAAATACATCAAAGTAGAAATTTCTTCACTTGATGCAGCAGGCACCAAGGGGTTTTTTTTCTCCAGAAAGGAAAAGAGAAGAACATAAAATCCAAATGTAGCAATGCTTGTACTGGAGCACTCCAGAGGTCTATTTAACCCAAGGTGTCAACAAGAAGATGCTAAGGCTTGTGGGATTCTACAGCTTTCCTGCTTTTACGATGGTGCAAGGACTAGATGAACCCTGGGGGCAGGGCAGGGAGGGAAATTGCTGTTGTGGCTTGCACAGCTTCTGGAAGCACTCAGTGCCTAATGGGGTGAGAAGTTTCCTCCTCATGTGTCTTTTTCCCTGTCTCCTACACAGCTATGCACATCCACACATGCACATAATGGAGGACCATTACGTGATGGGAACATGGGCATGCTTTTCTTTAAGTTGGTTTTTAGGATGCACCCAGAAAGCCCTCTGGATGAGTCAGTCAAATTCATCCCATTTCCCTGTATGTCCTTTTGAAGTGCCTGCTGTGAGTACCAAAGCCAAAACCTGTCCTTTAGTATTATTATTTTAAATCTAAGTAGGACTAAAAGAGGATGTGTTACATGATGGGTTTACAGGCATGGTTTGAACCTGTCACCAGCAGCAAATTACATCTCTCACATTAAAATATAACCTTCTCAGTACTGTTTATTATACCTGAGTGTAAGCTGATTGTGATGGACCATGATTGTCAACTGATGCAGGGAAGCAAGACAAAGATGGCTTTGTTCAATTTTCTTTTTTTCTGTGAGAAGTTTAAGCTAATGTGTCTTTATGTGGCCAACTGAAAACCTCCTCCATTTACTTTTCTCAATGTGAAAGTATGATCTGTACATTTTCTTTTCTATGGTACTGTCTTTAAGGAATTAAAGACTTAGGTTTATCCTGTGGGAACTTGCAAGATAAAGCTGCTATTGCTGCCTACTGCTTCAGATTATGTAGTGCACACTGCAGAACCACTGTGTGTATTTTTCTTGTTCATGGGTTGTTTCACTGCTTCATACCTAAACAGCTAGAATGAACTGGCATTCAGGGCTAGTAACTTATTCTAGGTGAAGTTAACCTACAAGTCTTTACAGTAATTTGGACTAGTTTCCTTTGAAACAGCATTTTCCTAGTTCAGTGTTTTGACTGTATGGTAGGTTTCTACTTTTTATCTATTGCCAATTGTAGTTGATGCTTTTGCAAAGGCAATTAAGATGGGAAAGGGGGAAAAGAGTACAGACTTTCTCACAAACGTGTCCTGGATTTGTTTGAAATGTTTTCAGAAAGTGTATTTTCATCTTGTACTTGAGTAACTTGAGGTTCAGGATGTTTGTTTGTTCAGGTCATGTCATGGTGCATATTCTGGCACATTAGGTGACCACATCAGGAGGAAGATCACCCTTTATTGTCCCCTTTTATGCCTTGGGGAGCATAAAAGGTATCTCTTAAGATACAGGAAAAACTGTTGAAAAGTGCTGATTTGTGTTTGAAGACAACTGAAGCAATTGAATCAAAGGCAATGTTAGAACTCCATGTGGGATGCCCTAATTTTTGAATAATTTAGGGAACATCCCAATCAAAGTATTTTTTCTATTACTTCTCACTTCTTTACCATGAGAAGAAAACAGAGTTATGTGACAGTGGGAAAAGGATACTCATATTTTGGACTATTTCCATGTTGTCTTGCAGTTCATTGCCATGTTGAAGAACACATTTTCTGAGCTTAACCTACATGTTTCAGAGAGATGAACCCCTTGAATTCAGCTTGGGATGAGGTTCTAATACTTACTGCCCAGGCATCTGATTCCTAGGGCTCCCAGCTTTGCACCTTTACTGGAGTTTTCCATGCAAATACAGTTTTAAGCATTGGTAAAATATATGTAGCAAGTATTTGATTCAGGACACAGCAAAGAATTGCACGAGTAGATCTAATGTATTTGAGAAGCAACTTTCTGCCCTCATATATTTATGTGCTAGCATATTCATGAAGTACATGAGCTTATACTATTCTTAAAAAAAAAAAGTAAGATTTAATATAACTTTTGATATATTCATTATCCACGGATTTGTCTAATCTTTCCCTTTATTGAATTCCCTGAGAATGCAGTTATTTCTAATTAAACAGTGTTGCTTTTTAAGGAGGAGAGCATCTTGAAAAACTTCAAAAAGCTCTTTTTCTTTAAATTTGGGATGGGGCAATCCGTGTAGGAAATCTTAAAAATGCCAAATCTGTGAATCCTTAATTTTAAAATATGTCTGCATAGAAAAGGTATATTTATGGACCACACAGTTCAAGGAATCAGGCCAGTAAGGTTCAGGGTCCCATAGCCATAGGATGCCCTGTCAGATGTGTTTCAGCAGCTCTGTTAATGCCTTTGACCTTGATTTTGAGAATGAGGCAAACCTTGCCAAGACAATAAAGCACTGGGTACCCATTATTGTTCTTTGAATGATCCAGTGAGGCTATGTTGCTCTCCCAACAGGCAGTAAGCCTGCAAGTGTGGAAGGTGAGAAAGTCATCAGTATTAACAAACTTGCAGCCGTTCCTGATGCGCTTTATAAACATAGTCATAGGCATCTTATCTATTATATAACTGTAACTTCCAGTCACAAACTTTAAAGGTATTATTGTGTGTTTAATGCTATGTAATAGTCTCAAAAATATTAACGGAGAAATTTTCTTCTCTCTGCGAATGCAAGTAATTTTCATTATTTAGAGTGTGAATGGTGAGGTAAACCAAATACCACCTAAAGCACTTTGTGGTTTTATTCAAATGGCTGTTTGTAAATACTTCTTCCAAAGGGTTTCTTTACCCTGTATTTGCTCAGCATTAGTCGTTGAAAAAAAATCTTATGTGGTCAATGAAGACATTCAGTAGAAAATTGATCTGCTGAAGTACTTCTCTCAGAATGAAATTTGCTTATATGACATGCTTTAAACTCTTTTTTCTTAAAATCAGGGAAACCTCGTATGTAAGCTATTCGTACAACTTCTCTGCTATCTTATTTATCTGCCTAGCTCCTTTTCTCTACACATTTTTGCCTTCACATTTTTTCCATGCTGCTGGTTGAACACAGGATATCAGCTAATTCATGTGCTGTTCCTGTTCCTTAGCTCAGCTGACTACATAACATGCATCGAAAAACGTATTTTCCCAGTATTTTCCAGTGCAGATTCTTTTCCAATGTTGACAGTATGCTAAAGGATGTGTGTAAGCAACAGCTCTGCTGGGACATTTAATGTCCTGTCTGGCTACAGCTCTGTCACCCACACAGACACACTCACACACAGCCAGCAATCACTCACAGAAGTTTTAGTCTTCTTCAGCAGTCGTCCTTTGATGCGTCTGGAATGCCAAGGATTCATTTCTAGTCCACACAAGATATATTGCAGAGTATATAGATGTACGGAAATCGGAGCTTAGCTGTTTTTTGGGACTGCCAAAGTTTCACTGTAAACACAACTTCAAACAGAGCTGCTTTCTCTAGACTTAGGTTTATCCTGAAATTCGCAGCTTGTTTTCATTGTGAGTGTGCTTGTGGGAAAAGTCTGTTATACTGTAGATAATTTGCACGGCTGCCCAGAAATCACTGCAGTACAGCTCGGTACAAGAAGGCTGTTTGGGCAACACAGGCTGTTCTCTCTGGATTTTATTTGAATATGTTGGCACTGGAATGGAGCCTGGAAGGTAAACTTGATGGTTGGTGTTATAAAGGCCTGTTCCTGCTTTTGCTGAGGTTGCAGCTGAGTAACTGTAGTAGTCTATAAACTATTGAAACTTTTAGCAGTTCCAACTCCTGGATCCCTGTGTTTGCTACCCTAAAAGTTCTTCCCAGTGTAGGAAGAGCAGCATTCTTCCAGAGCCTGGGCTGCCACGTTGTTAGCTTGAAGCCACTTGGGTTTGTGGAAATCCTGCCTGTCACTCAGCATCCTGACTCTTTCTTCAGAACACCCTTCTCTGACCTAAATTTCTCTCTTATTTGTCACACTGCATTTTTCCTTGAGACTCAGGTAAAAACAATCCTTTCAACTGCTTGAATTCTTTGACTTTTTGCACAAAGGGTAAAGACAGCAGGCTGAAGGTAGTTTTGCATTGATATGCCAAATACACCTGAATTCCAGGGAGCTCAGAATCTTCTTCTGATTCATTAACAACCAACATTAATCTTGATAGAACCTCTAATGGACAAATTAATACTTGCATTTTGTCCAATCCTATTACTCAGATAGCTGCTTACAGTCAGAGAGTATTGTGTTATCCTAGAATTAACAGATAAATCTTCTCCATGCGCTAATGCCTAAGTAGCTGGAGTTTTAACAGAACAGTTAACGTGACAAGTCTTATGATGTTAATTGGAGCAGAAAATGAAATATTTCTACTTGGTAGAAAAGAACAAATATCCCAACTTAAGATACAGACAAATTTCTGAACTTGCCAGCAACTTAAAAAAAGAAATGCATGTGGTCATCTTTACTGTTGTGTGTGTCTAAGCTTGCACTGTGCAACTTGTCAAAACTGTTTTTCTCAGCATAGTTTTTAAAGGGAGGAAAATAATAATTGCAAAGGAAGATTTTGCCTCACACTGTATTAATTTATCTGAGCAGTTTGCACATACATTGGATGATCTGTTGTTCTTCTGAAAAGAATCTGTGGTTCTAAAAATGATCCTTCTTGCTCAGCCATGGATTTGAATTCCTTGCCCAAATATGCATGTGAATGTCAGAACCTAAAGTGCGTTTATGTAGCATGTAATTTTCTGTTAATGAGCAGTGATGACTCCACAGTAAAAATCTATATATAACATTTTTTTAATATACGTGTGCATTTGTAAAGCTTTTTAAACTATGAATTCTTTAAAATGAAACAAGAAAACATTTTGCTTTTAAGCTCAGTAATCTTCAGAACTGGAGGTGCTGATAAAGTAATTATGTTTATTCTTCCAATTTCACAATTTCTGTCTTATAAACATTGTTTTGCATTATTGGGCTCCACATTTTCCCTTCTCATCTGATGTTTTACAAATATTTTTCTAATTGCTTGAGACAGTGTGGTCCAATAAAATTACATCAACTTTCTGCTGAACTTGTTTGTCTGATCCACTGCCAAAAGTTGTAGGCAGCTAGGCAGAACACTTGGTCTCACTTTCTTTCACTCCCCCTCCTCGAAGGCAATGCTTTCAGTCAGCCCTCTACCCTTAAAAGAACATGCATGTGAAGACTTAGGGTTGTGAACTATGCATTTTACACTTTTAAGCCATTCAAATGTTTCAGCAAGGCACTACATCCTAGCAGATTTTCAGGACTGAAACAGAATCTCTTTCTCTTTCTGCAGATTGTTATGTGATGAAGCAGTTAATAGAGATAAATCATACATTATATTTTAAAGCAGAAGTACTAGTTTGGGCTCTGTGCCCATTCATGCTTCAGCACAGTAACTATCTCAGCCTCTACTCAATATTTTTCATCTGATAAAGGACAAATGACAGCTCAAAGTGTCCAGAAAGTGCGGTACTGTACTGCCTTATCACCCTGAGAGCCCACATAAAGAAGGTACAAGGGGATATAACAGCTGACATACATAGCTGGAAAGCATTCTATATTTTTACAGTGACAGGGATACTCAGAGGAGAAGTGCAATCCTTTGGTTCTGAGTGTCTGAAAGAGCTAGCAGAACAATGAACTATTATTCTTGGGTCTTGATAACTGAGTGCCTTACAATGAGGGATGAAATTGTAACTAGCTGTGAACTGAAAATAGACCCTTCTCTTTCATTGTCATGAACATGTTGCTGTTTATGATCAGTTTGGCAGACACTTTCTTCATGACATTACATCTCTTCTGGGTTTTTTTGCTGTCATATAGTAAGATGAGTCTGTAATTTCTTTCTTTCCAGTATACAGATTTGTTGGGCTTTCTTTTGAAAGGACAACATGCACATCACACACCTCATTTCAGGTGCATTTTTGAGTGTTTGCTTACCTCGTTCCACATTTTGTGTGATAGAACATGATCAGGTCTGAGATCCCTTGAAATAACTGGCTGCTTGGTATTTGGAATAATTTTTTAAAGTAGCTTGAGGTAGAAAAACAAAGCAAATAGTGCTGGTTTGCCACAGTGAACAGATATGGTATGTGATCAGTGTAGCTGCAGCCCTCAGATAAACACAGACAGACAAGCTAGCAAGCATCAACAGAAACCACATTATTGTCCCACTTAGACTTCTGGCCTCATGTTTGTTAAGTGATCTCTAGAGTCTGAAAAGCAAAACAAAAATTTCAAGTACGTAGAGCTGAATTTGACATTATTTGATATTAGGCATCTATGGTTCTTTTAATCTTCAGCATCACTCATTTTTTTAGTTGTCTTTCTCTCCACTTAGTTAATAAATACGTGGGCTGTATAATGGATGGTATTTATCAATGCAACCTCATTTAATTTTTTAAGAGCTGCATAAAGCATAAACATAATATCTCTGGCTTGGGCAAATTACTTGACATCCTTAGTAACATAAGAATAGCTAATAGTAATTTCAGGGAGAGTTTGTTGAATCCTCCAGATGTCAGGGGCTATGGAAGTGTAAAGTATTATTACAGATGTTTCTCATAATAATAATACATCTGATAGTAGGGCAGAAAAAGGAATTAAGGGCCAAGTACTTCAGTCATTAACTGAGCTGAACTCCCACTAAGGTCTATGTGAGTTTTGTTCAAATAAGGATTACAGAATTCAAATGTAAGTAATTATTTCCAACATGGAATGATTTATACTGCTTTTTCAGCCTTGTCTTTCTAGAATCTTGAAAACAGAGTCAGAATATCTTGACTCACTGTACACAGAAGGAAAGCTTGCCAGTGCAGGGCTTGGTAGCATGAGGAAAGTTTGACTCAGCCATAGATACACAAAATCAAGCGGAGGGACTTATGTCTGCAGAGCAACCAGAAGTGTGCCTGCGGCAGAAAGAGTCATACCCACAGCCCCACAGGCTCACAGAGAAACCCTGTGCCGGAATCCTGGCTGCTGCATTCACAGTGCTGCTCACAAGGTGAGCACAAGTGAGGCCCCACTGCCGCACCTCTGGCCGCAGCACGGGCTCAGCTGTCCTTAAAGACATCCCAAAGAACCGATGGGGAGGGAGGATGCCGTGCCAGTTGATGGAGGGGTTTTCACTGAGAGCTTTCTTTTAAGGCTGCGAGCTCTAGGTTGTTTGTTTGGGTTTTTTAAAGCTGTGTTTGAAATAAGTAGCTTTAAATAGCCTGTGTGCCTGTGGGAAACCACCGCCAATAACTGCTTTGTTGCAAAGAGCAGGTACTGTAGCAGTGCTAAACACATTCAGATGTGGTTCAGTCCTATGGTATGGACAGCTCTGACATTGTTCAAATGATGTCCCTGAAATTCTGATAAAATGCAGATGTTTAGAATTGGTCTGAAACTCTTATAATACCATTAGGTATATATTCACCATAGAACTTGTAGGTGGGCCATCTTTCTTGAGCAATCAAATCCTGCGAAATCCTTGTTTTTCTTCTACTACACAAGTAGAAGGTTACTCTGTATGTGGTACACAAGTCTTCTGAAACACTGGTGTGCGAGATGATAGGTGGAACATTGTTTTTGGCAACCCTGAACTTTTTGAAAGCCTCCATATTGCTCCACATCTGTGTCTGGGACACAAAATTGTAGTTGTTTAGTGCTGGTATATCTGTTTATACACATGGAGAACAAAAAGAGGACTGGCATAAACAAAATGTCATATACATTCAAATTTTGATTACAATAAAATAATCATTCTGACATCATCACAAAAACTGAGTGCCAAAAATAGTAATCTGCCAGCTCATGAAGGGCAAGCCTCAGATTTCTGTGGTTTGGTTCATTTAAGCAGCAAGAAATTTAAGCATGTTCACAAAACTTCTCAGATCGAGGCTCTGTTCCTACTTCTTCGCCAAGTGCTAAAGGCTTAAATCATTGTGTTCCTTTCTGTCCTCCTGTGGCTCCAGCTCAGGTATCCTGTGCAGGAGTCACCTTGGTTAACTGGACATCAGCAGTACAAGACCACTATAACTCCCTAAAATCAGTTAAAAAAAAAAAAAAGGGGCTTTTCGTAACCCTGATTCATCAAGCCTGTGTAGCCTTGGAATGAGATGTCTCTTGCCTTAATAGTACAGATTTTTCTCCCCAGGCTTAGGAAGGATTCTTGAACTGTCTCCATGTGACAGTCTAGGTCCCACTCATCTTCTGTCTTTCAATACTCTCAGATTCAGCCGCCCAATAGCTGAGTTTCTCTCAAATTTGCCTTGAAATTATTATTGTTATTGTGGTGATGATCAGCAACAGTCAAGCAATATGAATTGTAACATTTCTGCTGGAATAATTTTTTTATCCTAGTGTTCTAGTAAATATTTAATGACATTTTGAATTTTTATTATTTTCCACTCTACTCCATGCCCTGTGTCATTCAGAGTAAAAAATAAATTGCCTAGCATTGTGATATTGTGGGTTTTGACAGATATATAAATAAATATATTTGTTTGTATGTTCAGATATTTATTATATCAGATATTGATATACGTTACTAGTTAAATAGATGAAGATTATTGCCTGATCAACTAGAAGACATTTTTTGCCCAAATAGTAGAATTTGCACTGTTTCTTTTTGGAGATAATGTGCTCAAAAGCAAACCAGCAGAGACTCAAAAATTTACTGGAATGGTGGTGCAAGTTGAGGGGTTCTTGATGATCAAAACTTTGAAGTACTTTGAAGCAAGATTCAACTCCCCAATAATGTTATGATATAAGTCACATGAGAAAACCAGAGATGTACTTGGTTGTTTCATGAGCAGCGCTGACAGAAGCTGTCAAAGTTCAGGAATGGCAAAATTACCCAGAACACACAATCCAAGCAGAACTTGCGGTGTCTGAATTACTTCGTGGGCTTTGCTAAATTAACAGGTTAAATGTGAAATGTGAAGCTAGAGTATTGATAGTTGTGATGTTTGTTAATATTTGTGAAAAGAAAGTGGAGGTATTTAGGGAAGATTTGATATGGGAGAGCAGAGCTAGCACTCTTCACTGAAGAAACCTCTGGAAATTTCAGCTACTTTCATGAGAAATTCTGGCAACCCTAAAGAAAACACCAATCATAGGTATAATAGGAAACTCAGTGGAAAATTTGGTTTCTCAACTTCCAGCAGCTGAAGAATCATAAATCATCAAAGAGCTATATGGAGTCAAGAATAAAGATTTCTAATTGTAGATCTTGAGTGATCTAACATATTTGTAGCATATTTTCATTTTACTCATTTTCAGATTATTGTCATGTTTCAAATGCTCATGCTGAAAGGTACACTCTGTCTTATAAAAGTATACTCATAAAATGAAAATTGCTGGGAAAATGACATTTTCTTGTAGGATGATGGTGGATCATGTATAGAAATCTGGATGACAGTCATTTACAATCATTAAAAGAAAGAAATCATCTTTTATCGAAACATTTTAAAACAGGTTTGGTTAAAAACTGCATAATACATTAATTTCATTTAGATTTCCATATGTAATATCTGTAAGGTAGGTAGTTTAGCTAGATACTAAGGTTTCTTAAGTGAGAGAAATGGCCTCAGAATGCTTATAATATTTAAGAAAAAGTGAATTTTTTGAGAATGATTATTTTCTAAAGTAAAAATTGGGTTGTCAGTGAAATATGAAGACTCTTACAGAAAGCTTTTTGAAGGCTTTGTTTTAGTTTTTAATATTTTACCAATAATTTTAGAACAGCTCACTCAGAAAATCTGAAGTCTTCTGTGAGACTTTTCACTCTGCCCTAAAACAGTGCTGGTTTTAATCTGGATAGGTATTTTTCCTGTTTGTAAATGTCTGATGACACTTTCTCTTCCTTACTGACTTCCAAATGCAGAACCTTGGGTAACTTTGTCTTCTCTCAGATTGCCCATATTTTGTTTCCCAGTGTAAATAACCTTTGTTACAAGAACATACCACTCTTAGAGATTTTTCTGCATATCAGAAAATGTTCTCAGAGCAGATTTCACTGAGTCTTTGGGAAAGTCTGTAAGCATTTTTTAAACAAATTAAATGAAGTCCTTTTTCTTCTTGTGCTCCCTGGCAAAGGAAGGGACCACCCCTCAGTAAGTTGTAACTGTTTTTTATATTTGGTGCAATGAAATTAAGATTAGATTCCAGACAAAACTGTTTTACTCAACAGAAATAAAACTGTGATCATTATATACAGAGAAGTCTGTATTTGTAACTTGACTGGAAAGCAGACTAAACCTTTGAATCTTCTTCAACTGGCACTTGAAAGACTGTGTAGAGCTGAATTTACATAAGAAAATGAAAGTATTTTTATTATATTTTTGTGTTTTATTGTACCTCTGTTGCTCACAGCACTCAGAATTTGGTTGCATTCCCTAATGCTATGGACACTGGAAAACCAGAGCTTTTTATATCTATTTAAAAATGGTGCTTCAGGTAATCTCCTCCAAAACAGGCAAGACCAGGTGGGAGCTTGGTGGTCCATGGCAGCCTTTTCTTACTCTTGCAGGCTACAGTGGCACTACCTCAGCTGTCACTGTGCCCTTCCACAGCAGTCACAGGGCCCTGTCAGTCTGAGCAGAAGGCACTGTGAGCAGTGTTTTGCCCTCCGTTGGTCCTCTGGGGGTTTGATGCTGTAATGAAAATAAAGAAAATGCTTGCTCTTCTTTCATGGGAAATAAGATGATGAAATGGAAAAATCCCACTGTAAATAGGTAAATATCCTCAGTCTGGAGATAAAAATGAAAAAAGTAGTAGTTTCATCCATCTTATATTAACATGTTTAAGTATGTTAAAATACTGCTTTTTCCTTGACTGGCTTCCTGAGTGTAGTTGCTCTATATAATTAGTGTCCTGAAAAATTATATGGGTGCTCAGGGCAAGCATCTTTGATAGAATTGCTCCTGTTTATGAATTATGGTAACCATAATATTTTTCTCTTAGGCTAGACTTGGTAATTTCCTGTTTCTTCTTGTATTATTATTTCCTCTGAGATGCAAAGAAATTGAAAACTTATTTTTCATATATTACAGTGCACAAGTAAAATATTTCACAACAAATCACAGCTTTAGAATGTCTGTATATTTGTAAATTTTTCTTCCCAAATAAACTTCTCTTGACTTTATATTTTTCTGCTCTTACAAAAGTATGTTGTCCCATGGGGAGAATCAGCAGAATGTGAATCTCGCGCTAAGATTCATGTTATATGGTTTCATTTTACTTTTGGGCAAGAGATTGACACCTTCCTTGAAGACAAACTTTTTAAACTGTCATTTTCACGGAATCATGGAATCATTTAGGTTGGAAAAGACCTCTGAGATCACTGAGTCCAACCTTCAACCGAACACCACCATGCAACTAAGCCATAGCAGTAAGTGCCATGCCCAGTAATTTCTTGAACACCTCCAGGGATGGTGACTCTACCAGCTCCCTGGGCAGCCTGTTCCAGTGTTTAACCATCCTTTCAGTGAAAAAAATTCTTTCTGATGTCCAGCTTGAACCTCCCTTGGCTCAATTTGAGGCCATTTCCACTTGTCCTTGTTGACTGAAAGAAGAGACTGACCTCCACCTTGCCACTGCATGCTCTCAGGTAGTTTTAGGGAATTATAATGGCTCCCCTGAGCCTCCTTTTCTCCAGACTAAACACCCCCAGCTCCCTCAGCTGCTCCTAATAGGACTTACTCTCTAGACCCCTCACCAGCTCCATTGCCCTTCTGAGGACTCTCTCCAGCACCTCAATGTCTTTCTTGAAGTAAGGGGCCC
The DNA here is from genome assembly GCA_013397315.1 of Donacobius atricapilla. Lineage (NCBI taxonomy): Eukaryota > Metazoa > Chordata > Aves > Passeriformes > Mimidae > Donacobius > Donacobius atricapilla. Next base: position 48,586 of record WBMY01018058.1, on the reverse strand, counting down.
AGAACTCTTCTAGTCCCCTATTCAGGCTTTCAGGGAAGTTTCAGAAAACCTGTGTAAAGAGGATAGGACTTAAAAATACGAGTGTTTTTTAATTCCTATTCTTTGAAGATGGGACTTGAACATAATTCTAGTTACACATAGGCACATAAGAATCAAAGCCAAACCTTGAAATCATGCTTAAGGCAGAGCTGTAAAGTGAACTCTGCATTATTTGTTATATGTAGGAGCAGAATTTGCTAGTAAAGAACTACTAAAGATTTCCTTCTGGAATGCTGTAACTGACAGTTGTGACAACTGTCATTTTACAGATACAGAAATACATGCCCACGGACATAAATTTCCTTGACCATGGGGAATTTATCAGGATCCCATTTCCGTACTTTCACTACATCTTTTAAAACTAGACGAGGAAACCTACAGAAACATGCCAAGGCATAGCCGGCTTCGTGCTCTTCAAGAGGGATAATATGTTAGCAATATAATACAGAGAATCTCTGCCACATGAACCAAGAATTCAGAACACAAACCATCAGGCCCACAGGAGAGGTTTGTTTTTTCTGAACTTGGAAGAAATGGGCCTATGGAAACAAACCAATCCAAATGATCAGCTGAAGGGATTCTTCTGCAAAAGACCAGAAACAGATGTTGATGCCTTTTCTCAACAACTGCAAGCCAGTCGGTTCAGTTTCCAGTTTTCTCCCTTTATGATGAAGCTTCAGGTTCTCATGCGGGTCAGGCAAAGGAAAGCCTTGAGGTAATTTCATGCCCTTTTGGCTTTGGGTTTTTGTCCTTCCTGAAGATGCTGAAGGAGTTACCAGTCATCTTTATGTGGCATGAATTTACAGTATTTCCAGTAAATTCTCTCATTAGGAAATATTTTCTTCCTCTGCAAAAAGAACTTTTCCCCACAGAGATTTGAGAATTACATTCCATGGAGGGTAACGGTCTCTGGAACAAATGTGTCTTATGGAGTGATCTTAATCTGTATGGCATATAATATATTACTTGGGTTTACAATGGAAGACTTTAACTTCTAGACTTCAAACCTCTCAGTCTGTATTACTGTGTTAATGCACTGGCTTTTCACCTTTTAAAAATTTGGTTAAAACTTATTTCACTGAAAAGTGAAAATGAGTTTAGCAGGCTGGACTGACTCTGTTTTCTCTATTACACCATGTAGCACAATGAGCACAACTGGCAAGGCACCAGTGAATAAAAAATTTGGAGACTAGAGCAACCTCTTCCCTTCAGAAGAAGTGCCAAAAACCACTCTTCAGTATTTAAAAGTGAGCAACAAAGGGAAGAGATACTTGATGCAATTTCAACTGCATGAAGAGCTGAATTTTTACTAGTTCATTGTCTTGATCCTCAGTTCTACAAGTGTATAATGCTTGTTGGGGAACACAGATTCCAAACATCAAAATGGCCATAGCTCTTCAAAAATGCATCACAACTCTGGTTCTTGATGTTTTCCATAGGAATAGACTTTCTATTTTAAAAATCTGTAGGTTGAAAAGACATTCCTTAAAATTTTCCTTGTAATAATTAAGCTTTAATTTAATGTGCTTCCAGTGAGTATTTTTAAAGCATTGGTATCCAAAATAAATTTTAAGAAAGAAACTTTTGTCCCTGAGAGATACTAGGAACCCATTAAATTAATAGGAAATACTGGCATTTTATTCAGTGATCTGATTCACGTGCATTTCTTGTGATTCTAACCCTACACAGAACAGCAGTGGAACAACAAAAATGTTTGTGTTATAATAGTCAGGTGTGAATATTGGCAGAGAAAAGCAGATTTTTATTAGCGGACAAAAATCTACCAAATTCTAGAACTTGTGGTATAAAATGTAGGTACCATGAAATACACGGAAAGAAGATTTCCATGTGAAGGTCACTAAATACTCTGAAAAGGCAGGAAGGTATTTTTGCGAACTCCTATGAGGCACAAAGTGGAGTAGTTTTCTAAGACCATGGATGACCATTAGGGCATCCAGCAACAGAATCACCCCAGGTCCAGTCTGGTACCTGAGCAGCCAGTGAACTCTTCAGGGAATTTCATTGTAGTGAACAGACTGTATTACATTAGCAGTATGCTGCACTGATCTTTATTTCATCAAACATGTGCAAAAGTCGCTGTAGTCTAGGAAGAAATATTTTTACTTGCTCTACTTTTTAGTCTGTGGGTGGGCCAGTGAGGATCCACAATTATTTTCAGGTTTTGGGCACATTTCTACAGGAGACATAACTGGTTTTCTGTCTTTATTTTGGTCAAAGAACAGTACAGTATCTATGACAACTTGCAACCTCTTTAGAATAGTCTTGAAGTGGCAAATGATGGAAATGTTTTCTGCAAGGTTTTTCAGAGATAAATAAATTTTGCCCAAGTGATTTTCATTTTATCCTTAAGGCTTCAAGCAACTTCCTTCAGTTTGCTGACTTCTCTTTTTAGTAGAAACATGCTTACTATTTCGATAGATTCAGACGGAAAATAACAGTCTTTCAACACCTTTGGTTTTATCTTCCTCTGTGGTCATTGTTCTAAGTTCAATGGCTTTACTGTCCCTCTTTAAGTCTTAATTGCTGCAGATTTTGTCTAAAACAAATGCCTTATTTAGTATATTATTGTATTTTGAGGAGTCCTTGATACCATATGTGCAGCAAATCAAATATATGTTAATGTCCAAGTATGATATTATCATATAAATGAAGGAGGAAGGCAACAATGAAAATCTAGAAACTAGTTTCCTGTGGAAATGAACAGAAGTCCCCTAAGGCTTTAAATCATGGAGAAATGCTCCGGAGAAGGCAAAGCTAACCAAGCATCTCTCTGTACAGTTGGATTCCTCTGGAGTAAGTCATAAGTGATAGACAGACACCCTGTAGCTGCATCCGCTGGGCCTGAGAGGAACACAGAGACCTCTGGCGGAACTGTTTTGTCTGGTGGGCTAAAATCCAGCCTGGGAGGGAATGAATAAACTCAACACTGAAAGGAAATGAAGGAAAAGCTGTTATTTCCCGGAACTCATCTGCAAATAGGTCTTCACCAAGTCCTACCTAGGGACTCCCCCAGAGGAGTTTTGCCAGATGGCACAGGGAATGCAATGACTTGACATTTTTTCCCTCTCTAGTCCTGTGTCCTCCCCCAGATATTCCTGGATTGTTTCTCCTTTGCTATCCTCTCTGTCTGAATCACTGGGTTGTCTGAGAAAGAGCTGAAAGAAGGACTGGGTTGTTATTTGGTGAGGAACCTGTCATGTGAAATGGCCTCAGCAGGGAGCTGGGGTGTTTATTGAGGAAGAGTTAGAGATGTGAAGGGATATAGGAGAGCTGCAGCACAAGACTGGGAAAAACAGCACTTCTCTGTCTCTACCACCAAATAAATCTCTGGTTTGTCAAGAATTTTGTGCCCAAAGCCGATTTTTAATAGAAATTAAAATAGGTATAATGTGTTTCCAAAGAAATCCATCCTCCCCTGCCTATGACCACTGTTGTTTACTGGAGATCTAAAATAAGCTGGCTGATGGATTTGTCATCAGCTTAGATTTCCTGTGCTAATAAAAAAAAAAATTAATAAAAAGATTTCTCAGGGGCTATGTTGCTCTGCTGTTATGCTTTTACTCAGCTCAAGTTTCACAAAAATGGGTCTTACTCAGCAAATATGTTTTGCAATTTTATACCTTAGAAATTTGTTTCTTGATGAAAACTTTCATTTTGGATGTTGATATAATACAGTAAACTACATAATCACTTCAGACCTGACACTGGCCATCTTCACAACTGAAAATTTCATGCTTATTTTCTGTTCCAATATACCTTATGGGTAAGGATGGTCCTTTTAGAGAAACTGTGGGTGCCCCATCACTGGAAGTGCTCAAGTCCAGGTTGGATGGGGCTCTGAGCAACCTAGTCTAGTGAAAGGTGTCCCTGCCCATGGCAGGGAGGCTGGACTTGAGGATCTTTAAGTTTTCTTCAAACCCAAGCCTTTCTATGATTCTGTGATTGGATGATTTAAATCACCTGTATAAAGAGTTGAACAATATGAACAATTGCCTTATCAGAGTTTACCAGATGAGGAATATAAATTTATGCATACATTTGTGAAAAATATGGAATTCATGATATCTTTGTCATGACTTTTCTTCTGGGCTGTATAGTGCCAGCACAGGGAGGTGGAATTCTGGCTAGCTTTAAATCAATGCAGCAATTTATCTAACTATAAACTAAATGTCATGTTCTGAAACTTATTTTTCCAGTGCAATACTAAATGGAGATGATTAAAAATATGAATTTTTCAATTTTATGAATAGAAGATTAATTATTTGGGGGGAAAGAGTCAGCTTTCCATAATTCATTCAGTAAAAAAAGAAAATAATTAATATTAAAAGTGAATCAATGGGAATCTTTTCCCATTTTGTTGTTTACAATTAGTGAGCATGATCAGTTCTTACCATTTTTGTGCTCAGCTTGTTTTAATTAGGATTGAAATCAAAAAAATATTTCATATAAGAATTCTGCCTTCCTTTCTGATTAATTAATACCTACACAGTTTCAGAAAATATGAATAATACAGGTTGCAATGATACTGGTTTTATGTTTTCTCACAGACAGCGTGGTAGTGAGCCAGCAAATGAAATATTGCATGTCATGACACTTGATGGGATATAATTCTGTTGTGGAGCTGAGTTTAAATTCAACTTGGCAGATCCATTGCTCACACTGTCATAAAGCAATCTATTTTTATTCTGTCATTGTGTGAACTAAAAAAATATGTTAAGTTTGAATCTGTATGTGCTCTACCTCCCCATTAACTCACTGTCTCTAGAATAGTGATCTGCCTTTCAATATTTTCTAGCAGGCTATACTCCTATTTTTATATAAAATGTGGGATGTTTCTAGCGAAAGAGGAGGTTTTAGTTCTTTCCCATTGTTATTGCTTATTGAGGCCTTGGGAAAGGCCCTGCTAAAAGACTACAAAAAGCCCTTGAAAGGTGCTTGCTCTGTGCCAACTGGTTTTGCCTTGGCCCTCTCAAATGACAAGCTGACATTTTCATTCCAGTAGGAGGGAATGAGGAGGGGAGAGAGAAAACTTAAACACTGATGATAATTCCTAACAAGCGATTTTAATGCTGTCTGTGAGAGGGATGTCCAGGCTGGCCCTGCTGGCTCCTGCTGTGATGCTTCCTGCCATAGCCAGGGAAGTCAATAACCAGCTACCCGGGATTATCCAGTTGTGCCTGGTCAGTCAACACGGTCTGGCACGGAACATGTGCTTGAGCTGTTGAACAGAAGCTTCTACTGTACCTTTTTTGGTTTTAACATTTTCCTCTTTTTTTTTTTTTTTTTTTTTTTTTTTTTTTTGGTTTTTTTCTTTTTTTTTTTTTTTTTTTTTTTTTTTTTTTTCCATGAGTGCTTAGCTGCTCCTTCCTGGGTGTACTGAATAGTGCATAGGCCTGGTCACATTACTGCCTGGGTTTTATTTCCTGTGAATTCTCTGGCCTTTTCACTACAAATAAAATCCTTTGGGACAGAGATTGTCTTTTCTCTCCCTTGCCTTCAGTAGTTCCTGTTCCCTTGCCCTTCAGTAGTTTCTACTCTGTTGTAAGTTGCGAGACAAAACTCTGGAAAACTACTTGCACCTATTCAAAATTCAGATGGATGAAGGATCTGGAAGATGACAGATGTAGCAGAACAAAGAGGAGAAAAGATGAGTAACATGGCCGCGGTCACACAGCAAAGGGCTGACAGAGAGGGGAAGAGAAACCAGGAGTGCTACTTCTCAGGCCCCTGTTCAAAATGGTGAACCATGCAATTTTTCCACAGTGTTATCTAGAAATTTCAAAGACAGAATGACATGCTGTTGTAAAACTGATAATAAAAGACTACCATCAGCGAAGCACTATTTATAAATGGGAGGGTGTGAAGGCGCTCTCTATGCTGAATGCCATAAACAAAGAGCAGCAAGGGACTAAGTGAATATTTTTATGTTGGTGTGCTATGGTTAGCTTTATTTAAACACAAACATTGTTAAGAAACATGAATTTATGTATTTTCTTTGATCAGTGAAGTCTGATATGTTTTAAACATCCTGAATAACTCATTTCTGCCTGTCCAAAAGGAGAGGAGGAAAGACTCAGGAGCACATGCTTAAATCGGTTGCAGTCCCATTTTTGTACAAGTTTATGCTGGTATCAAATAGACAGATTTTTCAAGGACAATGTGGAACTGCCTTATCTAACCAAGGGGACTTAAGTTGCTCCAATTAAAATGTGTCTAGGGACACTCTTTTACATTTTACTTTCCCAAAACAAACAAATAAACAGGTACAGAATGAATGTTTGGTTTTACAACTTGATTCAAAGCCCACTTATAAGGTCCCAACATAGGTGTTGTATGAAAAAAATTCCACCTTTGATATGTGCTAAAATCAAAGTGAATAACTAAAAGAAAATTTTTCCCCTACAGTATGCCCTTCTCTCAGTTTATCCACAGAAGCAAAACACAGATGTATTTTATTTTAATTAGTCCCTTAACTTTCTTTTGTATAAATTTTTAATGACTCCAGACCAGTGGATATTATATCCCAGGGATGTTGGTACTATTTATTCTCTGACTCTCACTCACAGACCTTTTATTCTTTTGCTTAGTATGCTGCAAATTGCCTGCTCATCGGTGTCCTTCACTGCCTGGATTACTTCACGGTGTTTACATTGCAGAGCAAACGATACAACATCCCAGGGGCCCAATGCGGCTGCCCCGGAATACCGGTGAGTCGAATTGACAGCAGGATGTGCCTGCACTTTATGATAGGAGAACCAAGCCCTCATCACAGCCAGCCAAGCTGGAGCAGTAAAACCCAGACTTTATATTCTCTCATTCCTTGGTTCTTGAGAGGCAGAAATCACTGGTTAGAAATGTGTCAGATTACCTTTAGCATGATTCTTACTGGATAATAATGCAAATTAGTGTCAGCATTTATCAGTTCGTTTGAGTCACTGTGATCCCATTGAAACTGTTTTCAACAAGTTTAAGGTTACTTATTAATTTCTAAGGTTTAATGAGAAGGTGTCACCTTATTTTGAAATATTCCATGCTGTGAGTGGTTCAAAAGTGCCTTGAATGAGATTCTTGCTTAAGTCTAGTGTTTAAAGCAATTTACAGTTGGATTATATTCTATTGTTTTTGCCATTTCTTTTCTTCTCTATGGAAGGTGCAGGAGTCTTGTTTGTTGCTCTGTTGTTAATGAGGGAACCAGAAGATAATGCAACACTAACTAAGCAGGCAAAAGCAGTTTAGCTCTTTCCTTGAAGTTTTATTTGAAGAAAAAAAATTCTCTTCTTGGGAAGAATGATCCTCAGGAGCAGAATCTAAAGAGAATGTCTAGTTTAAACCTGTGGCTATTACCTAGCCACAAAAAGGAGCACTAACAACTGGCCTTCTAGTTCGAGTCACTTCTGCAGAGGAAGCAGTATTTTATTCCCCCATGAACAGAAGAGGGTAAGAGAAGGAGGGGGTGCACAGTAGATATCAGACTGCAGGAAACATCAAGGAAAATCTGCATCACTTTTTGGAGGAAATCCACACTATCCCTCATGGACCTTTAGAAGGCAGCATCACAGCCTGACACATAATCTTGCCTGACTGCACCAGCGCTGTTTCATTCCCTCCAGTCCTTCCTTTTCTTGCTTTCTGTTCCCTCCCACCCATAAATTTACTCCTCTGCCCCAAGAAAGCTGCAAAGTTCTGAGATGTGGGATCTGTCTCCCAGAGGGACGTCAATAATAAATTATAAAAAGTGACCAAGCAAACCCAGTTCAGCATGCTGTATACCACATACAGGGGGAGCAGGGCAGCATGGAAATATCACTGACTCGACTGTGACAGATTGCTGTAACATGAACTCTGACCTTTTGCATGGAAGAAATCTCCTTTCAGCATTCACAGCTTGTTTCTTTGAAATGAAACAGTGAATTCCATGGACACTGACTGTTTACTCCAACAAAATTGCCATTCACATGGAGGTGATGCAACAATTGCTTGGAATAACCTCAAAATAGCAATATTAATATTGATCTTTCCTTTTAGTGTGTTTGATATGAAAAAAAGGCATGAGAAAGTGATTATAGTGGAGTGCCAAATGTGCTCAGTATAAAATACTGCTTTTCTGCTCCCCAATAAGAACCTTCCCTGAAAGTCAAGTATTTCATCTCATCCTCTCTTTGCAGCACTCGAGGCCAAGCATGTAGTGTAATGATAACAGTTTTGCTGTGCAGACTGCCATGATGGGCTATATAAGACAAATATTCCAAACCTTTTTGAGCACAGGAGCAAGTTTACCATGACAGTAGCGTGTGTGTTACTGTTTACTGGCTATAATGGCATTCTTAGGTGTAATGATAATCCAGGTGGGTGAACTGCCCATAACTTGGGGCCATTTCATCAGAGTGAGGCTAAAAACTTGCATTTTTCTGTTTTGGCAGCAGCACTGATAGAACCCCCTGCTTCCTATTTCTGCCCTCCAGCCTGGCAAATGACACCATAGTAGCATATATGAACTGTCCAGGGAGAAACTGAAGTAGGGAGGGCTGCTTCATAGCCTGAGGAACACAGCTACTGAATGTGTAACTAAATCCCATGCCTGAATATTGTAGGTCCAATTTAGGGGCCCTGAGAAGTTGTGATGACAATCTTGGTATGAATTATTTCATTAAAGATTTGTTGGAGATGTGTTTCATCCACTCCGTGTGGAAGCAAAAATGGCGCAGTGAAGTTGTGTAATGCTTCCCATCCTGTTTTTTGGCCATTGCTGTTTCTTTTGGAGAGTATGAAATTCCAGCGCCTAGGAATGAGCAAGCCCATCTGTTCCACCCTGCTGCTCAATACCAGTCTAGCTTAGCAAGCCTTGTTTCCAGCAGCTGGCAATTAAACTGTACCAGTCTGCAGTGGTTTTGAGGGATGGAACACAGGCATGTTGACATGTTCCTTTATTCCCCCAGTCATCTGTTCTCCTCTTAAGCTATGGCAGTGATGACAGAGGTGTGGGTCCACGATGGAAAGGGAGCAATAAGAGTTGGAGGGCAGCACTTTTTAAAATTTCGGTCCTTTCTGTTCATAGAAAGAGAGCTTGTGTATCAAGGTAATGCATCACTCAGTGGCTGGCCAGAGAAACGTCCCATTGGGCTATGACTGAATGGAGAGAATATTGCAATAGTTTCATGTCTTTACTTCAAAAAAATAAAAAATACAAGTGTACTCTTCGTGCCCTCTTTATTTTGCCTGTTGAGAAAAGCATAGTCTGTCAATCAAGAAAAAAGCTTCCAATTGTGTAGCCTGTTAGAATCATTGCATTAATAACATGTGTTTACTACTGGGAGAAGCAGGCTCAGTGTGCTAAGATTTTGTTTGTCAGTCAGTCATTGGAACCCCGCTGTTAATCGCATACAATGGTTTGTGGTTATGCCGCAATTTAACCCGGGTTTAAAAATACAAACTAGAGCCTTGGTGGTCTGCTGAGAGCAGTGAGTGGAGCAAAGGTATTGGTTGAACCTGCCTTGTGGGCTGCTGGCTTGGAGTACTGTACGAGCTAATCAAATTTATTAACTCGAGCCATGACCAGAATGCTCACACGGGTGAGTGTGGGTGGGTGCACCCAGGTTAGGCTACATTTTGGCTGCATTCTGCAGGGAGGAGGAAAAGCAAGGCTTTGGCTTCCCTTCCACAATGACAAATTGGAACCAGATATCAGCTCGATTTTGGGATCTTTGGCAGTCTAATAAGGAGAAGGTATTTCTTTTTGTTGTTGCGGGTTTTATTTGTTGATGAAGGGAGCGGCTTAGAAAAAAACTGAGGGAGTTTCAAAACTGAATGCCAGTGGCATTTGATGCATGTGTGTATCATTGCTAAATTGCCCCCTGCGTGCCAGTTTAAAGGCAGTATTACAGGCACAATCTCTGACTACACAATAACGAGGTCTGAGTGTGGTTGCCAGAAAAGGGAGAGGCATTTGGCTACTGAGACAAAGAATACTGGAGAGGCAGTTGTGTATCTTTATATGAATCTTGACCTTCTGGCAGAGGTAGGAAGAGACTGAGTGACTAAACCATCTTTCTTAATTACAGCTAGAATAGGGTAAGTGAAAATTCCTGGTTTGCCACAGCACTGTAGAAAGTATCATTCATAAACTGCAGGACTTCTAATACTCTGAGAAGAATACATTTCTCTCCAGAGATAATTATATCCATTTCTCCACATTACCCTACAGCCCAAGACTTTTTGTAGGAACCTCTTCCAGATTTAGAGCAATGTAAGTGATATTTTTAAATAGCGGTGTTAGGATTAAGTCAGTTCCATACATTCTTATTCAAATAAAATAGCTTAGCCTCAATTGTTTTATTCTAAATAAAGATTTCATAGTTTCATTTATCCTAATCACTGAAATTATAACTGGCAAAATTACTGTAATTTTGAAATGCCTAAGCAGATTCATTCATAAAGGCAGTGAAAAATGTATACTTGTTTTAAATTTATATAGGTTTGTTTTTTCACATTTCTGATTAATATGCATTAGCTCCTCACTGCTAAGTTTTCTTACTAAGAAATCAAATTAAATGGATTGAGATTTGCTGAAGCCAGTTATACTAGTAAAAGCATTAAGCTTGAAAAAGTGTCTAATATTCAGGGCAACACTGGGTTTAACTCTAACCAGCAGTGAGTTGAGACCATCCTTTGCTCATTGGGTCAATATTCTACAGAGAATCCTTCCCCTTTGCCCTCCTGCCCCGTCTCTGCCACTCACAATGTACTCCACGAGATCGTATTTTTCTGATTTTATGGGAGCTAGAGGGAAGCTTTCGAACTGCACAGCATCTGGGACTGCTTAAACTGTGGCAAGGAAGCAGAAGACAAGTGCTAATAAGAGGTGAAGAGGTGAAGAGTGAAACATCCTTATACCCAACCATAAATCTGCACCTCCTATAACTATTAAAGTCAATGGGAATACTGTATGCGGTGGCCTTTGGGATAAGATGACCATAAACATCTCCTCCCTCCCAATAACAGTGAATTATCATTTTAAAAATCTGGCTCTTGGAGCTTACTTGCATTTTGTCTGCATTACATCTATCTGAATGTCCTTTCCATGCATATTTAACTGATTTTTCTGTGCTGTGATGATGTTTCCAGTTCAGTGGCAATATGCAGGTTAATTTCAGACTTTTAAGTATTTCTGAAGGAAAGTTTTTAGTCAAATGGAGAATAAATTTCTACAGGCTAATTTCTTTGAGAGATGTAATGCTACTTTTATGTCACACTCTAACTGTAGTGTTTAAATAGTGGCCTAGCCTGGCTTGATGACTGCAATGTAGTAGTGGCAACTCCAAGTTAGAAGTCAATCAAACATTTGCATATTCTGAAGGCACACTGTAGTTTGTAGGCTGGTTTGGGCAACATCACTAGTGCAGGGTGGTAGGGGTGACATGCAGAGAAATTCTGTCACCAGAGTTAGCAATGGTACTTAGATATCAGGAGCCTTTATTCATCAGTTCTCGAATAAAAGCCCCATAGCTGAAAACAGATGTCTTGCCAGTGAGCGATGGACAGGATCTCTGGTACCCGTTCCACCAGGGTCACTCATTCTTTCCATAACATATGCTGACCATTCCTTTCCTTTTCTTGTAAACAGTATTAAACCAGGAGTGAGGCAGTGGCTTGTAAGCAACTGCAGCTAATGTCAAATTTAAGAATTTTTGTATTTTAGACCCCGTGTGCCTCTGTCCAGTCATGGAATTCCCTTTTTCAGGATATAACTTTTGGGTTAAAGCATGTTCTAAGTGAAGAGAGGAGAGAGGTTTGGAAAAAAGAAAGAAAATAAGAATCATATAGACTTTACCAGACTTGGAAAAATGGGGATGTATTAATCACTGCTACCTTTGACATTTGAGCTGTATCCATACTGCAAAAAAACACAGTCCTAACTTGTGCTGACTGATTGAGCTGGGCAAAACGGTGAAAATAACAAAAAAGCAACCAACAAAGGCCAAACAAAGCAGGGAAATATTTCCACCAAATTAACATCTCAAGTTCAGCCCTGATCACTTTATAGGCTCTAAGTTTTTGGCAATGTGTCTTGTGGTCCAAACTCTGAAGTCTATGTGTTTGCATTTTTCAGCAAGTTAGGTTTTTTTTTTAATGATCATTTCTTTTAGAAAAATTCAAAAGAATGCTTTGTGACTGCAAATGTCTTTAGTTTGTACATTGTTAACACTTTGAAAATCACATGTTTTTGACAATGTGCACCTCTGAAAGATGCAAATGAGTGGCTGCTTAGCCTCAGTTGAATTGTAGCTGCAGGCAAGGCTAAAACATGTTCACTTACATAGTAGAATGTGTGGTAGGTTGGTACTCTGTACATATTGTCTTACTCTGCACATGTAGAGCACAGGCTCAACTTCACATTTTTGTCCTCTGTTGATAGGTTTTATTCTAGTCTGCACAGATGTGTTCTTTAGAATGTTTGATAGCAAGGAAACAGGAATGTTAATTAGAAGATATTAAGTGGCTCTGTTGCAGATATACTTTTGGGAGGGGTTATGTTTGAGAAGCTGAATGTATCTCCACTGTCTGTTGTCACACAAAATTAATTCTCTTAGTTGTGTGTCGTAACTTACCTTTTGATAGTGCTAGATGAAAAAACATAAAGTATGAGTAGGGAGAGACTGCTTTTCCTTCTTTCCACACTGCCATTGCCCAAAAATTTAAGGAAGGCAGATCTCCGCTCAGACATACGTACACAGCAGTAACACAGTTCTGACCATCCTTTCTTCCCTGAGAGGTGAAAAGAATTAAAAGTGGTGTGGGGTTCTGGCTACATGGCAAGGAGGAGGTTCAAGTCATTGCTTTAGCATCCTCCTCTATGTGAGAATTTTGGCAAAGAAAAGTTGCTGCTATAGATTTACCACTTGTTCAAGTTGCCTTTTAGTCTTGTTTCTATCAGCTGCTGTAGCAAATGCTCCAGAAAAATTATCTGGAAGCTGACCTTGTATACTTATATATGTTATATGTGTGCTTATATATATATATATTTAATACACACACACACACACACATATGTATATAGAAAGCTAAATGGAGAACTTTTGCATAAATGCCAGGCAGTTAGCAGCTGTCACACACTCTCATTCTAATGTGACTGTGAATAACATAAACATTTCTGATCTTTCTAATATCTTTTGCCAAACACAAAACAAACAACCTATTTCAGGTTGCCATGTAAAAGAAAAGAGAGTGAAATCCTTTGGCTGAAAGACATATCAAAGCAAATATATTTAGTTAGTTCTTAAATGAAATTTAGGTTGGGGCATGGCAAGTATAGTTCTCTGCAGTGTTACACTCAGTATAAACAGGAGTTTGGTTTCTCCCTCCCATTTGATCTTTAGATTTGTCTGTTGTTTTGCACATTGTATTTATTTTGTAATTAGAATTCCTAGGAAAACAGCAGAATGTACAGAATCTGGATTCGATCACTATAAAAGCTATGGGTCAAGGAAGCCATTCTCCCAAAGCTGTGAATTTCTGTTTATGAGGATTTGACAAAAAAAAAAAGAAAAAAGAAAAGAAAAAAAAAAGTTTATCAAAACCACTCTGATGCAAAAAATAGTTACCAAAACTGCAGGGACAGATATTCACACAGCACTAGTAGAAAAGACCCATGTTCCAGCTGAAACATCATTCAACTGAAAGTGACCTAATTTCAGGGCATCAGGAGCAGCTAACATGGTCTTTTTCTTTCACATTTGATGACATTGCCCATTCTGAGTTTCAGGCTTTGAATTTTAGAGGTAGAGAGGAACACTGGCTAAAAAATTCCCTTTTTTTTTTTAATTAATACATATTGGGTTTACATTATTTATCCATTCTTCATTTCCCCAGAAACATTCTAATGCAAGAAGGTGCTCTCAGAGACTGGGCAAAGGGACTCTGAAACTTAGCCAGGTGTGCAATGACCAAAAATAGAGGGTTGATATTATTTGAGCCATTTTTGCTGTTTTGAATGTTCTGCAGTTCAAGACTCAGACCTACATCTGTCACAAAATTTAGCACTACATATATTTTACTCATGCTAATTGGATGAACAAGGAATTTGGAATACAAAGGGAGTGAGGGAATCTGGCAGTGTGACATCTGAGTCGGGTTAGCACGGCGACACATGGATGTACATAAGTGCCTGCCAGCTTTCATTTTCTGATTATTTCAGTCTATTGTCAGTAACAGAACTTTCCTGACCCAGGATTTATGGCCATGCACCCATGAAGGGTTCTTCTCCTCTAAATGCCGCTTTGAGCTCACCTCTAGGGTGGGCATCCTCAATGCCTGGGAAGGGCAGGCTGAAGCACTGCTGAAGGACTTGTGCTTTGATTAAAGAGAACCAGGACGCTCACCCGATTTTACTTCTTTAACCTTTAAATTGCTAACGTGTCCCTGCTCTGTTTAACACGGAGAGAAAACACAAGGCATTTGCCACAGAGATACAGCACATTTAAATGGAACTTGCCAAAGCCTTGGGATGTAAGAAGTTCACTTTTATTGGAGATTTGTAAATGTTCTGTGGACAACACAATGACTAAGATACGTTAGAGTACATGTCAGGGGTAAATTGCTTACATACCCTTCAGGTTTTGCTCTGACTACCTCTCCCTTCTGTCAAAACAACTTGCCATAATTAGAAAGGTGGTTCCATGCTGGCCCTATAGCCCAATCTGTAGGAGTTTGCACACACAGAGCAATGTTTGACTAATAATTCTAATTTATAAACCATCAACAATCCTAAAAACAGATTAGCCAGCGAGGACTTTTTGTGACAAATACCATGGCACTTTTCCATACCGAACCACATAAAAGGACTCTGGGTCAGAAAAATGCATTCATTTAGGATCAAGTCTAGCAAAAGTCCCACGATTGCCAATGGAACAAGAATAACACCCCTGTTGCCAGACTTTTCCTAGGCAGTGGGTGGCCATGGATAGAGTGCTGTCCCTTCCCCCACCAACATAGTCTGTGTGTTACAAGTTGATTTCTGTTGAAGTCCAGCAGCTTCACGGTCTCGGGGTAGCTGGCTACCAGCCTGTGCTTGCATTCCTGCCTGGACTGCAGGGGCTCTGACAGCAAAGGTAACTGTGATGGTTAACTTCACTCCTGGTATGGCACTGGCCTGGTGGAAAACCCTGACAGCTTTGGAATTGCACTCTGAGGTTCAGGAACAAAGCACACAGGGAGTTCTAAACTGCCTCTGCCACCTCGCTGACACGGCGGTGTGCTCAGATCTCAAGATTAAGACATTTATTTGTGCCAGGATATAGCCTGAGTTATGCAACAAGTCAGAGCTCTTGAGAAACACGAGCAGCCAGGTTCCTCTGAGCCAGTGGGGCAATGGGTGCAGCCTCTTCTCCTGGGGCACAGACCCAGACCCTGGTGAGGGGAGCCACTTGCAGCTACAGAGAGACCCCCAAATGCCCAAGTGAACTGCCTTGACCTGCACGGTCACCCTGTGTCGAGCAAGGACTTGAGAAACACATCAATCCTGTCAAACCAGTGAGGGTTTCAGCTGCTTAGAGAAAAGGATCAGAAAACTGATGCACTTGGCCCATCTTTTGGGTTCACCAACCTGAATGTATATTCTACTGATCAGAATCCTGTTTACCGGCTGCGCAGAGCTTTCTCACCAAGAAGACATTTTTAGGGAGAAAAAACAAAGTGCAAAACAACAAAACAGCTGAATAATTGAAACAGAAACATAATTTTGGAAGATGATGAAAGTTAAGAAAGTGGGAAGGGACCAGAGGGATAAAATATTTGCCAGTTGCAATATTTATTTCCTCTAGTTACAGAACTCTATGATGGGTGGATGAAGGTAAATGAGACTTGTTTATAGTAGATTTATGTAAATACAGAAGAGCTTTTCCAGGACCTACATATATCCACCAAATATGAAAACTGTAGTAAATTATTACAGTAAAAATGTCAGAAGCTTCCCTGAGATCAGCAAGAAAAACTCCTTGGTTCTTCAAACCCAGCTACACAGCCAGTCTCGTGTGCTACTACCCTTACCCACATCCACAAAGGCATGAGATGAGCTTAGCAGCATACCCTGAATATCAACACCTCTGGATGTTTTACATTAAAGGGGAAATTTAAGGCCCACTCTGCCAGCTTCTGTCTTTTATGTGCATATTCATAAAATACATGCTGCAGTTCAGTGATTGACTTTTCAGTCAAGCTAGTTCAGACTTTTGCCAAAAGGGTTGGTCCCACCTGTGCCTTCCTGTGTTTGCTGTCTTGCGCCAGCACCAGCATTTGTGTCTGTAGCATACATGCTTCCCCAAATACAGAGTACAGGCAGAGAACTGAGCCAGGGGAAAGCTACGTCTCTGCAGAGCCGTATCTCATAATTCCGTGTCTAAATCTCTTCGCTGGTACCAGCCTTTTCATGAGTGCACTAAGTGAAGAAAAAAAAACAAGAAAACAAACTATTGTTTAGGTAAGTCCCGTTCAGAGTTACTGGATAAATCCTGTGGGCAGTAAAGACCATATCTGACATGTATCGCTGCTGTGCTGCACAGATGGGTTGCCCAAAAGAAGCCGAAAGCAATTCCCCATGGTGAATTCCCCATGCAAGCCCAGTTCTCAGCTATTGCTGATGCTTCTTTCTTCCAGTGTGTAGTGTTGGTCCTGGTGTAAGGGATACCTTGGGCTGGGCACAGGCATGGCAGTACTGTCGATGTGCCACGTTATGCTCTGCTGACACTCAGCTCACGTTTGCTGTAGGCTCCTGAGAGAAAGGGGAGGAGGAAAGAAGGGGAAAAAAAAGCCCATGAGCAGAAGCTGCAGGAGCTCACAGGAAAAGACCCTCCGCAAAGTTCTGTGTCCCAGATCTGATGCCTGACTCACAAAGCTTCACAAAACCCCTTGATACTCCTCCCTGCTGAGCTGAGCTGTCTTCCCTGCTTACCTTTGATCATAAGTAGTGCATTAACTTATATATTGCAGTTTTCTGGGTTTGTGTCTTGCTCATACAAGAATCTGAGACGTGGGCTAGATTCACATGTGCTCTCACATTCCTTCCAGAAGAATGTAGAAAAATCAGAATGTAGCCAGAAGTCTCCATCTAGTTTGATTTTTCTTTTCTTTAACACTATCTAGGAGCTGCTACGTGTAGGGTATTGTAGGCCAAAGTTTATAACACTGCATTTAACTGCACCTTTCACACAGCTCGTAAACCAGATTTCCATTAGCTGTAATTTTAAATTTTTCTCTTTGGATGCAGTGGAAAATGTGACTTTCATGCTTTTCTGTATATTTACAGCATCATAAATAACACGCGGATCTAAAGTGTTTTAAGTACATCGATATGCTGTTTTAAACAAAGTAGTGAAAATATGTAGCATATAGTGTCTAGTTGTTTTTATTTCTTTCAAGACTAAGATTCCTCCTGCCTGCATAATTTTTAACTTTGCATGGTTCAAGACTTTTTTATGTGCTGCACCTCAAAGTAAACAGAATTCAAAGTCAAATGAAACTTGGGTGAAGAAAGCAAGCATGCAAAAAGCCTGTGTGTTATTGCTACTTACTGTAGATTTTAGGATTTATAGGGTTCCAATAGACTTTTCACCAAAATTTCTATCTGTGATAGGTTTAATATCCAAAATCTTACAAAATCTTTTGACATAACAATCCTTGAGTTGATATTTGACACAGTAATAACTTTCAAAGAACCAAGAAGTCTTTCTGTTGGTAGAATTGTTTGATTATAATCAGTTTCCATAACTGTGGCAGTACATTTATTACACATTACATGTTTATTGCACTATACCAATCCAACACTATTATAAAACGAATCATTCCTAAAAAAACTTGCTTCTTATTTAGGATTATATTAGTATCATTCCTTATATAAATAACTGATAGAGTTTGTAAACTTGGTTGTTAAATTTAACTACTGATCTGATAGAAACATTTTAAGCCAATTTTCATCTTTTAGAAGTTAAAATCTGGATGTATTTTCTCGAAAGGAATGGCTGTGTTCAAGCATAGATTTCTAAGCATTTCTGACTCACTTCACATGCAAGAGGGCTTTGGGGGTTTTTTTGTCATG
The DNA here is from genome assembly GCA_013397315.1 of Donacobius atricapilla. Classification (NCBI taxonomy): domain Eukaryota; kingdom Metazoa; phylum Chordata; class Aves; order Passeriformes; family Mimidae; genus Donacobius; species Donacobius atricapilla. Next base: position 30,441 of record WBMY01018058.1, on the reverse strand, counting down.
TCAGTCATAGAAGTGGAAAGCCCTGAATGTATTAAAAGATGGTGTGGTCTCTTGGTCAAAAAATGCAACTGATGTTCTTGAACGTTCTGCTTCAGTGAACCCCTCACACACCACACATGGAACCAGTAAAGGAGCACTGTTTCTTCCTTGAAATGGGCCATGCTATTTCATTTGAAACAACATGTGTTTCTGCTGGGTGTTCTGTGGTTCTGTCTCAACAACATTACTCAGAGCTCAAATACAGCAGGTATCAGCCAAGGAACTCTCAAGTATCAGAGGGATGAATAAATCATATTTTCAAGAAACACCCATCCCTTTCAAATAGATACACAGCTGTACATCTGAGACATAACTTGCTTGAAAGAAATAGTTTCATGTCACTCTTCCAAAATTCCAGTTGCCAAAGGACTTCCAGTAACAACTTAAATGAAAGTCACAGGAGAGGGATTGAGGCCTCCGTGCTACTGGGGGCTATAAAAACTAATCCCTTTCCTCGTCTCTGTTCCACTGGTGACCTCTAGTGCCCAAGGACAAGAACGGGTATTCAAAGTTTCTCCAGAGCATTGCTTTGAGAGAACGGGCAATATCGCAGTGACTTTTTTTTCGGTGTGAAAAAATTCTCACCTGGGCTTTCAATTCACAGTATTTTACGAAAAAAAATAATAATATCGAAACTTGGTGTATTAGGGGAAGCAAAATAATTATGCTAATTGTAAGACTAGAAAGCTTCTTATTTGTAAAAAATGAATACTGTGCAAGATTGTTCACATTTGGACCATCTGTTTCAGGCATTTGTCTTTTCCTCAGTCTGAGAAAAGGAACCAAACCTACATTGCAAATGTTGTACTTCAGCCAGCACATACTACTGAGCAGACGACCTTCAAGCATGAGGCCTAAATGGGTAACACTGTTGTCAACTAACTGGAATTTAGCTGAGAAAATGGGATGGCTAAGTACCTGCTCAAAGACCACAATGGTTTAGAGCTTGATTTTTAGTTAATATGATATTTCTTTTAATGTAGCATGTTCTGACATGACAGTAGGCTGTTTTCTATGGGAAGGCATAAGTTTAGGAAAATATATCTTAATATTTCCTTCACAACAATATTGTTGAATGGTGATTGAATAGAAAAGCAGCTCTGAACTTCACTGCCATCCTGCCAGCTATGGAAGCGATGGGCAGTCACAAAGATCCAGGCATTCCATGTTTCTTGGCTAAAGTGCTTTGGTAGATCTGACTTCCATGAAGTCCCTCTCTGCCTGTGACTCAGACTTTAGGTTATGAGAAATTTTCTTTGGCTAATGTTAACTCAGTAATGTGCAAATAACAGCTCATGTTTAACAGTGTTAACAGGAGCGGATTAAATTGTGCTCTGAGGGAAGCATGCTAGAGAGAAGTGCTAGAAAATTGTGTATGAAGGGGCTAATAACTGAATGCATGCATTAATACTTTGCAGATATATATTTTAATAGAAACAAGATAAAGTCCAGAAATCATGCTTACAGCAAGGCTGGAATCTCAGATGTCTCCTTCCAAGACTGTACCCTAACCAATAGCACGAATCACAGAACCACAGAATATGCTGAGTTGGAAGGGACCATCAGGTCCAACTTCTGGCCCTGCACAGAACACCCCAAGAGTCACACCATGTGCCTGACAGCATTGTCCAAGTGCTTCTTGAGCTCTGTCAGTCGGTGCTGTGACCACTTCGCTGGGATGCCTGTTCCAGTGCTCAACCCCCCTCTGGGGGAAGAATCTTTTTCTAATGTCCAACTTCAACTTCCCCTGAGGAGTTTTGCTTTTGCATCCTGCCCACCATTCCTAAGCATTTTCCTGCACTGTAATCGAATTTTAAAAGACTCTCAGTAGTCTCCTAGTTAGTGGTAAAGGAATGTGAACTTGAACCACTCTGGTAGTCACACTTGCACAGCCTTAGCTTGGACCGAGACCCCTTCACAGCTACACTCCCCATACTCACATAGACAGGTTCTCTCACCAACTCCAGGTTTCCCATAGCAGAGTCTCAGACATCTGGTTCCTTAAAACAATTTAATCATGGTGCAACAACAAAATAACATCTCAAGCTGGCACCTCCAAGGAGGGACCCCAAACAAAGGAGTCCCTGGGCTTTTATATTCCTCAACATCATATTGATGAAAGAGTTCTATCTCCAAGTGCTCTGAAATGTAATCTCTCACAGGAGAGATGGGCAGTTGCCCTCTTCTCTGATGATGCTGTAAAACAGAAGGATGCTGCAATGGATTCTACACTGAAAGTCCTGGATGAATGAAGGCATTATCCTGTAACTCTGTGCCAAGAGTCTGGGTCACAGGGAGCTCAGTGTTGTCGTGCCATTGCTGTTGCAGAACAAACCTTTGCTGTGATGTGGTAGCACACAGCTCAGCCTGCAGGCTCCATAGGTTTCCACTCTGACCTGCCTTCATCTCACTCATCACTGCATGGACATCTTCTGCAGAGTTCTGATGTTTCCTCCACAGGTCAAATGCCTAAAGCTCTTTGCTGTTTCAGTTGTTTAATGAGTCTGTCCTGAGAGGGCTAATGGCCTTGTGTCGAAGAATTCAGCCTTGTAGTTATTGAACATCTCTTGAGTAAAAGCATGTGTAGGGATGTGTAAGAGACAGAAGAGAGTGTGGGAATGGGAAGGAGAGGAGGTGTGTACAGAAGCTGGTCTTCTCTGTAATATAAACCATGGCAAATCCACTTACACATAGAGAGATGTAAGTGCAATCTTAAAATCTGGGAGTTGGGTGGCAAAGCTGATTACATGACTTCATTCCTGATGTCATTTGTTGGCTGTGGGCAGTGAACACAAGCCACCTAGCTACAACCTTTTAAGCTTTCTGCAGCTTATATAAGAACTTAACAGCACAGTAAATTGCAGTAGCTGACTGCATACAAAGTACAGCAAAGCTTCAGAATGGGAGATTTTTGTATTTTAATAAAGGCATAGGAAACAGCTGACATCTTAATTCAAACAGGAGCAGAATACTCTTAAGGTGAACATTTTTACCCTGTTATCACATTGGCTGTCCAGCAGCAGTCCTCTGGCCAGAATCTGTGAGGTGGTAGTGATCTGAAGTGCTGCACACACTGCCTGAGGAATGCAAGCAGCATTAGTACTCAGGTAGTGGAAGTGTACTACTGTTTTTTAAGAGAAAGCCAAAGCACTGCTCTGCTGGAGGCATCACTGCTCAAGCACCTGGAGGTTTTGAGTACCTTTCTGACAACAGCAGCCTCTTCAGAGGATTCAGTGCAGGTATTTCCTCCTTTCAAGATTGTTTTTGTGGCTGAATCACCCATAGTCTGAGCCAGAAAGAGTAAAATTCATAAGGTGACTCATTATGAGTGTAAGATCTACTAGTTTTAAAACTTTTATATGTCTTCAGCTGGAGTCCAATTTTCTTTCAAGTGCAGATTGATAAAAGAAAACAGCAAGTGAAGAGGAACAACTTTAGGTGGCATAGAAAATGGGCCAGTCATCATTTTCAACTAGCATAAAAACTTTCTAAGTATTTTCAAACTATATTTACTTACATTAAAATGTACAACTATCCTTCTGCTCGACCAGAAAGTTGGAGGTGTTTAGTTATATCAATTAGCAAGTTAAGATAAACATTTCAGATAAAATTTCCTTCTTTAAATTTTTAATCATACTTAAAATTTGTAATTTCAATCAGGGTATAGTTCCTGCTCTCCTCCTCTATGGCTCAGAGCACTACAGACCCAGTGCTGGCCTCTGAGCACTGGGGTGAGCACATATGAGCAGCAGCCTTTCAGGGGGTCTCTGTCATGCTTTATTCATTTGAATAATAAGGGTACCCAATAATTTGAAACAACAACTTTCAGGCCATCAGGAACTATGTAGACTTGCTAAACTTTGGTTTTATTATTCTATTCCACTGATACAATTGGAAAAAAAAAAGGCACAACCCTCCAATTGTGAATAGGTTAGATTTAAGAATGTTGCACCCATCAGAAAAATGAAATGCTTTACTCTCTAAACATTCCTACTAAACATCTGGGAAATCTTAGCTTAAAAACAGTGCAGCAGGCACAATGGAAAATCCTTGAGAGTGATGACAGCTCTGAGTTCACATGTATTTATAATTCGGCACTGCGTTTATTTTCTTGGGATTTCTGAACTTGACAGAGACAGATATCTGAAAATAACTGACATGCTAGCTGTCAGCCTGTCCTTAAAATGTGTGGTCAATAGATCAAGGCAACTAAAACACAGGGGGCACAATGTTACTCTCTGTTACAAAATGTAGAGAGGATGAAGCATTTTATAGTTCTTGAGTGAAATGCTCATATATGAAAAAATAAATAGCTGACAGTCTCTCACTTCAGCAACTCGTATGTGGTGCTGAAGGCAAACTACTACCTGCAATCTGTGAAGGAAGGACTTTGCCACTGTAACACAAACATGGAAGCACAAAAATGAGAGCTGTTGCTACAGAGGGCAAGCTTTCACCTGATTTGGAGGTAAGATTTTCACCAGGCCTGTGAAAGATCCTTCCTCAATAAAAGGGATCATTTTGTACAGTAACTTTGAGATAATTGAATTCAACATGCAGCTCAATCTCCTTTGTTCCTGTAGGCATTAGGGGTAATCCATAGTTCTGGCAAGTAGGAAAGGCAGGAGAGACCTAAATGAAACTAAAGCTGCTTTGACAGGAGTTCTGTGTTATACATGTCTGCAGCTCCCAGTACAAAGAGGACAGTTTCCTCAAATTAAACTACATCCCATACAGACTGTTGTGACAAAGGCTAACTTTTAAGTTAACTTTTGTTATGTTACATAACTTATGTTAATTTTAGTTCAAAAGGCAAAGATAATAAGATTAACTTTGAAATTCTCCAAATATGAGGTGGAAGACAGCAGTGATTGCTTGCTGTTCACAATACTGAAACTTCTTGTGTGGTGTCAGTAGTTCTGCCAAGGTAAGCAGGAAGAGGAATGAACTACTTACCTCCACTTCCTAGATCTGCTAGGCGCTGCATAAATTTCTGAGAGAGAACCTACCAGTGAGTGGCTGCAGATCAGACTAGACAAAATTTCTTCCACATGTTACAACCATGTTGGTCATTAACCACAGAGAGTCCAGAAATCTGCCCTATTCCGTTATCTCAGTTGTGGGTGATGGCTTTGTGTAACAAGAGCAGTGCACAAAAGGCAACTAGGGCTGGGAAAACTTGCCAGAGAGGGATCCTTGCAGCTCGTTCCTCAGAGGGATAAGCCCTGCTTTTCCAAGGAAAATTCAGTAGGGATATTCCTGGAGCACCTCCTTGCCTCGAGCAAGAACTGTAAGTGTGGGTGTATAATCATATGTGTATGAGGACCAAAAATCAAATGGCAGGCTACAGTGTGTATGAATGAATCTGCAGGAGCAATGATTTTGAGTCACCTTAGAGTAAATGTCTTGTTACAAAACCTTTTGGTTTAGGAGATATGCCACTTACTATTTCCTAAGTAAATAGAATCTGTCTTGCAAGGAGCTCATGAAACATAATAGAGTTTTAATGTAATGATTATTATTTTTTCAGTCATAGTTCTCTGTTCATACCACAGCTCCTGACCACATACAATAGTGTAGATGTGAAAATTAGTGTGTGTGACTGTCATGTCCCACTCCTAAAAGGAAGGGAACACCCGACATTCCTAGATGCCAATGTTGGAAAAGGAACAACAAATTTCAGAGGGTCTGAAAAAACTTATCAAGTGTTACTAGTAAATTGTACAGTATATTTGCTGTCACTTCAGGAACTCTGAGGCGCCTCTGTTTGGATGTGTGAGGACAAGAATAGGACTGCAAATGAGAATACAAAGTTGAGAGAGATTGTTAAAGAGTCCCAGATATTTGGACAATTTCCTGGGGAGAACTAGGCAGACAAAATCATTCTGAATTTTGCAGTTTCAGCAAACCTGTTTATAGATGTCTCTCTAAGTTTTCTCTCTTTTTTTTTATAGATCACTGTTTGTTGTACAGTGCACTTATTGCTGCCGTGGTGCTTTGTAAAATTAGAAGACTGGATTCACTCTGGCATTCTTGCTAGCAATGGCAATGACAGCAGACTTCAGAAATGCAGAATATGGCAACCAGGGCAGGGAATTCCATAGTATTCCATTGAGAATATGGGCTCTACAAACTTTTCTCTTGCATGAATACTTTTTTCTGTGTACACAGGAGATGCGTGAAGGTTATTAATTTCTCACTCCAGTGAAAATGTTTATAAGAAGGCAGAGAAAACATAATTGTTACTGGAGATAGTCTTCAGACAAAGTCTGAGATGAAAATGTCTGTTACACAAGCAGTCTTTGGGAGAAAGCCTTTGAAAGAAAAAGGATGCATAATTAAAGTGGTTTCTTATGCTGGTTAGCAAAGGACTTGGAAGGCAGAACACATTGTACCAATGTTTCTGACTGCAAAAGTCTGCTGTAGCCTGATAAATGTTCTGAATAAAAGATAAGGGTGTGCACTGAAGAAAAGCTGTTAATGACACATTGATGCAAGCATTATGCTGTTCTGTGGAATGGAGATATTTGTCCAAATGATTGTTATTCCTGCTTGCTTATCACTCCTGAAAGTCCATCTGGTATCTTTTTCATGGGTCCAGGGGGACAAAAGTGTTCCCTGTTGTACCACTGTATACCTCAAAAGAAATTGTCTCAGCAGAGAAAAAGGGTGAAATTTTGACAGCAGGGTGATATTTTGCCTAGCAAATTCCTTTTTCTTGACAAATTCATTTCCTTTAAATTCAAATTATTGGTAGTCAACTTAGCATATTCTATGGTATACCCTCTGATGAAGTTCATACTTCTGCTCCATCTGGAGCACTAACCATCAATTTTGAGACGGACTTGGGAAGCAGCTATGGAAGGCATAATATTGTTTCTTTAAATGATCCTAAATACCTACATATGTGAATAGTTATTGCACTTTACAGGCTGGCACTGTTTTTGCTTTGAATACTTAATTTTTTGGTGCACTAAATATTTGTGAATATATCATGATCTGTGACCACTGCCAAAGAAAATGCCTGGCTCTTGTGGGCATTTCACTTCCATGAGTCCAGAGTGTTCATCTGGATGCATTTTCCATATTTACCAAGAGCTTTGAGATCTACACAGTCTCTTTGTAGATGTGACATACAAGAATATCCTCATCAAAACTGGAGTGTTCTAGGAAATGAGCAGTTCAGAACCTGTCTTACAAATGAATAGGACTTGGTCTCCTAATTTCTGTGCTCGTTGCACACCTGGTGAAGTGTGAAAATTTTTTTCAGCAGATCCAAAACTGCTGGAGTCACAGAGCCCATTTGTCATTCCAGCCCTTGCAACAGCTGTTTCAGGAGCCAGTCTGATTCAGCCAATTAGCAGCACAGCAGAATGATAAGCGCAGCAGGGGCAGGCTTTTGAACTCTGTGGCTTGTGGTGGCATTTCTTTGTTGTGGGGACAGTGAGCCAGGGATTTTCCCTGGTGCTTTTGCCCTGTTGCAGACACAAAAAGAAAAAATGAAGATGTTGAAGACAATACCTGTGTTCATTCTGTTGTTTACAGGTGAGTGAATATTTTTTAGTATTTTTTCCTCAGCTAATACTCCCTCTTCAATACTTGCAATTACTTTTTGAAAATACATTCTAAATGTTAATTCATTTACATTTAGTAAATTTAAGTACATTCTAAATGTTAATTCATACGTCTTGATCTATAAGTACAATCATTGAAAGTGTTTTGTCTGTGCATTATTATATTGTACCACATGAATGATTACTTAAGTTATATCTCTATCAGTAAATTAAGCTTAATCAGTACACTAATGCTTAAAAAGCACACAGTTATTTTGCCATGCAAATATCTGTGGCACACCTAATAATAAAACTACAAGAATAATTTAGGTAGTATTTTAAAGAAATCCTCTGCAGGTACAGAAAGACACATGTACCAGTATAAAAGGTAAGACTTGTTGCAACATTAGTCATCTTAGACTCATTAATGAATGACAAAAAAAAGTGTTAATATCAGTTATGATCAATATTCTGACAATCAATAATAAAACTAGAGAGATGACAACACCTACAGCTCATCCCTCTTTATTTGTCTGTACTGCTGCTTACGGGTACAGTGGCAGTATCTCAGTGATGCTTCAAGGAAACCAAAAAATTTGATTATTTCAGGCCTTTCAACAATAGGCACCAGACTTTCCCACCTGCCTAACAAAGACTTCGTAAATTTACTGAGTAGAAGTGAGGATGGCTGGGATCTCCCTCTGCAAGAATCTGAACTTCCCAACTGCACCATTTGCATGATTAGGACTGTCAGGACCCCTTGTATCAGTTCTGTCTAAGGAAAACATTTATGTTTGATACTCAGAATATGTGACTGAATGTTGTATTAGAGAGACCCTACATAATTTGAGTATAACAGTAAGGAAAGGGGTTTATGTTTACCCATTAGAATTTGTGACTAATTGTATCAGTTTCATAAATTTACACCAAATCACTGTTTCCTTGTGAAAAATTAAAAAAAAAAAATGGGCTTAGTCTGGTGCAAAGACATGAAGCACTTTCTTCTTTACTCCTCTAAAGGCTGCAATAGAGGGAGAATTTAAGAAGGTGCAAGGAGGTGGAGGGGGTTGGCTAATGGGTGTTCTTATCATGAAGGCACATGTGTTCCGAAACAAGCCTGGCTGAGAATTTATGCCATCCCTCTTCTAAGGAGTCCATGGAAATAAGTATATCACCCCTCTCTGCTGTGCTGTGCCCTGCTTGGCAGAGTCCTAGGAAAGCTTCAAAACGATGAAGCGAGTTTCTTTCCTAACCCTGGAGTAACTGTAATACCTTGCTAACAAGTCCTGCACGTTCTCAGAGAGAGGCAGCATCTGCCCATAAGTACTGTTGGGTGCACAAGTTTGCTGTCTTCCAGAGAAACTGTGGATGGATGTTGTGTCTGGAGGGGATGCCGTAATTCTGGGAAGAACTTTGTGGATAGCAAATCTCAGAGGGGACCAGAATTAAATAAGATGTTTGATGATGCTGATTTTTTTTTAACTTGTGTGTCCAAGAATCTCGCAGGGTAGAGCTTTTCCCCCCTGTGGTGTTTCAGAGTCCATGTGGAATCTTCTGGAACTTCTGCTTCAATAGAAGAGGTTTTGTTTTGGTTTGCTTCTTATGTCACAACTGTGGCTATGAAAAGCACCTCCTTAATGCTTTAATAACTTATAAAAGGGTATAGTTTTTCTCTCTTCCTGTCCTTAACAAAAAGTTCAGGAAAAGTATCTTTCACGCCTCCCCAATTCTTTTTCATTAATTTGCAGTAGAAGGGGAGAAGTATTGTGAAAGAAGGGGTATTATTTATATTTGTTAATTAAAGCAAGCAAATGAGCGTCATCATCTCCATCAATGTGGTTGCTTCCCATTTGATAAGCATATGGGGAAGGGGGAAAAATGAGAATTAGGATGAATATATCAATAAACATTCCAGGTGAACTGAGCTGCCATATCCTATCAACCCCCATCAAAGCAAATGAAAATGGGTTTGCTAATTTTCACAGAGTGCCCAAATCTAGTAAAGGCTCTGCTACTGTTCCCGTATGGATTTCATTTTCTTACTCCAGAGCAAGGAAATAATAGCTGAAAAGAATATTAGCTGAAAAAAATATTAATTTTTTTAAGCTGAGTAAATGGCAGTGAGGGGAGTTTCTCCAAAATTTTTCTGAGAAATATCTTAGCAATTTCAACTGAAATGTTCACACACAAAAAAAAAGGGATGGAGGGAAACATTCCAAACGTAAAACAGCAGGCAAGATTGTCCAAGCTATGAGCATTTGAATCTTATAACTGAAATTATCAAACAACCTTAATAATACAGGGTATGGCATACTGCAGGAATAATTTATTAAACTGTTTTTAATTTTAGGATATCTTTGCAATGCTGAGGTTAAAGAGACAACATTGCAGGATTTTCCACCTGCTAAGGAAGGTAGTCACCATATCAGAAATTCTTCAGAGAGTCCTGCAACAGAAACACAGGGGAGTGATCCTGTTCCAGGTCTGTTTTTTAAGTTATTGCTTCTTTCAAATCCTGAGTCAGTTCTTCCCTCAGGTGGATACATCTGAGTCTTGTGAATACATTGTTCCACTTTTCCGCTCCTGTTTCCCACCCTATGACTGTCCTTAGAAGAATGTGAGCGCAAACCAATTTAGCAGCAATATAACCCTGTGATTGATTTAAACAGCTTTCCACCTTTTTCTACAGAGATAGAAGCTGAAGCACAAAGAATATTTCAGACATCTCAAATAACACAGCCTAAATAATTGTCTGTCAAGGGGCAGGAAATGCATTGTTTAATATAAAATGTCAGGCATTCTCCATGATCAGTGGCTAGCTTTGTATTCTGTGCCAACAGAAGAACACCAATGAGGAAGATAACAGCAGAAAAGGTCCCCCAGACCTGCGAAGTGTGTCGATTGTTTCTGTGACACCTCTCTGTGCAGCACCTGCCCAACGTGTGTCTCAAATACCACACTGCTCCTGCTGGGCTTTCTGGAGTGACAACTTTCTCAAGCCGTCCTTTGCTCTTAACACCACAGCTGCGGGCTGTATGAAACTTCCTAGGTGCAGACCCAGAACGCTCATGCTTTCTCAAATCCTTCTTTTGTGGGGCTTTGCATGGTGGTGGTGGTCTCTGCAGCAGCTGCTGGGGTGCTGTTAGTAGCTGAAGTACCAGGGATTTCACCTGCCCTCCCTATTTCCCCCTCTTGTAGTCACTTTGCTTCTTATACTGAGGTAGGAAAGTCAACTTAAGCAACACATGGCTGTGTAATTTTCTTAAGTTTCTAATTTTTTTATTTCCCTTTCGGCAGGAAGAAGTCTGCCGACTCTAATAGGTAAGTTGACAACTTCAACATACTGTACTTTTGCTTGAATGTTTTTTTCTCTACTTAAGTTTTGAATTTTAACTTGTTTTACTGCAATTGGTTATAGAATACAAAAGCTATGTATGGACTTGTCATTAGCCTGAAAAACTGTTTTCATATAATAATATTTAAGTCACTCCTTAACGGCCAGTCAGGGTATTTCTCTGATGGTTTGAGTAATGGGACTATCACTCGACTAGACTAAACCATAGTAATTTGCCTTCTTATTGCTATTACTTTGGGCCTTTTTCTTTTAATAAAATCTGTAACACAAATATTAGTTTTGTGATCAGCAGTAACTGTTGCTCATTAAAAAAATGGAGATTAATTATAGCACATATTTGTAGTGCCAAAAAAAAAAAAAAGTACTCTAATGGTCTGTGACATGATTGGCTTATTTCTGTACATTTTAAATCCAGGCCTGAATGAGATTTTTGGTTTTTATCAAGACCTATATTTTAGTGTCACATTTTATGCTGCATTATTATCCATCACAAATGTAGGTATTTTTTTCCTTGTCTTAATGGCTTAGTCATGATTACCTTTCCTTTTGCTCTTCTAGTGGCAGGAGTCAGCATTGCCCTTGCATTGCTTTGTATTCTTATAGTTGCTGTTTTTTGGTATGCATGGAAAAAATCACAGGTAAGTCCCATTTTTTTCTGGGGATATTTGTTACTGTGTGTATAATATGTGTATATTATAGAACGTGAAATTTCAGCTTCCCACTTGTCACTTAGATTTCTGATGTTCATTTCCACTGTAGTTGCTTTTCCACTGGGAGGGAGTTTTTGTCGCCACTGGATGGCATTCTTAAAATTAGGCAGCTTATAATCAAAATTTAATTTATCTCAGCTGACTTCCCTTTCTGGGTAGGACCTGCTCACATTTTTGTAGGAATGGTTTCTGGTTTGCAGGTCTTTTTCGTAGAAGGTCCTGCATCAGCAATGATAATTGAAGTGTTCAACTGAGTTTGATATGTCTGAATTATTTTCAATCCTATAATTACTTAACATCATTTATGCTAAAATAACTTATCACAGACAGTCTTATCTGTTATGAGTTAATATTGATAAAAATTAAAATACTAGGTAATTTAGAATAAATGCAGTAACACTGTAGAAACAGATGTGCAAAAATAGTCTGTTACTGAAACAATTTGATAATAAGGAAAAAATATGAGGAGAACTAATATTATGTTGACATTATTGTTTTTCCATTTGTGTAGCTCAGGTGCCTGCTGCAGTGATGATAATACATTTGTGTTCCTTTCACAGGAAGGTTCAATGGAACTCAATCCTATCCCCTATGGTGAGGCTGGAGTGTCCTTACGAAACCTTTCAGTGCCTGAGAACCAACAGAAGTAGCCTTTTGAGAGAGCCGTGCAGTGACAGCAGGAGAGCTGCTGCATGACCTCTGGGAGGAAAGAAAACCCTCTCCATTGTGGGTAGTTAAACAGCACTCTCAAAAGAGCTGTAGCTGCAGAAAAGTTACATTCTTGAAGCTATAAGTATTCTTGTTAAGGAAAATGCCACACTTAGACTATTTTCTAATAAATTAAACCTCCACAGGAACCTCTCACTGCTGTTGAGATTAGCTGGCATGGCCACTGTTTGTGCTTGTATACCTGTGAATTTCCTATTGGAAATGGCTCCTGGAAGGTTTTAGCTTCCAAAATCTGGCCTGGGCCACAACTAGTTTACCAGCATAAACAATGCTATTCCAGTACCTGGGAGTTTTCTAGGCATTGGTTCATTTGCTAGTCTAGATATTGTTATCGTTTACATTTTATTTTAAATTACACAGTTGATACACCTGTCCACTCATGGTCAGGGCTTATTCACAGATGACCACTGCAAACCTTTGCTCGCTCATTGTGCTACTCAGGGGAGAAGTAGTGGAAGAGTGACAGTATCATCCAATAAAATTCAGGTTCCCAGGCGTAACTGATTCTGAAATTTAAAATCAATTTAATAATAATCAAGAGTCACTCTTCGACTGTTTCTTTCCCTGAGTAGCACTAAGTGGTGCCAGGTTCCCTCAGCAGCCAGTGAGTACTGTGGGGCTCTGGCTGAGCAGGAGCTGGGTGACCTGAGGCCCAGAAGACACACACCCAAAGGGCTGCCCTGCAGTAGCTTGGTACAGGCAAGAGGAGCAGAGCGGTAAGGGGGATTGTCTGTCATGGCTCCATCAGAATATTCCTGTGTGACCTTGGGCAAGTGACCTTTATTCCTGAGACTGAGCTGCTGGTCTGGAGGGCAAGACCAGTGGTATGTCCTTAGCTTCTATTTATCTGTGAAGATAAATATATTTTAAAGCATGCAATGTAAGCCCCACAGCAACAAAGCTACCCTGACAGCTGTAAATTGGCAGGAAGGCACAGATTCTGTTTTTGTGTAAATCTTCTCAAACCAGTATTACTTTTCCCAGCAATAGTAAAGAATTCTGTCAGCTTTCAAATTCAGGTGCCAGCTGATATTTTCTACAAATAAAGGCAATTTCTTCATGAAACTCAAAAAGAGATTTTTCAGATGACTTCTATGAAATAAAGTGCAAAGGAATATTTGAAAGCTTATCCCTTTTTCCATCAGTTCCATAGATAACAATATCTTTTTCATTTCTCTTCACTTACTCTGAGTTTAAGAATGAGGCATTTGTATGAATTTATGTGTAGCAATATTATTTAGGGTGGGAGAGTTTGGCTAAATCTGCTCCCTAAATATTTTTTTAATATGCATCTTCTGCTTTTCTTTCATTTAATAGACATTTTGTAAGTGCTTAAATGCTTTTTTAGATATTAGATCAAGAGTGCCCTGGGCAACAAACAGTGTTAGTTCAATGCAGGGGAAACCAGAATAACAAATATTTGTGAGGAATCATTCATATGTTTACAGTGCTTTTTAATTGATGTTTGCAAGGCTCTTTGTGAATAACTTTGCTTTTGAAAATGATTTCAGAGTGGTTGTAATTTTTTTTCTGGGCTTTTACAGAACTTATGTGCTAGAAATAATATTCAGTATTTGTTATTTGGTGTTCATGTTGTTCATTGCACTGTTGAAGATGTTTATGATGGCTGAAAATTTTTTCCTCTACCTTGGGTAGCCACTCTCAGGGGAGTGGATGCTGAGTACTTAGCAGATAAACTACCTGTGGGCTTGAAATTACTTGTGTCAGTGAAGCCTGAGCAGCACCTGGGCTGACACAGGTGCTGACTAATTGGGGTGTTTTGGCCCACAGCCCGGCAGTTCCCTTCCTGCCAGGCAGAGGAGCAGCTCATAGGAATGACAGAGCCATGAGGGAGAGGGCAGTCGTAGCTTTCTGAGAAACAGGGGAGATGGTATTGCAAAACTTGAGAGACACCTGTTCTGTGGCGCTGATTTGGAAATGAGACAGGAAATAAATGGAAAGGGAGCACTCCGTGGAAATCAGGAAACCCTGATGAGCAGAAGCTGCAGATACAGAAGTCAGAGCAGCAGCACACCCCACCTGTGATTTGATGGTTCTTACACTCAATTGAAAGCTAAGCACATTTTTAGTTTATTTATGCTTCTTTTCCACTATAAGAAAGATGAGAAGGAATTGCCTCAATTTAAAGGAAATTAGTTTTGTATCGTTTAGAGATGAGTCTTTTTGAGTACAAGAAAAAAGCAAAATCTCCTTGCTAACTGGGGATTACTTTTGAAAGCAGATTACCCAAATTACCCTTATTACCAGCACAGTATGAGGAAAGTTGCATTAACAGTCTCTGCGGTGCCTTCAAGCTCTGAATTTCCAGTTTCCAGTAAGTACCACAGCTAAATAGTTGTGTTTATATAGCAGCTTGTTTCATTTGTGGATAACTTGCAAAAAATTGAAAAGTCCTCTTCATTGCAGCCAGCAGCACTAGGAACAAGTGCCTTATCAAAAAATAAGCATAGGGCAGATGTGGGTTATCTTCCTCACTTTGCATTCAAAATTTGAATTTTCAAATTTACTGTCCTTCCAGCAGCGTAGACTTGACCAGTATAAAATGCTGAAGACGTGAGTTCCACAGCTCAAGATTTCTTTTCCCTCCTTTTAAAAAATCTAATAGAGCTGTTTATTGTCCTCTTCATCTTTTTACTATGAGCAAAACCTTTGGACAGTTCTCTTTCCCTTTCCCCTACCATTCATATTACACAACTGCTTTGTTTCCCAAACTAACAGTGTGACTTATCCTGCATGGATTTAAAGTTTAGCACTTGAAAAATGTGAAAGCACATCTGCTTTCACAGATGGAAAGTGGAGGCTAAAAATGGAAAACTTACTGTACTTTCTGGGGTAATAATGACAATTTTTACATTTTCTACAAAACTTTTACAAGTTGGTGTCTGCATTTACAGTGTGAAACACGAATTTGATGCCAAGAGGGTGTGTTTGGCTAAAGAACATGGACAGTATTTTACACAGTCACTTGTATTAGTTATGTACATCCCTGGATTTATACACATTCGCTATCTTGGTCAAGCAAAAGATTTACTCTTGCTTACCATAAGGATAAACATGAATTGAAAGGTTCACCATAAGTTGCATTTACCTGTTTATGTCTCATAAACAGAAGAAGAAGAAACCAGAGAAAAGGTTTTCAATATGATTAATATTGAAAGCCAGGCTGTAAAAACTTAGACAAACTAAGAACCCTTAAAACCTTTCTGATGCAAAGTCATCCTTCAGGCCTTTAAAATTTTATTTGTATTTACCTGTTCTCCATTCCTCCTCAGAATATGCTAGAAGCAAACCCAGCAGCAGCCAGCTTGTTTTCCTGTCTATAAAGGTTTCGTTTAAAAATGAAACCAGATAGAATATGGTAAATATGATATAGGGTGAGAAAGGACTGCAGGGCCCAGGGTGTTATTAACAATATGTGTCTTTATTTGGACAGAAAGTAGGTGCAGCCACTCCCGCCAGGCCATTTCACACCACCTCAAACAAGAATGTGCAAGCACCTTGCAGTGAATTGTCAAAACTCTGTAGGACTGCTCTGTTCTTCAGCAGTCCGTGCCAAGAAGCAAAGCATCCAATAGGCACAAACACATGCAGTACCCTTCTGTCTCACAAGCCTCCCTGCTAGTGAGCTTTGAGCCAGGCTGGATGGCTGGAAGCAATGGTGCTGGAGACAAACTGGATGCTTTTTGTTGATAGCACTTTTGATAGAAAGACATTAGTCCATTGGCAGGGAGTTTCCAACCAGTTGATTTCAAAGCACTAAGTTTTGCTGTCAGACACCACTTTAGAATCATGTTGTAATAGTATTCAAATAATTGACCGTGGCTTTCTGTTCCCTCCTGTGTGTGCCCAAGCACATGGACATGTGACAGAGTAGGACATCTGTGCTGTCTGATTTAGGGACTCCAGTCCATATAAAAGAGCGGCAATGGGGTGTATTCTAATGTGTGCCAGTGATAAGGCTCGTGAGAAATGTCCCTGCAGAGATAGGTTCTCCTGTGCCCCTCCCTGGCAACACCCTGTTTTTCACTTCATGCTGGACATAACTTTGTTTCTTTGGGTTTTGGTTTTGGTGTTGCGACAAACTAAGGTTTTTGGGTTTGTTTTTTGGTTTTTTTTTTGTTTTTTTGTTTTTTTTTTTTTTGCATAAGAGGGAAGTTTTGAACAAGAAGCAACAGAATTCCCTTTGCCGTGTTTGTGCCATCAAAAGTGTCACCAGACAAGGAGAACTTTTTACTGCAGATAGTGAGAGAGAATTTTGTGTAGCTTTAGGTGCAGCCTTCATAAGTGGAATGCCTGGACTGATTTTAGTGGAACTACTCTGTGCATATTTCAGGTATAGCTGCCTCCATTTAAACAAAAATGAAAGAGAAATTTCTGGAGGACTATTTACTTAATTTTTTTATCAGACTAACTCTTATATTTTGTAACAACCTCCAGCAAAAATTCTGAAAATTTAATAGTACAGACTGGACAGGTAAACATAAAGGTGCGTAAGTAATGTAGAAAAAGTTGTGTTTCACATACTCTGCTTAACATAGTTTTTGAGGCTGTAGAATCATAGACTGGTTTTAGATGGAAGGAACCTTGAAGATCATCTATTTCAAACCCCTTGCCATGGGCAGAGACAACTTCCACTAGGCCAGGCTGTTCACAGTCCAGTCCTACCTTGTGCAAACATTTTGTTTTCATTATTAAAGACAGAAAAATCAACTCTGTGAAAAATAGCAAAGTCCAGCTCCCTCTCTTCTCCACAGAATGCAGAAGAATTGCTGCTGTTTTCACTACAGCAGAGAGTAAAAATATTCAGAGGAATCAAACCTGTTTTAGTCAGTGAGTGACTGTAACAGGCTTTCAGTTACTACTAAGGAGGCTGTTGTTTTCTAGCGGAAAAAAAAACATTTTTATGTTGTTTTTTCCATCAACTTTAATAGCTGGGAAAAATCTGATCTTTGCACAAGGAGCCCTGCTTCATTTAGCACAGGTTTTGTAGTGTTCTGCAGTACTCATGCCCACATAGAATGTTGTTAAGCAACTTGGTGACATTTTGAGAAGTTGGCCATGATTCTGTGTGCTTCTTGGGGCTCAAGCCCAGACCATTGAGGAGGTTTCAGAAGTGTTGATGATCACTTCTAAACCAAATTAATTTTTGTTGGAACTGTGAGCCAAACTGTGCAAAATTTTCTCGCACCAGTAATTGACTGGAGTCATCAAAACCACTCACAGGAGCAATTTACAGAGCTTCGTTTCACTTGCCCTGTGCTACAGATATTGTGCTGCCGTTTTCTTCTACCATGCAAGTTCTTTATAACTAAAACTCTAGATCTAGATTCCTTTTGTGTTAACAATGGAATTCCTTTTACAGTTTTATCCAGTTAGGCATATTATTTTAAGGGCTATAATTCCATCAGTGCATGTTATTCTGAGTTTACAAAGTGCCTCCTGACAGTAAAAAGTTGCTCTGGGATTCTAACAGAACAAATGAGCATGGACCTAGTGCCTGCAAGTTATGTCTGAAGAGAAATGCTGTCTGAATAACAGAAGAGGGAAATAATCTGGCATTCTTCAGTCCAGATCTGCAGTTTCAGCAGCAGATGGCTCAGATGCTGCAGGGTCTGGGTATATGAATAGGGACATTGTTCTTCCTTCCTCAGCCTCATTACACCTAGGCAGTCTGTCTGTGCCCTCTCACAGGCACACCATTGTCACCCCAGAACAAGTCTTGATCAAGATATATAATCCTAGCATTAAATAACTGCATTTAAAAATGGGGTTATGGTGAGGATGATTAACAGGTTCTGATTAACAAATCCCAAATTCTGATCTTACTGCAATTAGAAGAATTTATTTATCACCTCTACATTTTGAATCTTAGCACCTTGAGACATTCTAATGACTCAGGAGGCTGAAATTTCTTTCTTAAGTGTATACTGAATTCCAAGACCAGTGATAGACACTGATGATAGAAAAATAGTCTATAATCATCAGAAAGAGACTCATCAAAATAATGACATGGCAAAAAATTCTTTAGAAGCAAAAAAAGGAAGTATCAACTTATTGGAAGTGCATAGATTCTGTATTAGAGGGAGGAAGTTACAGAATCATGGAATGTGCTGAGTTGGAAGGGACTCATCAGGATTAATGAGTCCAAATCCTGGCTTTGCACAGCACTATTCCCCAAAAGTCACACCCTGCGCCTGAGAGCATTGTCCAAACGCTTCCTGAGCTCTGTCAGTCTTGGTGCTGCCCTGAGGAGCCCGTTCCAGTGTCCAGCCACCCTCTGGGTGGAAATCCTTTTGCTGATGTCTATCTGATCTGATATCCCAGTGCCCAGCTTTAGTTTAGGAAGAGGACTGAAAAGGAAACAGGGAACATATGTCACCCTGATTTTTTCAGCCTTCTCTTCTGTTTCACAGTTTCATGTTTTGGGTTCTTTCTCATGCTCTGGTCTGTAAACACCGGCAAATGTTTATCATAACTTCAAGGTAGTTTACATTTCTGTTCTTAGAGATACGGACAGCTGATGGACAGTTGTCCTGACCAGTGGGATGGGGAGAGGTGTCGACCTTCTCCCCCAATCCCTGGCCTCTGTAGATATACTATGTATTGGAGTCAGACTTTCAAATAAAGGGGAGTTTTAGTTCATGCCTTCTAATCAAAGTGTAAGTGTGTGTTTGTGTGTGTGTGACAAATTGCATCAAACATACACAACTAAAATTAGGGCATAGCATGTCTAAGGTGTTCAAAGAAAATTAAAGACATATTCCATTCAAGATTTGCATTTGTTGTGCAATCAGGAAAGGTCTAGAGCTTGGGGGAAGGCAGGGGAAGCTACCTTTCACAAGGTAAAATACCTGTTGCTTTTAGATTTTATTAAACCCCTCAAATTTCTCTTTCAAACATATTTGTAACACTTTTGTTTAAGAAGCTGAGTCAGTTTCTGGCATTTGTAGTGACTGAAATTTTTCAGGGTTTGCTTTCAGACATGTATTTTCAGGAACACTCAGTATGGGCAAAAAAGTAACAAATTAAGAAAAAAGGGAGACTGAGGGATGTGTTTCCATGGCATAAAAGAGAAGGTGGCCACCAGCTGCACTAAAACAGGACTCTGTATTTTAATCTGCTGTATTTGTTAGGAGCCATGACACAAGGCTAGTTTCCCCTAGAACTCCTAGGTGGATTGTTTCTTTGCAGTAAGCTCCTGATCAGCTTGTGCTGGTAGAATGGAGACAAAGCGACTTTGTCCTACACATTTTATGCTAACCAAGCCGAAGAGAAATGTGACTCCTTGGCCACAGGCTACTTATTTATCAGGAAAACTGATAAACTGATTCTAGAAATGTTGACAGGAATCGCAGCATCTTTGGAAAATTGAACGTCATTTCACACATTTTACTTACAAGCATTTTGGTTAGTGCCAAAAAAGGCCATGTTTTTTCCCACTGTGCAGGTATTTGCTAGGAAGCCAACTGAGAAACATGAAGCAGGTGTGTATGTGCTCATTACAAATATGATTGGCACCAGAACTGGGTTGTGTGTTAGTGGGGAAAATAGCTGAAAATTTAACTTCAGGTGAAAGTTACCCAGAACACTGATAGATGGTTTGGCACCTTTTTATGGCCCCCTGGTTCAGCTCCTCAGTTTGTTTCCATACCAATGCCAGCTAAGGACACTGGGTTCTCTCTGATGATTGAATTCATGGCAAACCTGCAGCTTGTGAGCCATGCTGAGGTGTCTGCTCTTCTCTTGTGAGGCGGGTTGTGAAATGCACAAAAATCCTGTCTTGTGGTGCAGCTCTCATTTCATAGGCAAAGAAAGGATATTCACTGAGAGTCCAGGAGGTGAGATGGAAGCATGAGTGGAGGCTAGCAGGAAGGTCTTGGAAGGAAGTCATGACCTCTATGACTATATTGTAATCCCTGTCTCTGTTCTTCTGCAAAATATTTGCACTGGATTCAGGGATTCTGATAACTGAACAGATAATGTCTGATCCCAACCATCATGGACTTCATCAATGTGACAAGTAATCAGTTCTGTTTATTGTTCCATTCTGGGCAAAACCAGTCAATTAAGAAAAATAAAACTCACATGAGGGAGTTCATCCTTATTCCTCATGGAATACACTTTATATCTTTCCCTACTTAGGCAATTCATTCTCTGCCTGCTGGTGCAAATGGGAGAAGAACATTAGGAAGCAGTCCAGGCTACTCGTAAGGCACGGTCTGGTGGCAGGATCTGTCTGTCTGAGAACATATCTGCTTTTCACAGAATCCTCAGCTTCCTGTCTGTAGGACATATTAGGTAGGTTTTAATGACAACTCCAGACTAGTGAAGGCTGGTGCTCAGCATTTTGCAGCCACGTAGGTTATGCCAAATTCAAAGAAACCACAAGTCTGGAGCTGAATGGCAGGTTAGAGGTAGATGTGGCTGGGCTGAGTATTAACCAAAGAAAGTGGATCCAGCAGCAGCCCTTTGAATACTAGGGATAGGTTGGCTTTTACTACAAAATTTTTTTTTGTTTGGATTGACGGCAAAAAATGTCACTGTTGCACACGCTCACTTCAGCTCAGAATGAGTTGTCAGTGGAAAATACGATCTAAAAAAATTCCCTGGTGCTTTTTCTCTACACGGAATCCTGGAGCCCCCAGAGGTGGTGCAGAGGCACAGAACAATGCGATTTTTATGTAGTCACACAATGTGCATGAGCAAAATGTCCTCTGCATATAAATAATGCAGATACAGATGCCCCCTTTGCTAAGAAGTAAGAAATAAAGAAGTGCAGTTCTGAAATGCTATGGCAAAAAGCTGTGTTTTCAATTTGGAATGTGAGCTGGGAGCATGTGAAGAATAAACGAAATGGAGAGATTAAGCAAGAGTGTAAGGCTTTATTGACAATGTCAGATGCCCGGGGGACAAGAATGAAACAAGGACAGAGATCGGGGATAGAAATAGTTTGCATAAATTGAAGTAATGAGTCTAAGAAGTCCAGAAGATTATAAAAGCTAAAGTAGCAAAAAGAGTATTGAAAGAGCAATGACTGGATGAGCAGATGGAGAATTGAGATTTGAGGCTGAAAACAGTCAAGATAATAAGCAACCAACAATGATGAAATCTCTGAAGTGAGGGAAGACAGTTGGAGGTGGTAGCTTGGAAGGCTGAAGGTGTCAGATAAAAGGAAGTGGAAAGGAAATGGTGAGATTTAGAGAGTGAAATCGAGACCTTGTGAAACTAAAGGTGAGTACAAACCAAAGTCACAAGTATTGATTTGAGGTGTCAAAATGTTAGAAAGGACCAGCATGTTTCAGAGTAAGAGCTTATGTGTGACCTGAGTACTTTAACCAAGGACTGTCCTTATAATGGGAAAAACAAAACTGTAGCTTGAAGTAATCCTGATCTCAGAGGGTTTTGGCTCAAACATTGATGATGTAAGCATTCTTCTTTTAAAAATATATATATTTTGTACCTTCAGCAGCTTTGCAAGCACAGATGTTGGGCAGAGGCTTTAATTATATTTAAGTTGTTAAAGTTTAAGTATTAAAATATTTTTTTTTTTTTACTTGAAGGCCTTTTAGTTAACAGAAAAGTCCATATGAACTGGTATTTCCAGTTCAGACTGAAATCAGCTCAGTAAAACTGTGTCCTATCAGGTGTTTCTTCAAAGACAGAACATCTTGCAGTCTCTGAATGTTACATAATAAATAAGGAAAGAGGAATTTTGTCTGAAGGACTGGATGGTTCTAAATATCAGTTATTTTTTTCCTGGTGGTAAAAGCCCTTCCTATGTTAATTCCTACACAACAGCCCCGCTGTCTTGTTGTGTGAACACATATAGTTTTCAAACAACAAATGCAATGCAAGTTTAATGATGCACACTATAGCCCTAAGGGAAAGGTTAGTAATTATCTTCTGGTTTTCCTCTTCAGGAGAATTATTGCTAAAATTTTGTATTTGGGGAGTTGAGCGGGGAGGTTTTGGTTGCTGTTAGTTTTTTGTAGGTTTTATTCACCAGGAGCCAGCTTTTGCTTCATCGCTCATTTCTATGGTAACCTAACCAAAATCCCTCCCAAGGAAAAAAGTTGGGCTTGAATACTATGACAGTGCATTTTCATCAGTAATTAAAGCACCATAGTATCTTCAGATGACAGTCAGGAAAATGAGCATCTCACTTCAGAAAACCACAGTGAAACCAATAGACCACTGGAAATTTCAGGGAAATCTAATTTTGTACTCCAGTGTATGAAATGTAGTTATTTAAAGGATGTGTGATGGCAGTGGTGAGCATGACATCAAGGTGACAGGCTGCTGAGGAAGAATTCAGAAAAACTGGACTAGATGTTTGGGCAAAACATTGTTTCTTTGTTTTTTGTGATTCTTCCAATCAGCCTGGTGTGGACTTCTCTGAAAATCTTCAGAGACTTTCAGTAATTAAGAATAATATTTTTTTTCTTGCAACGGGATATAGAAACTACTTGTCCTAGGTTACAATGTAAGGCATGCCCAAGATATGTATTCTATCACCATCTTCATGAGCTGTTGAAACCAGGTGGGGCAGTGTTTCCCTTGTCCCCACCCTCCGGACTATGTTCTGTTAATGGGCCCATTCGTGCTGTGCTGTATGACTCATGGGTAACTCCCATCCGGGAGTTATCTCTGTTTAATGGGCAATCAAGGACCCATTGTATGAGTCATAAAATCACATTGTTCCATTGTGAGAGGCTCCTCCCATGGGGAGGAGCCAAGCATTCCCACCTGGATATAAACCGGGATAGCACAAGGGGCCCTCAACCCCGCTGGATTCCCAGAGGACAGGAGGTACCGGACTTTTCTACAGGATCACGGCTTCAACACGACCGCTTCATCCAGACTGCTACCAGCGCCCTGACTAACAGGTTGTATTATTTAACTTACTTTATTTTACCTTTTTTTTCCCCTTCCTATTAAATTGTATTTCTGACTTGGAGTCTTTCACTGGTTTTACTTTCAAACCAGCACACTACTCTTTTAAAAAAGAAATAAATATCAAAATTGTTTCTTTTTTTTCAGGGGAATTAGTCTTCCTCTTGCCCTTACCCTCCTGTAACTCTAGAATATAACTCTAGTGTCTACTCTACCTCATCTGTGATATCTAATTAATGGGGTGAGAATGAAAAATGGGACTCTGTTGTGGGGGATCTTCTTCCTAGACATGTCCAGTTTCTGCATCAGTAAAATGAAAGTAGTTCTCTCAGTGTTTCCACCATTGTTCCAGTCAGCTATTGGGATTGTTTCTAATTGTTCCCCTCTTGGTTTTAGGAGGTGTAAGGAGTAAAGCAGTTTATTCAAATAGCTCTCCATTTCAGTGTTTGCCCACTAATACTCTGCTTACAGATGAAGTTTCTCTTATTTCCAAAAGAACTGTAGACCTCCTGATAAGGATTCTGACTTCTTTTAGGGATGCTTTGACATTGTATTGGTTTGGCATGCATGGTAAAAAACCAATTGGTGATCTGCTTTGGAACTGACAGCCAGGTTGGCCAGTCAGGTACAGGTGTACACCCCTGGAACACACAGCTTAAATACAGGTGGGATTTTGGGAACAAGCTCTCTTGCTGCGGGCCTGCCATGAGATAACAGGCCAGGGCAGCCAGGCCGGGGCCAGCAGACACCGGCAGAGCCACGGCTGCGAACATGCAGCCGATCCTGCGGCCTGCCCCACGCCGCCGGCTGGGCCAAGGGAGATGGCCCCGGCCCCCAGAGAGCAGCACCGAGCCCAGGCTGGGCCAAACCCACCCCATAAGACCGAGGGGTGGAGGGGGAGAGAAGATCCAGGCCGCTGTTTCTGAGCTTTTCTACACCTCGAGGATTTGAGGCTTTTACCGATGCCTCAGCTGAGACCACGTGGCCGTCCACAGGCCCAGGGAGGAAATGTTAACTCTTTCCTAACAGACTGAGACTTTTTTTAGACTCTACCCCTTCTCAAAGAGAGAGGAAAAGCCAAATTGGAGATATGCAGAGGGATAATATGAAGATATCAAAGTCAGTAAAGAAAGGGTGACTGCTTAAGTGGAAAAGATGACAAGTTGCCTTAGTTTTGGGCTATAAATCTCCTTAATTTATGGTAACAGACTGTAATATTCCTTTAAATCATGGACTACAAATGGGGAGATGATTTTCTAGATTCAAGCAAAGGTGTCTGATTTTACTGAGTGGATATTTGAATTAGAAACTATGATCTCTGATTTTTACTGAATGGATGTTGAATTAGAAACTGTAATCCAGTGATCCTATAAGATGTTTTGAAGCCTTGTCACCAGTGAAGAATGAGAAGTCCTTTGTTGTGGAGCTGTGCATCTTTTAAAGGTGAAACCCCTGTGTAAGTCCAGGGCCCATATGTAGCCATGGGAAAGGCTACATCTGGGAAACTCACAGATGCAGATTGTCGGGTCGGCTGCATTTGTGGGAGCTGGAAGCCACAAACAGACTGTGTCTCTTGTGGAAAGTTACCAGAAAAAAATCCGGAGGAACTTGTCTCTCTCAAAGACTGAATGAAAGACTATTTTATAAGTGGTGCTGACTTAAGAGTTCTGATGTTCTGTCTCTTTACATTGTTTCATAGAAAGGTAGATTGTTGGTAAGGAGGCGGGGAGTGCCTTTAAAAAGGTTTCATGGTTTTGTTTGTTTGCCCCTTTAGTGTGTGTTAATAAATCTAACTGTTTCTATCTTTAAGTTGAGCTTGTTTTGCCTTTCTTCTAATCCTATTCCATAGTAGAAAGATAGATCACCACACTACATTTCACAAAACAAATTTGGCTAATGTGAAACCACTACAGACATACAAGTGAAAAGCATTAATAACAAATAGATAATACTGGGTTTATTTATAAGAATCTTTCCCTCAGAAATATCCCACTTTATGTGCTCTGAGACAGCATCTTCTGTTCTTCTATACCACTCCATAGCCTTTGACAATGTTAGACAAGGTTTCATTATTAACTGAGCATTTCTACTTCCGGTCTGGAAAAGGATAGCGGATAATAAGAGTAAACTAACAACAGAAAAAGAAGTTTTAAAATTATGGAAAATAACATAAGTTGGATTTGCTCCATCTTAACTGATTCTTAATTACATTTTATTAATTCAGGTTATTTCACTTTCTGATGTGAAAAATGTCTTGCTTTCTTCTGCTGCTTCCAGCATTTTAACATCACTGTGAGACTTCTTTTGTCATATGTTAGGGTAATGGAAATAGTTGCTGACACACAAAACCATACTCTGTATGTGCTCTGGAGGATGTCTGCTTTAGAAGATGCAGTGAGGATAAGACAATGATACATAATTGCAGCTCATTTTTTTGGTTGCCAAGTTTTAGTGTCTTCTTTTAGGCCTATTGTTAGAGTTTTGATAGATTTCATTGGAAGATTACAGACTGGTGCAACAGCTTTTTGATCAAAAAATGTCTTTACTTGGTTGGAATGGAATTCAGGGCTTAAAGAGGCTAAAGAAAAACTAAACTCAATTTCCAAGACAAGTTCAGAAAATCATGCAATTCTGCAGCTATCACACTTTAAGAGTTTGAAATTATAAAGACCACACAAATCGTTTCATGAAAGATCTTCAAGCAAAGCCTAATTTTTTGTGTTTGCAGAACTGGAATTTCATCTTAATGAAATCCTTGTCTATGGCACTGATCTTCTTCATTTCCTCCCATAAAACAAAAAGATTACCCCTTTTTTCCCAGCTGTAACCTACTCTGCAAATACAAGCAAATGCACATGCTTATTGAACTCCTACCAAAGTTGAAAACCCATCTTTGAGCTGTTGCAGCACTGGAATCTGAGGGGAATGCAGGAAGGGAAGACTTTTACATCCAAGGGGGCTGCTTCCAGCTGTGCTGGATTTGTCCAGCAAAAACAGGGAAAATTATCTTTTGTTAATACAAAATATGAATCCAATTCTTTAGTTCAATGTTTGGTTCAATCTGAACTATAACAGTTGTACAAAATGCAGTTTTTATACATACACCAAAAATTCAGATGTGAGCTTGGAGCAACTTAGGTTTTTTTCTATCTGACCTCAGTGATTAACAGGTGGACAACATCTGACTTTCGTATATTTTTAAAAATCTAGAAATGTTTAGTCTATTTGTGTAGAGTCTTTAGAAAAAAAAATCCCCTCATTTTCCAAAAATCTTTCTGCATGAAATTTTGATGCTTCTGTATATGTGTTGTTTCAGGGTTAGGCAAAGCAATTTAGCTCAGAGCTGCCAATTGAAACATGAAATGTTTAGCAAAAAATGTGCATTTCTAGTCTGACATGGTTTTCAGAGAAGCATCTGCAGTTTGTTTTGTTGTGGTATTTAGATACATATTCAACTTTTTTCCGTGGCAAGTCCAATTTTTCTTTTACAGTTAAAACTGGCATCTGAGTTTACAATATACAGACTGGCCTGGACAAGAAGCACTACAGATTAATTTGGACTGGAGATAGCTGGATCTGAGGAGATGATCATAGAAATGTGTAGGTAAAACCCCTGACCATGGGTAGGATACGTATTTTCATTTGGTGCAAAAAGCTGAATGTTTCTAAATGTTTTATAAATATTTGGGACTTCTGCTGTATTTTGCAAAACTGTTTGTAGAAACTCTCTACAACAGACACACCCAGATCACCAACCCTGTCTGCTGGACCCAGAGCCAGGAATCCTATGCTTTTCCTGCCTGTGTCCTAGTTTCTGATTCGTTTTAACTTCCTTTTTATTTTACTTGTAAGTCTCCCCAAACCTTTGTATCCTATGTCTTAACTCATTGATAGTTTAGGACATGCCTGCCTCATAAAAAAATTCCAGCAAATGCGGTTATTTTTAAGTAGTTTCTTGGTACTCAGAACTCGTGGCTGCACAGCTACCACCCAAGTATGCCCACTTGGCTTTGCTTAGCACGGGAGGAAATGTACCAAGCAGTGCGGCACTGACTGCAGGGATGTTACTGGGTCCACCACTGCTGCTTCAGCAGGAATCCCTTTCCTCTCTTGTCTCTTTCGGTGTAGAGCTGGAGGCTGCTGGTCCTGCAGGTGGGTGCTGTGGGGGCAAACATGGAAAGCTCACAGCAGGGCAAGGCTGTGGGGAAGGGGTGAGGACACCATGGAGCCTGGAGAGCTGCCAGGAAAAGGGATGGGGCAGCTTCAGAGCAGTGTGGTGACATTCCCTATGGCACAGAGCAGCAAGGCAGGAGTGGTGGAGTGGGGAAGGAGAAGCCTGCAGATCTTTCATGGAAAAATACCCTGTTCCCTCCAGCTAGATCAATGGCTTCCCTTCATTAACTTGGATAATTTGTTTCATCCCATGTGATTTTGAAGATGAAGTGCCATACCTGGACTCTTATCGCAGTAAATCTCAAACTTATCTCAGTTAGACTCGTGGAACAAAATCATTTCTATACAAGGCAGCCTTTTATGTGCTAACACAAATATGGGAAGCTGGGGAAGGAAAATATGAGTTCTGATACTTGATCTCCTTGAAATCCTACAAGTATAGATGTGGTGTATTTCGAATAATTGCCTTACTGAAAAAAAGCGTCTTCTATTATTTAAACCCTTGCTAGTTGATTTGAATTTATGACTGTCTAAATCATGCTGTGTGGTTGAATTACAAGGCGTGTGTATATTAAACCTGGTGACTGTGGGAAGCAAGTAACAGCAATATACAAGGTAAAGAATGATCAAAACCAGGAGCTGATGTGACCAGTGGACTGTAATAGATCTATGTAGTTTGAGTGCTTGTCATCTGTCCGCATGATCCCTAATCCTGGCAGCCTGTGGAAAGTGATGCATGGAAAACTAGTGCAGTGTGCTGATTTATTTTATGCTAATGGGGAAAAGTCCATATTGTTCAAATTAAATCCCAAAGCAGAAACAAATCATCCAGCCAATGCCTATCCTAAGGAGTTTCATTGAAACAGTTAGTGGTCTTTTTCATGACCTCAAGGTAAAAATTAAACAATGTTAGGGACTGCTGTTTTCAAGTGCTTCTGGCTGCTGAAAGCAGATGAGATTCTCCCACAGATGGCTATTTAAGTTAAAAGCCAAATGGCGGGATCACAGCAATTAGTGTGTATTGGCTTCTAACTGCACCAGAGTGAATAATGTGGGAGAAGGGAGCCAGGACTCTGCCTCAGCCTGTGCTTTTTCCCACCAGAGGCTGAGTACCAGCAGTTCTTCTCAATTAAAAAAAAATAGAGAGCAGGGGGAATTTCCTGCTGCTGCTTCAGTTGAACAAAATAAAAGAGATTATGCAAAGATGGACTAAAGTGGGAGTGGGAAGAAAGGAAAAAAAATACTTCAAAGAGAAGAACAGCCCTCTTCAGGGCTCTCCAGCTGTATCTGTAGTACAATGTTTCTCTTACTTTTGCCATAAACTGCCTCCCCAGAGGCTCACTGCAGGCTTGTTGCTCTCCCAGGCTTTTTTTTTTTTTAATGTAGTCTGAGGCCTAGAAATGTGTAATAGGACTTCAGCATTTTTATTTAAAAAGAACTGAATAGAGAAGTGATTTATCAGCTTGGAGATTTAGAACTTCCTGAGGAAAAACAGAGGGGCAGAAGCCTTATGAATTAATTTTTCTTTTTTTTTACTCATTTGTGCAAGATACAAAACTATGTAATAGTATAACTCCTATTTCACTAAAATTCACCTCACAGCATTGTCCTGTGAGGTACTTTTATCCTCACTCCTGAAAGTCCCTGAATGTTCATTTTTGTGAAGATTCTAGCTGTCCACTGGCATGACTTGGAGCACTGAGATGACGTTAGAAGATACTGATGAGAGAACTGGTCTCAGATTTCAAGTCAGAAAATGTCTCTGGAGAATGGTCAAGAACAAAACCAGCATTTTTTCTTTCAGGCCTTTTTCTTAGGGTGAATGGCAAACAATGGCAACATGTTTGTGTCATGGCCTTTGTTGAAGCAGACACTCAGCTCTTGCCTCTCCCAGATGGAGCGATATAAATGTGATTGCTTTATGCTCTTTCGTGGCTTGTCATTACCACCTTGGGACTCGTAATCTGTAAATTAGATTTGATTCTGTTGGTGCTCCAGTGAAAAGGTTTGTTGGTGAAAAATTAAAAATGGGGATTGTTTTTTTACACTGCTATTATAGCCTCCTTAAAAATGAGGAATGAGGAGCCCACAGCTAATAAATCCAGAAGAGGAATGACCCTAATCATTGGAATAAGTTAGCTGAGACTACATTTTCTTCATGTGGGAAAAGTCAATTCTTTGTTCACATCACTTACTTGATACAGTTTTCAATGACCTTGTGTACAGCACCTATTGGCAGGTAGTTTTCTTACTATTTCATTTTTTGGTCAGAAGGTGATTTGTGTGTACGCTCTAAGATTCAGGTTGTTGACATTTTTCCTGTATGGGTTCTCAGGAAACAGACCTTACTGTTTCCACAGATGCACTTACTTTTCAACCCAAGAATAGGCGGTTGTGTTAAGGAACCTTTCATGCCAGGACTGTTTTTGCATGGGAACTTGGAAATTGCTTAACTACACTTAGAAGAGATGACAGGCTAGCTATTAAATTATTAGAGCAGGCCTGATTTCATAAGGCCTTTCTTTTATAATTTCTCTACCTGTCAAAACATCTCTCCCTTTTTAGCAATTAAAAAAACCCTCATATGTTCTGATGTGAAAACAATTTGCATCTTATTAAGGCTATTACTGGTTGTCTATAAAATATGGAACAAGATACATAAAAAACCCAATTACAATCAACAGAACTTATTAAATCTAATCATGTCACTGACACAGGGTCTCACAGCATGAGAAAACTAAAAATAATGTTTAATGTCTCTAGGGGATANTGGATAATGTCTATAGGGGATATTGAGATAAATGACCATTGTTTTAAAGTCCAAATAGTTGAGACTCAGGAGAAAGTCCATTAGCTGGAAGTGTTGATCTTTGATGTCACTGAATGTCATTTTGGGAACCTGGAACAGGGTTATTAGGAACAGAAGGTTATTAGGAACACTGTATCATGATGATGACATAAGGCTTTT
>WBMY01018052.1:297255-332242 GCA_013397315.1 Donacobius atricapilla | reverse complement strand
GTGAATTGATTTTTTAATCTCTTTCCTCTAGGTTTCTGTGACTTTTTTAGCTGCATGGAGAAGGTGTCTGTGGACAGGGCACTCAGGGAATGGTGCTGGGAAGGGCAGGAGGGGAAGGAACTGCCCAGAAATCCAGAAGCAGCAGTGGATTGGGAGCTGGTGATCCTGCCTCAGTCACACCCTCCTGGACAGGCTGTGTAATCATAATATTCCTATTTTCCTTCCTGAACATGGAGTTGGAGGGGAACAGAAGTCTTTGCCTTGATGGCAAGGGGAACACCAGGAAAAAGCTGCTGCTTGTGTCCTCAGAGAGCAGTGGGAAGAGCCCGAGAGAAATACCGGCTGGCTGAGGGGTCCTTGTGTCCCCTCGGGAATAAATCCCCGTGTTTCCTCAGACCTGCTGGTGTGCAGTACAGTTTGGACACACTTTGCTGCCACTTTGCTTCTTAATAAGTGGAAATCCATGGGTTTCTGGATGGTTGCCATAGGTTCTCCTATTTTGTCAGCGTTCTGAGGGAGGCCCTGGCAAAGCTGCCCACGGCAAGGAGCACAGGGCTCCCAACCCCTCTGCCCTGGTTGTGTCCACATCTTGTATCAAGGTCCTGGTGTTTCCTTCTGCAGCGTCCCAAGTGTTGTAACATCCAGCTGCTTGCTCTGCTCTGTGAGTGACGGCTGCGTGGGCCCGTGTCCCAACATGAGTGAGGAGCCAAGGGAGGCTGGCCAGAAAACTCTGCTCTGCAGGGTGGGATCACAAGCACTGTAACTTGGCAAAGTGCCCCCCAGAGCTGAAACAGGGCCATGCTCCTGTCACCAGCTGGCTCTGGCACAGCTGGCAGGTGCCCCCGGGCTTTCCCAGGCTGGTGGTTTTGGTTCAGGGTTTGTAATGTGAGCCAGCACAGCTAAATTTTGCTTGCTCTCAGGTTGAGCTCCTGAGAGGGGCATGTAGCTCAGCCGGCAGCTGCTGGATATGAGCGCTGAGGAGTCAGAAATTTGCAGTGAGGCAGTCAGCAAATCCCGGGGACTGAGGGCAATGGGATTGGCGTCTCTTAGGATGTCTGACAGCCTTGTCCAAATGCTCTTTGAGTTTTGTCAGACTTGTGGCTGTGGCCACTTCCCTGTGGAGGGAGCCTGTTCCAGTGCCCAACCACCCTCTGGGTAAAGAACCTTTTCCTGATAGCCAGCCGAATTTCCCTGACACAGATTATCGCCATTCCCTCAGGTCCTGTCCCTGGTCACAGAGAGCAGAGATCTGTGCCTGCCCTGCTGCTTCTCTGTGGGCCTGATATTTCTGAGTCCGAGAGATTTTAGCCTGCTAACAGTTGCTAACTTTTTCCCAAGGGAAAAATATCTCGAAAAAGCTTCTTCTCAAAACAATCTCTGTAAACAACTAATTCGTTTTTTCAAAACAATTTTTGTCTATGTGATGTTTGCCTTTCTAGTTCTGTTTCTCTAGTTTAGCCAATAGGATTAGAGAGGTGTCATTTCTATTCACCAATCATGTTAAATCTGTATCGAAACACCTTCTAAAAGGTAGTAAGAAACTAGACAATAAAGGTTAAGCCTTTTAAAAAAGCATTTAGCGTCATTCATTTTTTTTGTGTCCTACAACAACACTTCTTCTTGTGAGGAAGCTGAAAACCACAATGAGATTTCACCTCATTCTCCTTTTCTACAGGCTGGATAAGCCCAGCACCCTCAGCCACTTCTCATGTGGCCCTTCCAGACGCTCCTTTGGATGCTCTCCAATACCTGTATAACTATATATTTCTATATTCATGTCCTGCCGTTCAAGCCTGTATAAACCTTCCCAGATTTTCCCCCTCTCACCCTTCTTACACCACTGAGGGTGTTGTCCTTCACACACACCTCCCCTCTCATTTCAGGTGACCTAGTGTCACAGTAGGAGAGGTGGCTGCAGAACTTGCATCCAGCATGCAGTGGCCTAATCTTTAATTAGCTGACTTTATCTTTAATGTCCCATCCCTCATGTGTGACACCATCCCTCAAACTCCTTGGAAACCTACAGGCCCTGGTTTCCTATGACACAGTTCAGATTTAGTCCTAGAGCTGATCTGTCCCAGCAAGCTCTTGCAGGTCCCCCTACAGATCCTTCAGCTTCTCCAGCCCCTTCCCCAGCTATGTTCCCTTCCCTGGACACTCTCCAGCCCCTCAATGTGGTCTTTATGTTCTCAGCTGGTGATCATCTTTCTGTGCCCTGGAGCATGAGGGCTTTGAGATGCTGCAGCTGCCTCCGAGCTGGAGTG
Organism: Donacobius atricapilla; assembly: GCA_013397315.1. NCBI lineage: Eukaryota > Metazoa > Chordata > Aves > Passeriformes > Mimidae > Donacobius > Donacobius atricapilla. Next base: position 329,978 of record WBMY01018052.1, on the reverse strand, counting down.
ACAGCAGATGCTGCTTGTGGAGACATCAAAATATTTAATCCTTTGTTGGAAATGATCATCTGTGGTGTCATTGTGAAGGTGAAGATCAAAGGGAGACAATAAATGTGTCAGAACAAAACCAGAGATGATGGGGCTTGGCTTGCAGAAGATAGTAGCAAACAAAGCATAGAGATCTAATCTCTGGAAATTCCCTGTACTGTAAAACGTCACCAGGTGAAAGCCAGGGGCTATCAAATTGCTCACAGCAGCTCTGCCCTCTTCCCTTGGGAGAGAAGTGGGCTCCCTGGTCCTGCAGGCCAGGAAAAACAGTGCTGGGGTCTGGAATGTGCCTTCCAGGGTTTTTACTTCAGGAGTCCTAAAATACTATTGATTTTTCTTTTTCCTTATTGATTCCCTTTGTGTGAATTTTGTATTTCCTTGCCAGGCTGCGGGAGGCACCACAGGGCCCTACTTGCTGGCAGTGTCTTATCCCACACTTGATCAATCACATCCTGCTGCTTCACACGTGCCTGTTTAATCCACACTTTATTTCCTCTGGATGACAGGTGCTGGCAGCACTTTTACACATGTTTTGTACTGGGTGTGGAGCAAGACTGTCCACAACAGTGCCCACACCTGCATGTGGGGCTTTAATTCCAGAATATCCTTCTGTCCCGAGCAGACACTGCTAAAACCACTTTTCTCTGGGATTCACATTGGGATTTAACAGCTGCACTCCTGGATGGGCACCTTTCCTGGACTGGAAGGGGGCAGGAAGACAGGGAATGCTAAACCAGCATATTTTTTTTCCTTTTAGAGGTAAGTTGAGGCATTTGGCAGTTTTAGGGGATTTTTTTTTTCCTGCCTGTGGGATTCTTCTTAGCCATGATGGAGAGGGACTCTGAAACAATTACAGACCACAGTAGATTTTGGGTCTTGATCTGTCCCTTTGTGTGCTGAGCAAGGGATCCCAGGAAGAAAATCTCAGTGTCCTCAGTCTCTGCATGTTCCATCTCTGTTTTTCTTATTTCAATGTTTTGTTCCTTTTTCCAAGGGACATGGCTGTTTTTTTCAGGCACCAGTGGTAGCAGGGGACTGAACTGGGCTGTTTGTTTCAAGTTTCCAGTTCAACAAAACCCACCCTGTGGGATAAACAGCCCCTATCTGCCTCCACAGGTTTGTTTGGGATGGGAACTGCTCTTCGCAGAGGAAATCCTGACCATGCCATACCAAAGTCCAAACTGAACATGGATGGAAATGGTTTCCATAACGAGGTCTCTCCAACTGTTTGAGCTCTGGCATGAGCCAAGAGATCTGCGTATGGCATCTGAGATCTGTCCTGCACTGGGGGTTCATTCCTACCTAAACCAGTCTGAAAACTCCATTTAAACATGGAATGTTGGCCACCTGGGGGCTTTTCAAAGCCAACCCCTCCTGCCTCTCTCCCTTTCTCGGTGTAGATACCTCTATAGGTCAGAGAGGTGAGGATTCACAAGAGATGATCCAGCTGGTGATCCAAACCTGGCTGTTTTCAGAGTGGGTCACACTTCCCTGATCCCACTGTGGAAACAGCCGTGAGGAGGGGCTCTGGGACCTGTGCACCTGGGTGTTTGATCTCCTGCTCTCCAGGGAAGGGCTGCCAGGTGCTTTCCTGTGCAGCTGGGGCTTTGTTGCTGCCTGTCCCAAGGCTGAGACCCTGGGGATGGTTCTTCACAGCTCTTTTCCCCTGTCGTTCACCCAGCATTGCTGGGAGTCCCCTGACCCAGCCCGTAGGTCCCATTTAAGCACGGTGAAGCCACCACAGACTCAGGAGAATCCAGGAATTGAGCTAGAAATTAGAATGATTTTTTTCTTCCCCTAGGAAAACAAGAGGTAGGGATGAACAGCTGAGGCTCTTCCTTCTGCAGCTCTGCTGACTCAGCTGCAGGTGGATTTTGACCATGGAGTTTATTTTGCTCAAGCAGTTTTTGTGTATGCCTTGGGAGGAATAATCAGGACCTAAGCAGGGGGCTTCGATGGCCCAGGTCTCTCTTACTCCATTAGGTTGTGATTTAGGGGCACAGATGCTCATAAATGTCCTGAAAGCAAGTGTGGGTTAATGCTCCAGGGAATGTGAGAGCTGGTTGGAGACAAGGCCCAACTGTCAACAGCGACTGGAAGTGATAGTGCTCACCACAACATCCTTTTCATGACAATAAAGGTCTGACTTTGAGCAATGAAACTGAGAATATTTGTAGCTGAAGACTGTCCTTAAGTTGCCTCTCAAGGACCTCTCTGGCTGCAGGTGTCAGGGAAGTACAGGATGTTTTGTGTACACTCAGCACACTCAGTTTCATCCAAAGGAACGGGCTGTGAGAGGCCTGGAGCAGAATCAAGACCTGTTCGCTCTGCCTGAATCTGCTCTTGTGAAGGAATCCTTCCCTGTGAGGGTGTGAGGCCCTGGCACAGGGTGCCCAGAGAAGCAGTGGCTGCCCCTGGATCCCTGGAAGTGTCCAAGGCCAGGTTGGGCTTGGAGCAGCCTGGGATAGTGGAAGGTGTCCCTGCTCATGGCAGGGGGTGGGAATGGGATGAGTTTTAAGGCCCCTTCTGACCCAAACCATTCTGATTCTATGATTCTTACCTGAGCTCTTCCACCAGCTCTGTCTCTGAGTGTGCCAGACCTTGTTGCTGACTGTCCCCTCTTCATCTCCTGATTATGGATATTAAGAGCCTGGCTTTGAAAAGCAAAGCTTCCTGCTGGAAGCACAGCCTGGTGACCAAGGGCAGCCAACACAAACACCTGGCAAGCTTCCCTGACCAAGTTTCACACCTAGAATAAATCAAAATATCTTCCTTCCTGCTCAGGCAGCTCCTAAGGAGCTGTTTGCTCCTGCCACATGCACTCTGCTCTTTCCAGGAGAAAACTTGCTTCCTCAGGAAAGTTGGCACCGTGAAACCTTTTATTTTAGAGTGGCCCCCTCAACTGTGGATCTGCCAGAGCGCTGGGAACAGGGAAGGCTGGTCCCTCTCCTGTGCTGACTTAGCCTGGGAGGTCTGTGCATCTGTCAGTAATTAGGGCTACCCAGTGAAAAAATACGGAAAAACCTCACAGACAGGTCAGGGTGAGGAGAAACATCCTCCCACCCCCCTCACTGATGGAGTTGCTTTAGGTTTAGGGAGCCTGGTGTTTGGTCATTGCCCAAAAATTTGGAGTTGGGTGGGAATGACCAGGTCCCCTCAGCCTGCCTCCATTCTGGTGTCCTCTGTCCAAGCCTGCTGGTTGCTGAGGGGTAGAGTTGCCCTGATATGCCAAGGTCCTTGATTTGTTTGAGTATTTTCCCTTTAAAGAACCATTATTGGGAAAAGAGGGTGAGAACTATGGTCAGGAATTAAGATTTTGGAACAAATCCATCAGGAAACAACCCTCTTTGCTCCGGTGGAGGAATATCACACCATCTGCAAGACAGCAGGTGCCTCAGCAATGCCTCCACCATCCCTCTGGCTTCTCTCCATGATCCCCATCCCAGCCAGCTCGTTCCAGCTGCTGAAGGGTGAGTGCTAAGGGCTGTCTGATGTCACCTGGGATGTCCTGGCTGTTCCCTGGCTGCTGGCTCAGGAGGACACTCTGTAGGTGCTCAGTCAGGTGTCTCAGATGCCCATGAACCAGTGAAGATGGAAAAGGTCTGGCAGGACTTCTTAGCTGGGAAAGAAAAGGGGAAACAGAGTAGGGTCCATCAGTCAATCCAGTGTGACGCAGAGGGGTGGGAGGGATCAACTTGTTCATCCAGAAGTGATTTCTCAAAGGAATTTCTGGTTGAAATTTAGGGAGGATCCTTCCCATACCAGCACTGTGTCTGTGCATTTTGCATTGCTGGGGAGGATTCCATGTGCTGGTGGAACAGCAAAGGAATCCCCTGGCTCAGCTTTCCATCATGAAAAATGGTGATTTCCCGAAAGTGCCCTCATAAACATTTCCAGGGAGCAACTTCTTTGTCCGCCCAGTCAAACTTCAAGGAAAGAGGAAGACGGAGCTGATGCAATGAAATATTTTTGACCAACCCTGCACTTGGACAAGAAGCATCCTATTGTGCTCCTTTGGAAGAGGGGTAACTCTGTGCTGCTCCAGGCGCACAGGGGCAGCATCCTGCTGCATTTACAGAGTTTTTACATCCTCAGGTGAAAGTTGACACAAGGCTGCCCTGTGATGTGATAGAGGAGGAGGATGATTTTTATCCTGCTTGTTCTTTTGCAAAGTCTTCCTCCTGAATGACCTGGTGACACAAGATCTTAAATTTGGAATTACCTTTTGTCTTCCTTCTGCTCCATTGGGAGGGAGACAGCAATTCCATAGGAAATCTCTTTTAGGATCACTTTCCTGTCAACAGCAACAGCAGAAAGCACTGAGGAGAAATATAGGGGTTTTTTTGAACCTAGCAATTTTTTCTCCATTTTAGAACAAAGTATTCTTTTCTTTAGCTATTAGCTAACTTACTGTCAGTGATTTATGACTCCTCTTAAGATATTCCCAGGGTTATTGGACTGACATCATCAAATTGCTCCACTTAAGAGCAGGCAGAGCCAGCAGAGAAGCAATCCTGAGGAGCTGCTACTGTTCCAGGCAGGGTTTGCTGGGATGTCAATGCTGTGAAATGCAGAGGCTGAATTTTCTCACCCATGATGGTGAGCACAAACCTGTGCTCCAATAATTTTAGATGCCTCCAGGAGGCGACAGCCCTCAGGCTATGAGAGAAAAGTGGAGCATCCTAAACCTGGCTCCTCCCCACACTCCTGACAAGGGGCTCTGTAGTTGCTATGAAAAGCAGAACTTGCTTTTCATTTATCATTCCAAATCTCTCTGTTCCTCTGGGTCTTCTGCCCTATCCAGGATCATGAATCTTTCCTGTAGGCACATTTCCAGCCATGGGACACATCCCTCTCCCACCTCTGCAGCTCTTCCTCTGTTCTGAGCAGCTCCTGTGCTTCCAGATCAACCATTCCTCCTTTTCTGGGGGCAAGTCCTGCTTCCTCCCTGTTCCTTAGTGGCCACAGTGTGCAGGCAGGAGAAGATGCTGGGAAAAGATGTTGAGGGCTATGCAGAGTCTTGGGAAGATGGCTTGAAGGTCGTGTTGAGTACAACTCTGCTTTACAAACCCAGAGCTTTGCTGACCCGCTCCCACCCGGAGCTGCTCGGCCGTGGCAGCACAGCGCAGCCCTAAAACAGGATGCCAGCTATTTTCTTTTTAGGGTGGACACCCTTGTCAAAACAAACCTTCTGAGATAAACCCTGCGGCCATTCACCCCTGGGTCACTGCTTCACACAGCCCGAGGTTACCAGGTGCATCCTGGCCAAGGGTGGGAGATGACCCCAACATAGGCACGTCCGGCAGCTGCTGGGTGATGGCTCCTCCATGTGCCCGGTGGGTGGACACATTCCTTGCACCTCCACTCCCTCCTCAGGGCTGCCGGGAAGCTGCTGGCATTGCTGCCAGTCCCTGAGGAAGAATTAAGGGGCGACTGGGTGACAGCTTGCATGTCCCCCTGCATTCCCTCCAGGCTGTCCCTGCCACGGCTGGACCCTCCTGGCATCACCCCACTCCCTCTTAAACACATCTCGAACCAGCCGTGCCTCTGTGCAGCTCCATCCTCACGGCAGAGCCTGGGGGACACATTTTTAATTTACCACTGATCCCTTCCAGCCACCTCGTGCCTCAGTTTCTCCATGTGTGATTTGGAGGTGGGAGTCATCACCCCTCTGATCCTCAGCCCCAGACAGGCTGCCTGCTGCTGTGTCATGCACCCTGCCAAACACATCGCGGGGCTCGGGTTTCCCTGGGGACAAGCGGCTGCAGAATTGTCACCACTAGGACCATGGTGGCTCCTCCTGGGATGGACAATAAGCCAACAGCTAATTTTTCTCACCTTTCTGCTGCCAATCCCTGTGTTTGCCAGCTCAGAAGGTGTCTGGCATCCCCCAGTCTCCAAGGGCCAGGAATGGAAATGCCAGGTTGATAAAATGCCTTGTTTCAGGAGATGCCATGGAGATTTGCGCTCCAACTGAGTCTGAAGGCAGAGTGTGTAGTGGTTAATGCAACGCCTCCAAAATAAACTAGGAAAAGATCCTTTTGATACCCCCTGCCTAGAATTTCTCCTCATCTGATCTGGGAATGGAGACAGTGAGGGATGTGAACAGAGACAGCGAGGGAGATGCCGGAGGATCCTTCCTGCACTCAGTGATGCAGTGAAGGCTTTTATTTGGTCTTGGGTAAGCCTGACACCTTTTTTTTTTCTAAAAATACCCCCAAAGGATGGAAAATAAACCAAAAAACTTGGAGTCGGTCTGGAGTCTGTTCACACGGGTAGCAGAAGTGTCCTGGGACCCGCTGGCCTCCAGCTGTGGTGGGTCTCCTCCAGGACCTGGGACCTCTGCAGATGTTTCAGGCGTCATTTTGTGTGTCACCGGGCAGCCAGCTGCTCCCTGCATCCCAGACACTGTGCTCTGTCTAAAACCCATCCCACTGCCTCCTCACTGCTGGGAACGCAGTTTGGGTCAGGCTGGAAGCAGCAGCAGCAGCAGCAGCAGCAGCAGCAGCAGAGGGAGCTGGTCGGCCGGTGGATGCTGGAAAATCGATGCTCAGGAGGTGCTCGTTTCACTGCGAGCCCTCCAGGGGCTGGGCAGGAGCTGGCCTGCGAACACCGCACGCTGCCGCCGTGGTGACGGCGAACATGACCTTGTGTCCTCGCAAACCGGCCCGGGAGGCGGGGGCGGGACGGCGGAGTCGCGGCCGGAGCTTCTGGAAGGCAGCAGATGCCGGGATGCGCTCCGCCAGAACAAGAAGTGCGTCAGCACAGCCCGTGCTGGGTCAATAACCCCGTCCCGCGTGGGTCCTCCTGAAGGGCAGCCTTGGAGCAGCGCTGCCGCGGTTAAGGGATGAATCCAGACTGGCTGCCTTCCCCAGAAAACGGGATTTTGTCTCTGCTGCAAGATAAGGCTACCTAAACTCCTCTGGAGTGAGCTTTTCCCCTACTTCATTTGAAAAAGCATTTAAGTTAAAGACGTTAATGAATAAACAGAATACATTTTATTTTTTCAAACAAAATCTTTTCAGATTATCCCCTCAGGAAGCAGAGTTTGGCAGAAATTTTCATGTCACTGAAGCTTGCTTTGATTCTATTTCTGTTGTGGGTTTGGATTTATTTTTTATTTTTTTTTTAAATAATCACTTATTTTAAATTATGGAGTGGAAGGCTGGCTCCACAATTTAGAAAAATGTTTGTTCATTCAGGGCAAAAAAATAAAATCAGTCCCCCGATTCTGCTGTAAATCAGAGTGATCTTGGTAATTTTATAACACATCAATCATTGATAGTCAATTAAAGTTAAGATCCTTGAATGAATGATCTTATGGCCAAGGGACTGTGGGTACTTTAGGGCTCGAGTTTAAATCTGTCCTTGCCCTGCCTTAGCTTGTTGCTATGAAATGAGAACTGCTCCAACTCCCAGTGGGCTCTTGGGAGGATTTGTCCACTGGAGATGCTCAGGGGTCTCTGGAGCTCCCACCTGGGCAGCAAAGCCATCTGTGAAGGGCCTCCCCTTGGTCATGTCCCCTGACATGGGGTCACACCCTGTCCTGTGATGTCCCCCAGCTGCCCCATCTCCCTGTGGTCTGGCAAAGAGGTTCCCAAGGTGGAATTTTCTTTGCCGTAGAGGCTGATGGAAATCTCTTATGAGCTCCTGCCTGCTCTGTATTTCCCACACAGCTTTCACAATTTCTGCGCTTTTGGGGAGAACCTCTCACCTGCTCAAACTTGACTCCCTTTTTGGCTTTAAATATGGACAGCAGATCAATATCTCATGAACCTCCTCGGTGAAGATGAGTGTGATTTGCTGGGAGCTGTATCACCCTCTTCCCCCTCTCCTCTCCTTATTCCCACTACAAGCTCATTAAGTCGTGCCACAGGCAGAGATCCATCAAAGGCTGTAACTGCCGTGGATGTTTCCTGAAGTGTCTCTTTCAGAGCACGATGAGGTTTGAGTGCGTTTCCTAATGCAGGCACAAGCCAGAGTTACTGGTGTGCTTTTAACTAATAAACCTTCAACTGCAGCCCAGAATAGCAAACTCTGTAATCACAGAAAATTGCTTTCTGATGGGTGAAAATGCACGAGCCTGAGGGGGGGACATCTGCTTCCCTCCCTCCTTCTCCTCCTTTCTTAAGGGTAGGAAGATGGAGAGGGGAAAGGGAGGCAGGAGCATCCATCCTCCTCTCCCTCACTGTCATCATGGCTCTTTTGGCGTTTGCCTCTGGTCATCATTGCAAATTGAGATTTTAGGATGGATGGGAAAGAGACCTCTCTGAGTCATCAGGGAAGTTTCCCCAGTCTGGGCTTCAGAGGTGGCAGAGACTTCCATGCTGCTGCCAGTTCATTTTTCCCTGGAAAGAGGTGAATGCTCAGGATCCTGAGGAGAGGAAACCTGCACCACCAGGGAAGGGATGGTCTGGGAGCCTGGTGGGGTTCATCCAGGGTGTCTGAAGCATCTGTGCTTCACCAGGGAGCTCCAGAGAGAGTGGGAGAGCTTGACCTCATCCCAGCCAGAGACGTCCCTCAGAGAAACACCAGACCTTGGCTGGAGGCGCGGGGTGGGGGAAGAGCTTTTCTGCTGGGTGAGAGATACTCCAGTGCCTCCAGCTGGAAGAGTGCTCTGCAAGAGGCAGAGAGGGAAGGAGCTGCTTGTGCTGCAGAGAAACGCCTTGGGGGCACAGCTGGGCTTGCAGGTGCCAAATGTGGCTCAGCAGGTGACGAAATGCCAAGGGTCTAAGGGCAGGAAAGGTCCTCTCTCACAGCCAGGGCAGGAACAAACCCCTCCATGTCTTTCTTGGTGGGTTTACGGGTCAGTGGGACGTGAGGCACTGCAGGGAGCTCCTGTCAGCAGGCACTGCAGGGCACCAAGCCCTCTCTGGGGAGAATCCCAGAGCCAGGAGCGTGGCAGGGTCATTCCCTCACGTGCAGAGTGGGAGGCACTCCCTGGAAAGGGACGGGGTTATCCTGGTGTCGGCCGGGGTGACTGCAGAGCGAGGGCCAGGATGTTCCTTCTCTGGAGCCTGGCCTGGCTGAGGTCGGGTTTCCAGGAAGGAAAACGTCCCTGGAGACATCTGATGCTCTGTGGTGCAGTGACAGCCACGGAGGGATGATAAACACAGCACATGAAACACAGGCACGTGGCACTGAGGGAGGATGCCCAGCAGCCACAACTCACGTCTTTGCAGCTCCAAAGTTGAACTCAATTTTCAAATTCAGTGGGAAAAAAACCCCCAAACCCTAGAACCCCATTTCCCTCTGTGAGGTTTGGTCTTAATTAGAGTTTCTGTGTTCCTTCTGAATTATTCATGAAGAATTTTTTTTTTTTTCATACAAACTGGTTTTGGTTATCCTGCTTCACCTCAGGCTGGCTCATCTAATTAATTGACACCTATGAGAATATGAGGCACAAAAATCCCTCCAAGCCCTTTCAAGAACTTCATATCTGAATTCAAAGACTATTCAAGGACTGAGGCTCTGGCTACTAAATATTAATACTCATAAAGTAATATTTATCCTTATCCTCTTCCACTCCATCCCTTTCCTTCCTTTATGCTTCTCCTTCAGTAAATCAAGATGAGACCAGCAATCAACATCACCAAAAACCATCCTGGGGTGCCCTTCTTTGTAGCTTAGCTGGAATAAGTTGTTATCTGTGTTTCTAAGCCCCTGATGGGCTTTGCAGCAGAAATGAAGTTGCTGTCCCAGTTGTTTTCTGGCTGAAAGGAGGAAAGGATGGTCTGGAGCACATGTGCCAAGAACAGGAGCAGAGGGGCTCAGCCAAAATCACACTCTCCCTGGGGACCATGACTGAAATCCTGGGATCATGGAATTTCCTGAGCTGGAAGGGACCCACCAGGATCATTGAGTCCAGCTCCTGGCCCTGCACAGGTGAATCCCAGCAATCCCACCCAGTGCCTGAGAGCATTGCCCAAATGCTTTTTAAATCTGTCAGGCTTGGGGCCATGACCATTCCCTGGGGAGCTTATTCAATGCCCCTCTGGTGGGGGACCTTTTCCTAACATCCCCCTAACTCTTCCCTGACACGTCCAGCTGTTCCTTGGGTCCTGTCACTGGTCACCAGAGAGCTCCAAGCCAGAAGGACACCACTGAACCTCAAGGTTCTAGAGGGCTGTGCATGGCTGAGGGCTGTCCCCATTCTGTGTATGCTTTGTGCCATTGAGGGGTGGCCATGGATGCACTCAGAAGACACTGAGGGACGTTTGGCAGAACCAGCACCAGGCCATCCGTGGCTTCCCGTGGTGCTGGTCCACCAAGGAGATAATTTTTAGTGGCATGACAGTGTTTCCAGGCCATGTGTTGTGTCTTCCTTCCAAGGCAGAGCCGTCAGGCCTGGAGAGCTGTGATCTGTGGGAAATGGCACTAGGTCCGAGGATGAGTTGATGAGGTGTCAGACTGAGGCCAGGGCTAGCTGGGAGGGAGTGTTTCTTTCCCACCATGGCTGCTGAGATGCTTAGGGGAATTGAAGAGGACACAGAAGCTTTGGGATGACGCGATGCTCTGAGGGCAGAGATCCTGGGCAAGGGGAAAATCTCCAGGGGCTACAACTCCACCCACACTCTGTCTCTGCCTCTCTTCCTCCCGCTGTGTTTGGGCTGGAAAAAACCCTTGAGTGCAAGAGGACCCTCTCAGCATCTTGCCAAGATCAGGGAGGGTCTGGGCCAGGACTGCAGCTGTATCATGGGGCCATTCCCACAGCGATGATGTCCTGCACAGGAAGGTGTTTGGGTCCTGGAGGGGGTTCCTTGGGTCTCCAAGCTGAAAAACAGGCCTGGCCAGGACCAGCAGGAGCCCTCTCTGCAAGAACTCTGAGCTGCTTCAGCCCTTCTAGCAGATGGAGAGTAAACAGTGAAATGAAATAGGCACAAACAAGCACAGAGATCAGCATTCAAGGCTCTCTGGTGCTTCTGGCCTGGGATTTGCAACAAAACCTTTTCTCAGCCGGCTTTGAAAAGGAAACCCACACAAGCTCCTTTTGCTATTCAGCCCAAACACAGGGCTGCTACTCATTTGAGCCCTCTGAATGTTCCCTCAGCTCCCGGGTTCCTCAGGCTGTGCCAAGAGCACAAACACTGAGGCCACTGGCTGTAGGTGGGCAGGAAACATCAGCAGTGCAGCAAAGCATTTTCCAGAGCGGGTATGATCAGGGCACATCCCAACACTCTCATCCCGTTTCTTGCTGTGGAAAATGGGGAGAAGTGGTTGGGGGGACATCCTGGAGCCTCCTTGGTTTCCTCCTGTCATCGCTTTTAGGGATCCAGCTTGGTTTGCAAGGTGAAGCCAAGCTGTTCATCCTTGTTCTGTTCTAGCAGGAGCAGGGCCAGCATTGAAACCTTTCACCTGGGCCATCAAACACAGGCTGGGGGCTAGGCCAAAGCAGCTCCAGAGCTCAGCAGTTTGGAAACTGCCCACTGCTGTATGTGCTGTCTTCATCTGCTAGGGAGCATGGCTTCTTAGGAGGAAGGCATGGCACTGGGATCCTCTCCTTGGGATGCACAGCTTGGCTGCGCCTTAATTTCCTTTCAGCCTCAATTACTGCCTTACTGGGCTGCTGCACATTTCAAGAACTGATCTAGTGGAGGAAACCCCTAGAAATTAGGCTCAGCCTAATGCTGAGTGCTAGTGCTGATGTGCTCCAAAAACCAGGCGAGGTTTTCAGCTCCCCTGCATACCCTGGGGAGGTTGTGCTGCCTGGGTTCCCCCCAGGGATGGAGCTATGGAGTGGTGTCCCCTGGGTTGTCCAGGGCCATGGCAGAAAGAGAAATGGGATTTTATGCATTGCCTGCGTTTTCTATTCTGCTTAGAAGGAGAAGATTTTTGCCCATTTCCATGTTTTGTGGCCACCTTCAGGAACTCCCGGGTGCTTTGATTTTTAGCCCAAGGAGGACACAGCTTGTCCTCATGGCTGGGTCAAGGAGAAAGTGTTAGGTTGTCATCTGTGCTCCTCCTTTTGCTTGTCCCTGGAGTCTCTGTGCTTTCCCTTTTGTTATGAAACAGGGGCTACAACACTCCTTTTGCCTTCCTAAAAATCTGTGTTCTTCTTGGAGGTGTGTTGCCACGTAGGGATAGAATCATCCACAGTGGCGTTTCTCCCAGCACTGAGGAATTTGCTCTGTTTTCTACTACAAAACAAGCTCTGCGTATCTTCACTTCTCCATTGTCCTGGCTCATCCCAAGGAAATTCCCTCAGAAAACTCATCCTGCCCTGTAAATGCATTTTCATTTGATCCCTTCCTCTGCCAGGCATCACCCCCTCACAGCACTGGTGCCAGCGCTGCTTACAAGTGATTTTAAATCCCGTCTTAGCTAACAACACAAGGATTTGAATTTCTAGCTTGTGAGCATGGATCATGCTAGGAGGGCTGGTCATGCCAGGAAATTCCTTGCATTTTCTTGGGCAGCTCGCTCCTCTGTGCCTCCTTGCTGGAATGGGCTCTGACACAGCTTTTGTTTGCTGCAGCTGCTGGAGAACAGAGCAATCATGGTTCCTCTCCTCCGTGGGCGACGCTCATTGTTTTGGAAGGAGAGCTGGCATTTTTAGAAACCTGCTGAATCGGCATCCTGGATCCCAGAGTTCTCCTGGGCCAAAGCCCAATGGATGGAAATGGATGCTTATATTTAGCAAGCGGAGTCCTGCCTCTAGATTCCAGGTAATGAGGTTTTCACCTGTGAACTGAACCCCATTCCTGCTGACTCCGAAGGACTTTGCCCACTCCAACCCATGAAAAAGGGGAAGCATTTCGTGGGGCTGCTGACCCATGTCAAGGGGCTTTTCCTACCTGTCACAGTGCAGGTGCCCCATCCCTACTGCCATTGCCTTGTAGATGATCTTCAGCTCATTCACAGGGTTCATCCCTTTGGAAACCTCTGTCAATCCAGGAGATGCCAGTCCCTGTCCTGGTAGAGGTCTTTGGACAGTGATGGAGGGGAAAGATAATCAGCACTGTGTGCCCTTGTGATTTCTGCATGTAGAGAAGGCAGCAAGAAGTGAAAATTCACTTAAAATGTTGGGTGAGGCTTGTTTCATTCTGGTTCCCTTTGGCCGCTGGAGTAAGCTTGTCAGGGATAATAAGGATAATAGATGTTGCTAAGCAATAAGTGATTCCGAATCAGCTTTATCAGCTCAGCCCTGTGGGGAGGAAAAGGGATCTGAGCAGGGCAGAGCAGCAGAAAGCACCTGGTAAGGGGATGGAAGACACAAACAGCCCACGTCACCTTTGAAACAAACCTGTCCCCACGGCCCTGTTGGGAAAGTGAGGGCATGACGCTGTTCGTCACACAGACACACAGACACGCGCGCTTTGGTGAGAAGGCATGAACTATTTAATTCAGAAGATCTGACTCTATTTTATAGTATTTCTACAAAGGCCAGGGATTGGGGGAGAAGGTTGACACCTCTCCCCATCCCACTGGTCAAGACAACTGTCCATCAGCTGTCCAGATCTCTAAGAACGGGAATGAAAACTTTCCTTGAATTTATGAAAACATTGCCTCTGTTTACGTCACCCGTGCGTGAGAAACAACCCAAACCATGAAAACTGTGAAACAGAAGAGAAGGCTGAAAAAATCAGGGCAACAAGGGCAGAGCCCAGGTGGGCTGTGGTTGTGCTGGTCCCAGTCATAGCACTGAGGAGAAGTGCAGGGTGACCAGCCCATGCTGACCAGTCCTGAGTGATCCCTTGCCATGGCCAGTGCCAGCCCCATCCTCCTCAGGGGATTGAGCTCTGCTGTTACCACCCATGACCCTTCATGCACGAGGGGACAGGGAGCCTGCAAAAGGCCGAGGCCCAAAAACGTCAGCACAGAGCTAGCGGATATCCAGAGGAGTTTTCCCGAGGAAGAACAACACAGGAATTGACCTCTCCTGCTTTTCCGCTCCCCTCGGACAAGCCGGCCAGCTCTTCCCACTGCTATCAACTCACACTGAATGCTCCCACCTCGTGGGGCAGGGAGAGCACTGGGGGTCACACGCATGTTCTTGAGAGCTCTGTGAGAGCACAAATGCTGTCCTGCCCTCTCCTGCTCTGCCAGAACCCTCCAGACTCCCAACTTCTGGCCCAGAGATCTTGCTGGAGGATTGTTTAGCTGTGACAGAGATGCATCTGTGCTCACTGGCTCCTTCCTGTGCAGGTTATGGGGGCAGGGGGATTTTTCCTTTTTTAATTTAAGATTTCATTTCTGTAGTTTCTTCTCCTCTCTCTTTGTTTACATTTCTTCCCTGATTTCAGGATTTGAATTGGAGTAATTTTGGCAAGTTTTGGTCCTTTTCACTGCCCCTCATTTCATCTCCGTCTGTTAGCTTGCAATCACTCAATTTCCAAAATTTCTCATTTTTTCAATTGCACTGTTTTTCCTCATATCTTCTTTCCAGAGCCTTTGTTAGACTTGGTTCTCTGATTTCAAGATTTCATTCCCTTTCCTGAAAGGAAGACTTCCCTTTGGTTCAGGCATCTCCACCCCCATCCCCACCTGAGGCACATTCCCTGCTGCTGAGTCCCTTTCTCCATGCCTTTCCTGCTCAGATAGGTTCACTCTTGGGTGAAGCTGTCCCCAGCATGGGTGAGGTGCCAGGAACATCTCATGCTGGAACAGGGGAAGCATCAGGACAGCCTTTGCTGTGCCATGGATTGGCGTTGTGTGCCAGAGGAGTTAGAGCTGGGAAAGGTCTGGAGAAGGACAGTGAGGAAGGTGGAAGCAGGGAGTATTATTCCCATGAGGAATAGCCAGTTAAAATCTTCCTATCTGTGAAAGATGGCTGTGGGTGGACACAAGAGCAGCTTAGAGACTCATGGATAGTCTGAAGAATGTAGATGGGGACTCTGCCTCATACAGCACAGGAATTAGGCATCATCACATGAAGCTGACAGGACAAACACTTTAAATTCCAGGAAATCCCAGACATGATTCCCCCACCTTGCTGGTGTTCCGATTACTTGTTAGCTATTAGAACGAGCTTGATGGTTGACAGGCATTCCTTACAGCATCCACCTGGCTTGGAAGTGCTCTTCCCAGTGAGAAATCCTTAGGGGATGGCTGCAGAGGACTTCACTGTCATTGTGCACACTGCTCTGTGTCACTCCTTCCTCTTCTGTCATAGTTTGGAGTGGGGCTCCGAAGCCTCTCCTCGCTGTCTGCAGTGACTCCTGGCTGCTGAAGCTGCTGGTGAGGGAGGAATCAACCCCACAGGGTTCCACTTGATCCTGAGTGATGCAAGAAACCCGAGTTCCTTGTCACCCAATGGCTGCTGACTTCCTTTTTGCCTTCCAGTTTGATTCCTGCTCTGCTTTTCCCGCTCACACAGGAGCAGCGTGTTTATTTTTTAACAGCACTGCAAGGTATTTTGTCTGAAAACATTTGCACTCCTTTCCCTGGCTGATTTGGTGCAGCTTTAGTTCTGGTCCCAACCCAGCACCCCACTGGGCAACCTTCACGTTGTCCTGGGGGCCAAAACACATCGTGGGGGAAGCTGCTAAGTGGACACCAAAGTTAAGTGGAAACTGAGCCCTGGTTCCATGGGGTGCCCAAGTTTCCCCCACACATCCTGTTGTTCTCAGTGGCGTCCTGTTTTATCATCCTGAGGGAGTGCAGGACACGGGAGCTGGTCCCTGAGGAGCTGCACTGTGCAAATTGACTGTATAGGTGTAGATGGGTTGATCTAAATGGAGCTCTCCAGGAGAACAGGCAAAAGTCATGGAATGGTTTGGGCTGGAAAGGACCTTAAAGACCACGAAGTCCAATATGCAGGGACACCTTCCCCTAGAACAGGTTGCTCCAAGCCCTGTCCAACCTGGCCCTGGACACCTCCACGCATGGGGCACTCAGCAGATAGATGTCACTGAATTCCACAAATCCACAGATGGATTCCACAAAAATGTTTGAGGATCAGAATATTCCACTAAAAAAAACCCCAAAACATGAAAGAAAGTGCACCCAAACAGACCTTGTGGGGTTTTTCCCTACTAAAAGCATTTGATCTCTGCTTGGTCTCTTTGTGATGCCGGTGCCATGTTGCTGACAAAGGCAAATGTTCTGCTGGACCACAAATCAGGACAAACTCATGTGATCACTGTGAGAACCTTAGCTTTCCTATTTTTTTCCTACATTTTGAACACACAGTCTGTGAACCCTTGCACTGAGCTGCTGCAAATGGTTGGCAGGAGGGAGCAAGATTTTCCACAAAGGTTTCTTTGTGCTCCTGAGTCAACCTCTTACCACGGAGGAATAAGCCATGGATGTTCACGTAGGAGATGTCTCTGTGAAGGAGTGGTGGCCACTAGAGGGTGGCCATGCCATAGGCAGCATTGCCCTTGAGGACAGTGACTTCCTGGGGCAGCTCCATGCATTGGGAACCTCATCAGGATGAGCTGGCTTCTGGCTTTGGGAGTGTGACCTGCCCAGGTACCACATTTCTGATCTGAGGCTTTGTACACCCTGATGGCTGATGGACAGGCAAATGCTTTTCCTATCACGTGTCAGAGGAGGTGAAGGGGTGTCTGGATATCCAGGAAGGAAGAAGAGGAAAGGTATGAGAATTGGGTGGTTGTCTAGGCAGGGTCATGAGTATCCTGAACTTCTCAAGTCAGGGGCACCCAGGTGACATTTCCACCAGCTCAGAGCTGAAATGCCAGTTTCCCAAGCTCCTGTTTTCATCTGCTTGCATCACAACGTGGCTTCACACCCAGGCCAGTGCAAATTCTGCCTTCTGGGTTATGGCTCGAAAGCCATGATGCTGTGAGGGAATGTAATGAGCCCCCACCCCTCAGCTATTGCAGGTCTCTAGGTAGGACTTGTACTGCTGCCTGTGAATACATTGCATCACCTGAGGGACATTGTCCCTTGGCTGGAGGTGGCCATAGGCTAAGGCCAGTGCTGAAAAGGGACAAAATAACTTCTCAGTGGCTGGCTCTCCGCAGGTCCCCCAGGCCATCCCACCAGCCCTGGCCACTTTCCAGCCTCCGCTTCCCCTCCTCTGCTCTCCTGCTGTGGGATATCTCAGGATGGAGCTGATTTCCTCATTCATCCTCCCCCCGTTTTGGCTCTCAACAGGAGCTCTCTGTTCCGACGAGACTTGGCAAACAAGCACATTTCTTCCTTTCCCTCCAACAGCCCTTTCCTGCCCCAGAACTGTCCCCACCATCCTCCTTACTCTGTCACCTGATGCTCCCTTTTGCTTTGGCTCTCTTTTTGCTTACCCTTCCACTGGCTTCTGGTTCTGCTCCTCGCAGCCCAAGTACATTTTAATCTTTCCCATCTGAAACAACTCTCCCTCAGCTCTGATTTTCTCCCTGGTTGCCACTTCTGTGCACACACCATGCCAAGACCCAGCTCACGTCTTCACTAAAGCCTTGGCCCGTGTCTGACACAACCTCACGGATTTGGGGTTGTGCCCAGCATGGTTAATTTGTTCCTCCTGTGCTTTCTTGAAGCCTGAGGACACCATTGGGTCTGCTGACGCAGTGACTTTGTCCCCTCCTGCTTACACAGGTCTAATCCCAGCCCCTGAAATCCTGCTGTGTCCAAATCCTGGCAGTGTTTGCTGTGCTGTGTCCATCCCACCCCTCTGCACACCCACAGCCCTGGGCGTCTGGAACCTTCCTTTCTGCACGGATTCTCTGTGGCTGGCCACTGCCTTTCCCTAGGGAATGGCTGATCCCAATTTCTTCTCAGTCCATGGTGCCTGCAGCCTTCTTGCACCCCAGGTGGGGAGAATTTCTCTTAATCATCCTTATTCTCCTTAAGTATCTTCTTAAAGCACTACAACACTGGGATGGCAATGAAATGGAGGGTTTGGGAAGACCCAGAATTTTCTCTTCTACTTCTTTATAGTTTGTTTTATTGATATTGGTGTCTGCTGATGGTCTCTGACCATATGTAGTTGAGTCGTGGACTTGTGGAGTTTTTGATGCCTTGAGAGACTACCTGGAATAGAGGCTAGACAGTGTTAAAGGAATAAAGTAGATATTTATTAAAAAGGCCTTCAAATAATACACCTTGGGCACTACAAGAGCCTGGCTGTGGCTCTACCCAAGATGGATACCTGGTCATAGGTTTTCATACTTTTGTAAGTTTTGGTCCATTTTCATATTGGGGTTAATTGTCCAATTACAGCTTCAGGTTATGAAGTCCCACCCTCCCAGACTGCTCTCCTCAATTTGCTGTTGTTTACACTTTTTGGGCCTGAAGCTGCAACGGTGTCCTTGGTTCTTGGGCTGGAAAAGGATTGTTTTGTCTAACTACACCGTGAAGAGAACTTGCTAACACTTTATACAAAGGTCAGAGTTATATACCAATACAGTACAGAATGTGGAAAATATGAAAGCTAAAGCTTAAGGCATCATTTTGAATGAACAGGAATTTGAATGAGCCTGGAATGACAAATTTAATCCAGACATCTCTTTTGGTGGAGCTGTGATATCAACAGCAATAAGTTTCATTTCCTGTGGTGTCCCAGGCAGGCAAATCATAGAATAGAGAATCATAGAATATTCCATGTTGGAAGGGACCCACAAGGATCAACCAAGTCCAGCTCTTGACAGGCAAAGGTGTGAGATGCTACCCAAAAGGGCATGAAGGTGCTGGGAGACAGGCAGATGTTTTTTGGCAGGCAGGCTGCTATTGCCAGCCAGCACCAGCTGGTCCCAGACAGGATCTGCTGGTGATTTTGTAGCTCAGTTTGAGCCTCTTAAAGGCTTTTCTGCATTTGTGGAAGGGGCTGGTTGTGTTTGCGCACCCCTGAACACCCTGAAGTAGTGAAACACTCTCTAGATACTCTGATTTTAACAGAGAAGCATAGAGAGGGGTGAAATGATCTCACACCAGCTCTGCAAGTTTGTGATTTCTGTGATTGGGGCAGAAAATACTCAACAAGCTCTCTTCTACTTCCCACCTTCCCAGGGTGTGGATTGAGGTCAAGGTGCCTCCTGTCTTGGCTGTTAAAAGTTCCTGGTGTGTCCATGTTTGTAAAACCAACCTGTCCCCCCAGAGCTGGTTCCTGTCCCCGCTGACTTTGCAAACATCAGGCAGACACGAGTGTTTGCCCAGTGAAACACGTGTGGGCTCTGCCCTGTCCTGCTCTGTGCCGTGGACACATTGCTTCCTTGGCAGTGTGGGGGTTGGAGAGGCTTTGGAAAATGAAGCTTTCCAAGACCATTTGCAAATGCTGTGTGCTGGCTCCAAAGTCCTGAGGGGAGCAGGAAGAAATGTGTCACCACAGCTGGTAGAGCTGCTTTGGCCTGATGGACTTCTATGTACCATGTTCCAGGCTGGGAAAGCTGGAATATGTGGGCTCGACATTTCTGAGTCTGAATTTTAGCTTGCTAACTATTGCTAGCTCTTTTCTCAAGGGAAAGCTGGCACCAGTTTCCTCTTTTTAAAACATCTCTTTTTGTTTCTTAGAACAGGTTAAGTAAACAGTGTTTCTTTTCTTATAACAACTGTCCCCAGTTGTTGTTTCCTATTACTTAACCAGTGGAGAGAACTATCAGTCTGTTGGGCCAATAATAGACCTTTTTAGTGCAGCACGTTATAAAAGAAACTGTTAGAATTGTAAACAAAGCCTGCTGTCTCTTCTGCCAACTATATAGAGTCAATCTATTTTGTGTCCTACCGTAACAGGAGTTGTTCAGCCTGGAGAAGAGAAAGCTCCAGGGAGAGCCTCCAGCACCTTCCAGCGCCTAAAGGGTGATTATGTAAAAGAGGGAGAGGGACTTTTAATACAGTAGATCCTCATAGGAAAGGAGGAGAGGTTTTAAACTGATTTAGATCAGATATTAGGAAAAAAAATGGTCCCTATGAGGGTGGTGAGGCCCTGCACAGGCTGCCCAGAGAAGCTGTGGCCGCCGCATCCCTGGAAGTGTCCAAGGGCTTGGAGCAACCTGGGATAGTGGAAGGTGTCCCTGTTCATTTCAGGGGGTGGAACTGGGTGTTTTTTAAGGTCCCTTACAACACAGACCATTCCACGATTCTATAATTCCATGCTCCCATGTTGGGCAACCCCTTTGTTTTGAGCCTACATAGGATAGGCAGACCCTCATGGAAAGAGACTTCAAGTTCTTGTGCTCCCTTTGAGGCAGCATCTGAAAGATGGTTCTCAGGACTCAAAAGGCAGGAGACCACAAAGGGAACCTGGAAAAGACCCAGGACACCAAGATACTCAAAGCACGTCCAGCTGGGAGGGAGATGTATCAGAAGGGTTGTGACAGAGGACTGTAAATCACTGGGTGGTGTGGGAAGGGTGGACAGGAACCCCATCTCTATCTCTGCAAGAATTACAGGACATCAGATGAAACCAGAAATTGTAAATCCAAAACAAACAAGAGGAGGTGGCTCTTCCCCCAGCGTGTAATTAAGCTGTGGAACTCCTTGCAACAGGATGTTGTGGATGTTGAAAATCGATGGGGGTTCATAAAGCAATGAGATAAAGTGATGGAAGGAGAAAAATCATTGTGGGTAATTAAATACGAAATAGATCTCTATGGCACAGGAACCCACAAATTAGAAGCTGACTGGATATTTTGGAGAATTATCTCAAATTATCTGCTGTGCTGTGACACTCTTCTCTAGATATCCATTCCTGGCTGTGGGCAAAAGGAAGTCATTGGGGTGAATGGAACCTGGTGGGAACTGTTGGGAACTGTGGGAACTGTTCTGCAGGTCCCACATTTTTGTGCCTGTCTACCTGGCAGTACATTAGGCCCCACCATTTATTCTTTAGGTCCCAGGACTTCCAAGAATGCTGAAGGAGCTTTGGTGTCTTGCTGTGGGAGTTTCTCCCGTTTCCTCGTGGATATGATGCTAAGATAAATTACAACCGAGAGATTTTTCACAGGTAGGGGTTTCAGTCACGTCCACAGGGACCATACACAAAATGTCTTGGAAATTCTTTGTGCCATCCCTGTGCCCTTAACATTCCATGCTACCCGTGCTCTCCAAACATCCTGATACCAAGGAGTGTGTTAAAGCTGCATCTGCAGATCAGCAGTGGATCCTTTACAGTGGTTTTAATGGGAGCCATCCCAGTGTAACTGCACCTCTGCTGGAGTTTGGCCACCTGCAAGAAGGATGCCTGTGAGGAACATTTCATCATTTTCCCCATCCTAATTCATAGGAGTAATCCCAAATAATTTCTAAGCAAGGTTTATACTAAACTTTGCTGATTCTATGTATTTCTCCATTTGACATTTTGAGCAAATATTTGTTTTATAGCCAAGGCACATCAGAGAAGCTTTTGCTGCCTTTTCCCTAGCCTTGTGTAGACCAGCAGCATTGATCAGATCATGCAGCACCTTTGGGATCTGAAAGCACTTTCCTGCCCTCGTGTCTGCTTAGCCTGAGTGCCTCATGTCTTGGTTTCAGCTGGGATAGAGTTAATTTCCTCCTTAATAACTGGTGCAGTGCTGTGTTTTGGATTTGAATAGCATTCCTCAGTACTAGTAAAACACAAATATACACCCCCTTCCCAGTGCCCATCCCCATTTTTATCCCTGCCATCTCCTCTCTGTTTATTGACCATACAGAGATGCAATTATGGGAGTTGATCCACCTGAAAAATGTCTAAACATCAACACCAGCCATGCGGTGATTTTATGGGTGGGGAAAGAGGAAGCAGCAATACTTTTGGCAGGTTTTTCTGCAAAGACTCTGTGCTGGGAAGCCTCAGATCCCAGGCACGTTGGCGTTTGCACAATGCCATCATCGGGGTGCTGGTTTTGTGACCTCTGGCTCCATGTGTCTTGAAACAGGACCAGTGCCTTGATCGAGAAGAACAGGGGCTTGAGGTAGGTTTTAATTTCCTTGTAAAACTGGCCTCTCGAGGTGAATACAGAGGAATCAGCAGGGATGGAAATCCCCACCCCAGTTCCAGGAGCTGACCAAAGCATGCTGGGCCCTGCCCTGTGCTGGGAGTGCTGTCTGTAGTCCTTGCTAGTGCAGTTTACTCGGTGACATTTAGAGACACAGCACGTTCCCAGGGGCTGACCTTTTGACCAAAGAAAGAGGGTCCTGTTCTTGGGAAGCTCCAGGCTGCTGAGTTTCCCCCTGTAGAGCCTGGTGCTCCCTTTTCCCACAGATCACAAGGCAAGGGGGAAGTCACAATGCTGGCTGGCACTTGCTTTTTTGACAGCTCCTATTCTCGGCTGTGCTGCAGCTGCAAATTCACATCAGTTTCCCCGTCTGGTTCCCTCCCTAGGGCCAAGAAGGGCATTTCCAGCAAGCCTGGAACAAGCCAAAATGTGCATCTTGCTGACAACTCCCTGCTCTGTTCAGAGCCAAATGTGAGAGGTGACTTTTTCCCCAAGCTGGAACACGAGGCTGTTTAGTTATCCTGTGACGGCCTTGCAGATTTGCAGCTGGAGGGTCTGAAGGCTGCAGCTGAAGGCACAAAACACAGGCTAAAATTTGGAAGGCAGGAAGAATTTTTTACAGTACTTAATGTCCATCATCGCACTGGGAGCCTGAATCTCTCTGATGCCTCTGCGCATCATCAGTGAAGCCACGACTGAGCAGAATTGATGGTGGCATTTCTTACATCCCAGCGATTCCACTGGGACACCCCAGCTTCAGGTCCTTCTGCCCCTTAGGCTGACAAAAAAACCCACTTTGATTCAGCAGTTTACTTCATTTTTACCTTCCCAAGAGCTAAAAGGAAGCATTTCTGCCCAAAACTCTCTGTGCTGCTCAGATCAGAAATGCCTGCAAGTTCCCAGCTCATTAACCTTTGAGGCAGGGCTGGTGTGGGAGCTGCAAATCCAGCAGTCAGCCTGTTAGGAGCTAAGGAACCTTACTGGGATTCAGAGGTATGAGGTTCATAGGCCATTTTCATAACAGATGTAAATTTTGAATAGCTGCACACTGCAGAAAATTATGTGTTTACTTATTATCTATTACTGCATGTCAATTTTAAAGTTGAGATATCAGAAGCCTTTGTAGAAGGAGAGGTGACCCAGTGTGCAAAGCTGTAAGGTTGTGTGTGCTCCAGACGCATTTCACCTGTCAGCATAAAATACTCCGGAGGTTTTTCTGCTTTATCAGGATGTGGACACCATGAACTGAGGACTCAGGAGTCCAGGATTATGCACTCTGATCAGACCTTAGCTTTTCTTCTCTTCAACCTGTACAACATGTTCTGCCAAGTGTCACTAAGGAAGCATCTGAGATTGGTTTCATGAATTTTCTTATAGCAAGTTAAACCATCCCTTGAGTCCACCCCAGTTTAGGTGTGCTGCTCAGTCCATGCCCAGGCGGGACATCTCAGGCTGAACATCTGAAAAAAATCCACTTCCTCACTGAGGCCACATTTCAGTTTTGGATCAAACCAAGTCACCAGATTGACAAAAGAGGTTTGTGTAGGGCAGGAAGGACTCTGAATTGCTCTGAAATTGTGGTCCATGGGCTGTCATGGTTTGTAGTTCTGACCTTTACTACACACTGTGCTCAAAATCTGCTCTGCCTTGGTGCCTAAGCGAGACCCAGACCCTTTGGATGATGCAGATGTTAGTGTGTGATAGGATGTGTGTGCACAGGGTTGCAAAAGTGTTGATTCCTCTCAAATTTGGCTGAACTGAGGTGGAGCTGAAGGATGGTCATGCCTCTCAAGATGGTGATTTCCTCTTGTTTTTTTTCAAAAGCCCAGAGAAGGATTTGTTTTCACACCTTAGCCAGAAACCAGACTGCAGCACCCTGAGTCCCGCCGAGGCAGATGGTACTATTTGACCTTCTGCAGTCACTTCCATTTTCATCAGCAGTTTTGTAAACGTTTCTGGGCAAAGGGACATAATCTTCTATGATACCTGCCAGGAAAATCCTCCTGGAGACAGCCCCATATTACGTACCTGCTCCCTTGTCCGTGCTGGGCTCTGCCTTAGGAAAGGGATGAACCTGTCAGGTTGTGCATCCTGGTTCTTGCTGGGGAGCATTCAGCCTCCTCAGCCACTGATTTAACCAAAGTCACTCCAGAATGGGGTTCCCGAGCTCCCCAGCCTTTTCCTTTGGGTTTATCCTACTATGATGTAAACTGAGTAACTCCTGCTTTATAAGGCAGCAGAAAGGCTTCAGGTACAGGTGAATATAGATAAAAGATTGAGTAAAAAAGGTACTTTGTGGTTAAGTACCATTTAATATTTACATGCAAAGACTTTCCATTAGGATTAATTTCCCCTGCTTTAATCCTAAAATGGTTTGGGCTGGAAGGACCTTAAAGACAATACAGTTTCACCCCTTGCCATGAGCAGGGACACCTTCTGTTAGACCAGGTTGTTCCAAGCCTCATCCAACCTGGCTTTGAACACTTCCAAGGATGGGGCCATACTCCTGGCCATATGAAACTATGGAATGGAATCTAAATGTTGCCCAGGCTCAGAGGATGGGCTGAGATTTACTCTTGTGCTTGGGACACTGATGAATCAATTCCCTGCTCCAGCCGTGGTCTGTGTTGAGCAGGTCTCTGCAGTGTCCCAGGTTTGTGTCCCACCTCTGGCTGGCTGCTTGCTTTGGTCTGAATTTGTCCCTAGGGAGATGGAAGGGGAGGAAGAGGACTTTTTTCTTTCAACCCACTCACCCCTGGGACTGCTGCCTCTGCTGCTGTACCCAAACAGCAGCCAAAGGTCACAGCCTCTGTCCTCAAAAGTCCCAGAAGAGGAAGTTCTGTACATGCTGAAACCGTCTCCTCAACAAAACAGCAAGACCAAAGCTGTAGCTGGGGTTTAAACAGCCTGACCCTGAGTAACACAGGCTTGCCAGCTTGGAGAGAAAGGTAAATGTGTGATTTGGGGAGGGAAGGCAACTGCGGGGGGGGAAAGATTTGGCTTCCAGAGGGGCAAATCTCTCTGGATCTTAGTGAAAATTTCTTCACTGTAAGCGCGGCCAGACATTGAAACAGGCTTCCCAGGAAAGTGATGGAGTTCCTGGGAGTGCTCAAAAACATGTAGGCGAGGCACCTGGGACATGGGTTAGTGCTGGCCCTGGCAGTGCTGGGTTAAGGGTTGGACTTGTTGATCTTACAGGTTTTTTCCAACCTAAATGATCCTGTGATTCCATGGTGATGCTCCACATGGTGACAGAACAAGGAAAGGTGTGCAGGTACCCTGCAGAGCACATCTGTGCCTCACGTGGGCATTGCCAGGACCTCTGGGCCAGCCAGGCAGGGTGGGGGCTGAGCTCCCAGCAGTGGATGTCGCTATTGGATCTGTCCTGGGGGTAGGAAACGGGTCCCTGGATTGAGACCAGCAACCCACTGAGCGTGGTGACAGCTGTGAGCTGCTGCTTGTAGTGGGCGCTGACACAATCCCTGATCATGGGGACGTGTCCTGCCCCATGTTTGTCATCTCTGGGCTCATGCTGGGGCTGAGGAACCTGTGCCTGGGGGCTGCACACACCCTGCGGCTTCATTCCATGCCTTCCTCGTTCGGGCATCTTGGCTTAAAACATTTGAGTTGAAGCCTGGCTCTTGCCAACCTTCAGGACTCTCCAGCACTACCCCAGCCTGTCCTGCACCATCTGTCATGTCCATATGCCCAAGGTTTTGTCCAAGGGCACTCAGCACATTCCCTGGACACCACTCTCGGGGGGTGAGGACAGCCCTCACAAGGTTTTTGAGCTGAAGGAATAACAATCATTTCATTTTGTGCCCAAAAGGAGCAGGTTACCCAGAAGAGACGTGCAGCAATCCCAGTTCAGAGTGGACACGGTTAATCTATTCCAGGCAAGCAGTACAGACAAGAGCCCACTGCATTTTACCAGGAACTGCTTCCTGGGGAGGGTGACTCAGGCAGTGTGACCATAGTCCTGCTTAATGAGATCCTTTGTAGCTGGTTCAAAACGTGTGAAGGACCTGCTTGACCTTTTGTAGTGGAAAAAGTCCATGGCCTTGTTTTACACAGTGAAATGGGAAGGTCTAAGCCCTGGAGAAAGTAGTTACAGGCAGGAAATGTGACTGGACATATGGACAGGTGGCTGTAAGGACCTTGTTTGCAAAGAGAGGCTGGACCAGGGTAATGGACTGGCCTGGCCTGACTTGGTTTGGAGGTTTCTGTGTGCTGTCTTGTCATAGGAGCAATGGGAACAGGGGCAGAGATTTTTAGGGGTAAAAGAAGGAGCAATGACTTCGACCAGTGCAAGCAGATTTCGATCTGTTTTGGTCATTGGGTTACCTGACTGATGGGGCAGTGAAGCTCCCCACAGGACAGTCCATCAGCTTAGGGATAATGGGAGTTGGGATGAATTTGTAGGTGCTTCAGGGCCATGAACTGCCAAGATGATCCCAATACTTGACCAGGTTTTTCAGGAGAGACTTTTGGAGAAGTCTTGAGCTCATCAAGTCATCAGCCTGGGATCCTGACTGCAAATCAACAAGCCTGGATCATTGGGAGTATGGAGGAATTGGTTTATAAGGAGCTCCTCACACCATCCCATGAACTGGCAGTCAGGTTCCTGAAGGAAATTTGTCCTGTCCAGTGGAAACATGTCCCTGGCTGTGCTGGATCAGAAGTTCAACAAATGCAATGTGTTTTTTGTGAAATGTCCAGCACTCCACAAAACTGCACGTTCTGATGGGGAAAAAAATGTTTGCCTGGAAAATTCCCAAACATCCTGATTGGCTCTGTGTGGTATTAAGAAATGTGACAGCATTATGCTGTCCATGCCATCCCTTGGGTGTAACCTCATCCCAGACCTGAATAACCTGTCACTCTTGGATAAAGGCTCTGGCTCTCTGCCCTGGATCCCCTGTCCCCACGGATCTTGTTTCCACAGATTTCTGCCATGAACATGTCTTTATCTTGGTCTCCTAAGGAAACATAACTTTCATGAGCACACTTCACTCAAGTATGGATGAGGTCTAGCTTCATCTGTGGCCTTTGTTCTTTACCTTCCCTTGAAGCATTTGACCAACTCCTACCAGATTTCATGGCAAGAGTCACAAATATAAAGGTTTTACAAGCTGGTGGTTGACTTGCACCAGAGTGGGATCAAAAGACACAAATCCACGCAGAATCATTAGGCATTGTCAGCTTTGTTACATGTTGAACTATTGTTCTCTCTCCACTTCTCTTTTTGTCCCTGCAGGGTGAGATTGAAGGGGCCAAGGAAGGTGCATACGGCTGGAAAAAGGAATTTGCAGGGTTATCTCCCTTTTGCCTTCTCTTTGGGATCTGTAGTAGCTCTCCCCATCCCAGTTAGGCTGGGTCCCTTTGCTTTCCCCTCTGGATGTTGCTCTGCAGAGCAGAGCGCATGAAGCTGCTCTCCAGATCCTTCATTGTCCTCCAAAAGCCTCTGAGACTCAGCTGTTTTATAAAAGAAGAAGTTAATTTTTCATGTTAAGGAAGCACTTTTGACTTGGCTGTCCAGAAGCCTACAATATGGAAACAACAAGCAATCCTGGTATAAAGTTCATGTGCTTCTCAAGGGATCACTGGGAGGCTCCAGGAGCAACCTGCTCACGTAGTTGGAAGTGGTAAGTCAGCCTTTCAGCTGAAGGCTGGAAAATTCAATGGATTTTGGTGTGTATGTGACTTGATAAAATCTAGGTTTCTTCACTAATTGAGCAACTGCAAGGGTGGGGTTTAGGAAGGGTGATGAAGGTTTGGACACTGCTGATGACAAGGTGTGAGCTGGCATTGTCCCTTGTCCTAGAAACATCTCAGGTGAACAAAATGCATCAACACAGAAATGAGATGTTTTCTGGCATCTGATAAAACCTGTGAGCTCTGGCATCTGGACTCTGCCCTGATTGTAAAATGGCCGCAGCCACCACCAAGAGTCATGCATTGTCCACACCTACACAGGACGTCTGGAATAACCTCCAGGAATCACATCCTACAGGGATGCCAGAGCCATTTGAGGACGGAGTCCACTCTGCTGGGAGTGTTTGGGCTGAATGACTCCTGTCCCAGCTGCATCTTGCAGGAAAGAGGCACTCTGTAATAGAGCAGCAAGCTCCATGCTGCCAGCCAAGGGCGTCCTTGGAGAAATCCAGGTGCTGCCAAGCCACCCTCTGACCCTGCTCCTCTGGAGACGCACCTCCTTCCACTCCTGGTTTGGAATAGGAGTCTCCTCCCCAGCCACCCAAATATGCAGCTGTGGTGCCAAAGAGGCTTTCACAACCTCCTGTGTGACAGTGGTAGAGGTGGGGAAGGTGATGATGTCAAAGGTGGTTGCTGCAGCAACCCCAAGATCAGGGTGTGTGCACCCTTTCCAAGAATGTGGCCGTGGAGTGTGGAGACACAGCTGAAGCCCTCGGACAAGGTGGACAGAACACAGGGATCAGCTCAACGTTAAACCAGAAAAAGGAGGGAGAGAAGTGTAGGAATGAGCCACAAAAGGAATTTGAGGGGGACGATGGGAATCCATGGAGAACAGTGTGATTAGAGGCCTGGTCCTGCTGCTGTGTGCCACCTCGGAGACTAGCCACTAGCTGACCTCAGTTTTGACCACCAAACACTCAGCTTCTTTCTGAGTTGGTCTGACCAAGCAGGGAGACTCCAGTGATGGAGGGAAGGCTACAGGCTGCTCTTGCACCCCTGACCTAAGTCGAAAGCAGAATAGAGACCTCTAGAGCTTTAATTTAAAAAAATCCAGGTGAGGCACCCTGGTCTCTGTCTAGGGGTTCATGGAGAGGGTCCCATTGGAAGGCAGAGAAAGACAACAGAGCAGCAGAGACTGATGCTCTCTTCTCCTCGCAGGTTTGAACTTCCAGGTGCAGAGTGTGGTGGGCACAGGACAGTCAGGACATGGTGATGGATAGCATGATTATGGATGAATGGCATTATTATGGATTACTGTGGCTGCCCCATCCCTGGAAGTGTCCAAGGCCAGGCTGGACAGAGCTTGGAGCCACCTGGGATCGTGGAAGGTGTCCCTGCCCATGGCAGGGGGTTGGAACTAGGTGGCCTTTAAGGTCCCTTCCAACTTATACCGTTCTGTGATTCTAAGAGCGTATGATTCTGTGATCTCCTTGAAGGGTTATGTCAGTGACAGGTCTGCAGAAAGGTCTAGGGACCCTAAGGGGTGAATCTTTATGTTTCAGGACCCCACTGCACCCCTCTCTCCAGTGGGAAAAGCACCATGGTTGCCCTTAATTTGGAAAGGTGTCAAAATTCTCTTTTTGCACCTGAGGAAGAACTAGGCACAGAACTTACAAAGCAGCATAATTCAAGATCTCCAGGCTCTCCCCTGGACTGCAGCCCAGAGGTGCTTTGTCTGGATTAAGTAATGCTGTCTGATGTGTGAGATTTAAAAAAATAAGGATATATATCAAATTCCCTGAGTGCAACGAGGAAAGGGGTCAGCACATTCCTGCTTCCCAAGCTCACAGCTCAGTTCTGTGGAACAAGGAAGTTGTTCAGTTCTGTGGAACAAGGATGTGTGTAGGTATGAGAGAGGTGGGCCAAAGGATAGGCCACCAGGTTCACCTTGATTTCAAATCCCTCCATTCCCTTGCAAGCCAAGGGAATCCCCAAAGGAATTCTCTGCCTTCCAAACACACAAGAGCAACAAACTGAAAGGCCTCTCTCCGAGTCTCTTCTGATTGAAAACTATTAGCCAGATAAGTTGAATATTCTTATTTTAATTTAATTTGAATAGACAAAACATACTATGCAGGCAATAGATCTGATGATTCTTGGCTAGCAGGGATGATTAGATCTCTATAACTATATGCTACAAAGCGCTCTTGCTACAAAAAATAAAGGTCAAAGGCAAGACACTTCCTGCTACTTTTGCTGACACGTGGCTGCCATTTAGTGATTCATAATCTCTACACACGGCTTGGCACACACAGGGATTTTTTTTTTTTAATAGGAGCTGTTTTCCACTTGTGCAAACACAACAAAGGATTTAAAGGGACCTGCTTTGAGCCGCCTCCACCACCAGCAAGATTCAGCGAAAGGTAACAAAGATGAGCAGGACCATGGGCTGTAGGTTGAGCTATGCACAAGTGGGAGCTGATTCTCTGCTGGCTTTTAGGGGTCTTCAAGATGAAAAAAGTATAAAGCTATGCCTGTTTTTGATTTTTTAATTGTTCTTTTCTTCTGTGTATCCCAGTGCCTTGTGGAACTGCATGAACATTGATGTGTCTGAGTGGAAACAAATGCTGGGAGATAAGAAAATCTGATGGTGTTTTAGTAGGATTGTGATGGGCTGCGGTCTTCTGCTCCCCAGGCTTGGATTTAGTTGTGAGATGGACTCTGATGAGATAAATTTCATTATCTGGACAGGACAAGGAAAAAATAGTACAAGAATTAAGTGTTTTGCCATTTTGGGTCTGCTCTGTGGTTTGTACAATGGGTTGGTAGCAGGTGTAGAGGGGCAACTGCAAAAATATGTGAAATGCCCTTTATATTTCGGAAGTAAATTGAGCATAAGCTGCTTGTTTCATCTATCAGACATTCTTAGTTCTGAAGAGTTAAGTTGCGTAAGTTTGTGGTTATTTTATTTGAGTCAACTTTTTTTTCTGTTTCTGTGGAAAATATCTGCAAGATTCAGACAAACCTGAAGCATCAGGATATGGGAGCTGCTGGGTATTCGGGTGTTTGCCCTGAACACAGTGAAAAGGAATGACTTTTTAATGTACTCTCACAATTTCTCAGACTGCACTAAAAATCTGCCTCGTCTCCTATTTTGATTTCTTTCAATGACCTCATAAGGTGTTTCTAGGAGGTGGACGGGGGGATGTGCAGCTGTGAGCAAGTAATTCCATGGGGAATTGCCTGCTACCTTTGGTGGTCATTCCACTTCATTTCCTTTTGGTAACTTAATTTTTCTACTGTGTAGAAACTTTTCATGAAAAGTTCAGGGAAGTGGTTTGAATTCTGTTGTTTGAGCGAATTCACCATGCAGTCATGGAATTGCAGAATCATGGAATGGTTTGCGTTGGAAAGGACCTTAAGGACTGTCTTGTTCCCCTCCCTGCCACAGGCAGGGACACCTTCCACCATCCCAGGATGCTCCAAGCCCCATCCAACTTGACCTTGGACATGTCCAGGGATCCAGGGGCAGCCACAGCTGCTCTGGGCAGCCTGTGCCAGGGCCTCCCCACCCTCACAGGGAAGAATTTCTTCCCAATATCCCATCTAAATCTCCCTTCTTTCAGTCACTTTGGGATTTGCGTTACAGCCCAGCTTGGGGACTACTGAATTGTGCAGCAAGAGCCAGTCTTTGCATGGGAGTCAGCAGCTGAGGGGCACAGGAGAAAAGAAGCTGGCTGGGGAAGGGGAATCTGAGTGGGAGCATTGCAGTCCGTGTCCTACTGACTGAATCACGCTGCTGATGTCATTCATTAGGGCTGTTTC
Source organism: Donacobius atricapilla (assembly GCA_013397315.1). Taxonomy (NCBI): domain Eukaryota; kingdom Metazoa; phylum Chordata; class Aves; order Passeriformes; family Mimidae; genus Donacobius; species Donacobius atricapilla. The sequence goes on along the minus strand of WBMY01018052.1, from coordinate 298,644 downwards.
CTGCTGAGGAACAGACTCAGCATCACACAGGTCTCCAGCCACTGCTGGCACCCTCTGGAGCAGTGAATCACTGGTGCTGTTTGCTGAGCTGAGTCACTTGCGTGGACAGGGACCTCACAGAAAATATTCCTTGGTGAACTACTCCAGGAACTCAGTAAAAAAAATCCAGGTTCCTTTTTGGTGTCCTTTTCCTGATGAAAGGAGAATTTTTCTCAGTGGAATATCTCTTCTCCAAGGTGGTGTCTGGGTGCAGAGTGACCTGTGTTTCCAGCTGGCAGAACAAAGGCAGGGATCATGTTTGAAGGCTGTTTGTTCAGCGTCCCAGTAACAAGACTTTGGGCACCTGGAAACTTTGGCAAGCAAAACCTGTATTTCATTATCTCTCTTTTTTTCTTTTCTTCTGAATCCTAAGGAAACAGAGGGGAAAAAAAGTTTTGGGTTTGTTTTTTTTTTTTAACCAAAAATTAAACCATGCAAGGAGGGGGAAAAAGTTGTTCCAAGGCCAAATTTTCACCTGCTCACTTTAATATTGGCTCAGATAAGTAAAAGAAGAACTGAAGGAGCACACAAAGAAGGCCTGGAAAAATCCTGTGTTCGAGGGACAGGGTAGTGAGGGAAGAGCCAGCCAGTGTTTTGGCTCTACAGGAACTAGTGGCCAGCAAATGAAATTACTGGGACACATCCATGAAGGTGGGTCCTCATGCAATGGGTAGCTAAGCTGGAAACATCTTTCTGATGGATACTGTGGAAACAAAAAGGTTCAGGAGGTAAATGGGCAGCTGAGAGATGATGGAATTTATTGAGAGCTATCTCCTGGGATTTACTAAGCAGACAAATCCCATCAGACTCAGGACATCCCTGGAGATGAATATAAAGAAGGCAAGGAGAGCTTTGGGGAGATGTGTTTTGTGCATTTGACCCAGCCTCGAGCAACTGCTTGTGGCCACTGGTTTTATATTTTTTTTTTCCATCACTTCAACCTAAAGCAGCAGGAAGAAAAATGAACTTGGCCACTAGAGCCATGGTACTTTGCACCATGTGACCAAAGTTGGGGACAGCATCCCTGGGCACAAGGGTCAGGAAAATGTCCTTTATGTAGGTAATCCCAGGTGTTTGAGGTGCCCCAAATGATACCAGAGAGCACCTTATGAAGATGCTCAGCTTTGTCCTATATTTTCTTTTCCGGGCCCATTCCTACTTTCATCTGCACCAGCCAAAGCAGCTTCCCGAGCTGGATGGAGCCTGGGCCAGAGCTCTGTGGCTCTTTTTATTCTCTTAATGTGTCCCAGCAACACTGGGCAGCCAGCCTGGCACTTTGACTGAGATTTTAAAGGCTTACTATTACTGATTTCTCTTTTTCCATTTCTTTCCCAGCAACACTGAGTAATT
>WBMY01018052.1:267815-292978 GCA_013397315.1 Donacobius atricapilla | reverse complement strand
AAAAAAAAAAAAGCAGCAGCATCAGTCAATCGAATGGATCTCCTTGGCCAGACTTCAAACATGCCCAAACCCAGAAATACAGCTACCCTCCCACCCTCCATGTGCCCACCATAAGCTCCTCTGATTTGTTTGCTAGAATTCCTTCCCCATCTGAAGGTGTGTGTTGAAGGACATGAGACCTGAGCTATTTCTGCCTATTCTGTGGTGTAAAAAAACCCTTCCAGAAAGAGACCTTCCAGGCAATCATATGCTTTTCCTTCTTCACATCGATTATGTCTCTGGATTGCAGCTCTGGGCAATCCTTTCAGGTGTGTTGCACAAGGTCTTTCTCCACCCTAGCTTTTGGGTTAGGCTCTCCAGACTTTTACCATTCGCTTTACATTTCAGTCATAAACCCGTCCTTCACTAGTGCTTCCCAGGAAAGACGCTTTATGTACTGTGAGATCTGCTCATAGAAAACAAATGTCAAAGGCACAAAAAGTGCTGAATTTAGGATTTAATCAAATTTCCTTGAGACTACTGTCTGCATAAGGCACCAGCCTCAATCATATCTGTCAATTACTCTTCCTTAATGCATCAAATGTATTAAACATGGACTTGCAAGGTATTTTAGCTTTATTTTCCCACAGGTAATTGCATTTCTGTGTACTCTCAAAACACCTCACAAGCATTCCTAGAGTTTAGGGCTAGGTGCTCTAGATTTGGCTCTGTTGCCAAATCTAAGCTGGAGAAAGAGGGTAGAGCCCAGGGGACTTCTAATACCCAGAGCCTTCTAGATTTAGTTCAAATCCTTCACATTGCAGCCAGGCAAGCTCAGAGCTGGTGCAGCCCTGCAGCATGATTGTTTATTTGCCGTGGAGAAAATAGAAGTGCCATTCAGCAGGAATTGGCTCACCAGCCTTCCCAGCTGCTGGATGACAAGCGTCCCTCATGGTTCAGCTTTTCTGTGGGTACAGGGGGCACCAGTCTGTCCTTCGTGGCTCCTCTTTGGCTATGAACGAAAACGGCCTGGATTTGAGGCAGCCCTCAGGGGCAGGTGTTGCTCTGTGAGATGCTGAGAACTCCAGGCAGGAAATCCTGGCTTCCGCTCCATCCTCTGCAGATAAGTATCTCCAAGCTGGATCATCAAACTGTCCCTATTTCCTTATCATCTCTGACTTTGTCCGGTCTGGTGGGAAAGGCTGCTCTTTCCAGCCTTGTTGCCAATTCCTCTATTTCCAGATATAGCTGGTTAGAACAGGGATATGGCTCATTTCCCTGAAGTCCTTTCATTTGCAAAGCTCTGCTTCCATCTGTAGGCTTGGTTGAGACCCAGTGCTGAGGCTGTGAGGCACATGTGGGAGGGCAGAACCCACCACCAGGCTGGCTCCTGGGGTGTGCTGGAAGGGAGACAGCCACCCCAATGGCGGGCAGGCTCACAAACCACATTCCCAAACAGAATCATAGAATATTCTGGGCTGGAAGGGACCCACAAGGACTAACCAGTCCAATTTCTGGCCTCTCTGGCACATGACAACCCCAACAATCCCACGCTGTCCCTGGGAGCGTCGTCCAAACTCTCCCGGAGCTCTGGCAGCCTTGAGGCCGTGCCCATTCCCTGGGGAGCCTGGTCAGTGCCCAGCACCCTCTGGGAGAAGAACCTTTTCCTAAAAGTCAACTAAATTCCACCTGGAACAGCTTCATGCCATTTTCTTGGGTCCTCTCAGTGGTCATCAGAGAGCGGAGATTGGACCTGCCTCTCTACCTTCCTTCCTAAGAAGCTGCAGACCATGGTGAAGCCTGTTCAGTCTCCAGCTGAACAAACTAAAGGACCTCAGCCACCCCTTGTAAAGCTTTCCCTTTAGACCCTTACCCAATTTCATGCTGCTCCTTTGGATGCTCTCTAATAGCTTTACATCCTTCTTGCATTGTCCCTTGTCCTACAAGGCTGATTGTCAAACATTACAGTGGCTTCAACCTCTGCGTGCTTCGAGGGGCTTTGAAGGGTTTTAAGTCCAGTGGTGATGGCAGCACTGAAGGGCAGTCAGGGAAGCTCAGGGTCTGGAGGAGAACAGCCTGCAAGCACTGCATATATGAAATTGAAACGTTTGCACAGTTGTCTGATATCTGATGGAAGCCGGGAACTCCAAATCCATGTTATTCTTGCTGGTTTCCCCAGATGTTTTGGCTGGCTCAGCAACCTCAGCCCAGCCGTGCAGGTGCAAACCTCTGGCAGGTGGCTGAGCGTGTTTTATAAAACCTTAAAGTGCTTGAAGGCAGTGTGCAGACATGACTGATTTCCATCCAAGGCACAGTCTTTCCTCCAGACTTTCCCTCCAGGCATCCAAAAGCAATTCCAGCCAGCATTTAATGGGAAGGCTGCGGGATGTCTGAGTGTTCCAGCTCCATGGTAGACTCGCATCCCATGAGTTACACATTGCTCAATCCTGGTCACAAACTTTTTCTGGAAAGAAATTGTAATTTAATAAAACCTGTGTTTATGGGGCTGCTGCTTGGAGAGGAGACTTTTACCTTGCAGCTGCATGAAAGGCATCAAATTCAGATGGAACAGGGACATTTTCCCTTTGCTTTAGGGCTCTGAGTGCCATCTCCCAAACTGTGACACTGGAACTAGATTTTTTTGGCTTTCCCCTCCATTCGGAAGAAGTATCCATGGCACAGGCTCTGTGCCCAGAGCCACTTAAGAGTATTATTACACACAGAATTGCAGAGTGGTTTGGGTTGGAAGGAACATTAAAGATCACTCAGTTTCTGCTCCCTGCCATGGCCAGGGACACCTTCCACTAGACCAGGTTGCTCAGGGCTTTGTCCAAACTGGACTCGACTACTTCCAGGGATAGGAAGTAGTCCACTATACATTTTGTGTATATATATATGTCCTTTGTCCCAATCCCCAAAGAAAGGGCAAAACAAGAGTTAAAAAAATAGGTAAAATTGTGTATATATATATAGATATATACACACTATACACAATGTTTATTTTTTATAAATATGTATATGTGTATGATTTTATATATATTGTATATATATGTATACATATATTTACATTGCATATACATTATATATTAGTGTGTGCATATATATATGTTTGAGAAGGTCCTTTGCTAACTTTTAGGGGTCTTCAAGCCAAAAAAAGTTTAAAGCTATGCCTACTTTTGATTTTCTGTAACTTTTTTCCAGTATATCACACTGTCTCGTGCAACTGCGTGAATACTGCTATCAATGTGTGCCAGAAAACAGATGGTGAGAGATAAGAACCTGCGACTATGTTTGGGGTAGGATTGTGGTGGGCTGTGTTTTTCTGGTCCACAGGCTGGGCTTTAATTGCAAGGTGTACTCCGGTGACATTAATTTCATTGTCTGGACGGTAACAGGAAAAAAAATTGCGCAGGAATTAAGTTGTTTTCCTCACTGGGTCTGCTCTGTAGTTTGGTGAACGCCCCGGAGCAGGGGTAACAAAGCAGCCTCGAAGTACAGCGGCAACCGCAAAAGGTGAAAAAGACCCGTCTCGCTTAGGAAGGAAATTCAGTTTCATAAGCTTGTTTCACCAAATAGGCGCCGCTATCCTCAGAGTTTCACGTTCACGCCGCCCGAGACGAGGCGCGGGGCGGAGGGAGCGGCGCAGGAGGCGGAGGCGGCGAAGGGGAAACGGGAGGAGGCGGAGGCGGGGGNGTCCGGGGGCGCAGAGCCGGGACCCGTCCCACACGCCCACCTCGCCCAGCCGCTCTAGGGGTTGTTCCCTGTGCCCCGTCCCACAGAGCTGCCCGAGGCGCCGTTCCCTGTGCCCCATCCCAGACACCATCCGGAGTGGTCAGCCCGGTGCCCCATCCCAAACGCCACCCTGAGGGTTCAGCCTGCTGCCCCGTCCCACACGTGATCCCAGAGGAACCAGCCCTGTGCCCCATCCCGCACACCGCCCTGAGGGTTCCATCCTGTGCCCCATCCCGCACACCGCCCTGAGGGTTCCATCCTGTGCCCCATCCCACACACCGCTCTGAGGGGCCCTTCCCCGTGCCCCATCCCACAATCCCACCTCCCCAAACTACTCCAGTTCGCTGTGCCCCACGCCACCCCAGGCATTCGCTGACACTCATTCCTCCGCCCCGTGACACCCCGAGCCAGGGGCGGAGCAGGTGTCATCCCGGCCGCTTTCTATGGGGACCGTGGGAGAAAGGACCGCTCTCTCGGCTGAGGGAAGAACAGGCATGGTTGTACTGGGATTTTGGGGTGGTTTGGGTGGTTTTTTTTCCCCTCCCGTGTGCTGATGTCAGTGTGTCTCCCGCATGTGACACGAGTCCGAGCGTGCCTGCGCATTCCCCGCCTCGGCGTTGCCGGTGATGACACCGAGAGGAGAGGTTAAGTGGGGAGGTCACCGTGCTGGGGCTGTGAATGACGAGCGGCGAAGGCTCACTCCCAGCTTGTTTGTGTTTCTGGTGTTTTCGTGTTTATACGAAGCTGTTACAATACCGGGGGCTTGGCGGTTCGCACCGATCTGGCGTTTTCAGTCGAATCCATCGACTTCTGAGGAATTGCTCCATCTTTGAGATCGGTGTGGTAGATGTGGGATTAGTCCTGAATGCTGGGTAGTAAATTGCACAAAGCCAATTGTCAGTTACTGAAACTGACCTCAAAGCAAAGCTTTTATTTACATTCTCAACGCCATACACAGAGCTGCTTTGCTGCATCCTTGCTCTGCTCATCCCAAAAAATGCTTTTCGTGGATTATAGACACGCTGTCTCAAACGTGGTGCCGGCACCAGCTGTAATTGCTTGATGTATTAGATGTAAACACGAGCTTTACATAAAAGTGAAACCATATGTATCGCCTAACACATGTCCGCTCTGTGATCTTGCACAAACAAAGTCAAGCCCAGAGCCCTGTCCTTAGCTCACCCTGTTGATCCACTTTTCCTGTAGCCTGTACGACGCAGTCCTGTTCCCAGAGTTACCAGACAGGTTTAGTGGAGAACAAGAAATCAGCCCAGGAGCATTTCTATGTGTTGTGCAAGAATGCTGTTATGTTCTCAGTCCCTTACAGATGTTGTTTTATTGACTTAATGATAACATTTTGCTCTCCTAGGTCCTTTTCCCTTTCCAGATTGTTAGGCCAGCACTTACTAATCTTTCATAGTGCTGCTGTGGAACAGATGTACCGTTTTTTTTAGAGAGTAGCAAGCTCTGTGGTTTCAGCTGGCTTTGCCTTTAAAAAAACCCCAGCACTGCCTTTCCCTCATGCCACTGTTGTGGAGTGGGTAGCCAGACTAGGAAGCCTGTTTGGATGACTACTGAGCTGGCAAAAACGCAACAGGCTTGGTCTGACTCAGTGCCTGGATCCAAATCGTTGTGTGGCTGATCAAATGTTTACCTGGACTTCTTTGGGTTTGGAGCAGCATCCAGGTGGTATTTTGGCTAAGCTCTGTGCATGGAAAGGGATGTAGAGGTCTGAGGCTTTAAATGCTAAAAATGCTGGCTGATGTTGGGTGCTGCGGTCGTTCATCCCTCTCCATCCGGTGGCTCCGTGGAACAGCAGCTCTGGAGCTGTTCTGCTTTGTGCCGTGCTGGAACTCTGGAGAGTGCGGCTGGAACACCACAGACACGCTGCGCATGTCCTGGGGTCCCGTGTCCTCAGCCCTGCTGCTCCTGCAGGCACTTGTGGTTGTGTCTCTCTGGTTTGAGCTGGAAGTGCTTTCTCCGTGACGTGTCTCTCCCACCAAAGTGTCACGAGTTAGCTTTGGTGTCTCTGAAACTCAGGGTTTTACTGGGTTGGAGGAATCTCAGTTGACTTGGTGGCACTGGAGGGGTTGAGGTGGAGTTTGGAGAACTCTTGTCAAATTGTTGACGTTCCTTACAAACAGCAGACGTGGTAGTTTCTGGGCTCCCTCCAGCATCTGAGGTATAATGTGCTTTTACTGAACTCCACGTTAGCCAAGTAGTGTAATTTGGGTTTTTCTCACTCATCCATCCTTAAAAGTTATTGGACCCCTGCCCATCTCTGCCTCAGAAGCTTGGAGGAGTATTCCTGCATCTCCCTGCCAGTCTCAGGAGGGTATCTGCCTGTCTCTCAACCCCCCCTCTATCATTTCATGTTTTCTGTTCCTGTCATCTCACTGAAAAGTAATCCCTTCTAATCAAGCCTGAGGTTCTCCAATGAAATTCCTGCTGGCCCAAGTGAGTGTCTAAGGAAAATTGTGATGTTGACTTCTGAAGTATGTGGAATTATTTTGTATGATTGAGTTATACAAAAAAGAGAAATTATTTTCTCTGTTTTTTTCACAAGTATTAAAATGCAGCCCGCTGTGTTTCACAAATCTCACCACTGTCTCCTTCTCTCAGTAATTGTAATTAACAGACCAGAAAATGGAAAAATGTAGAAATGCCCTTTCCCACTGGCTACAAACGTTAGTCCTCTCCAGAAGTTAATGAAGTCAAGTCCATGAAAATTAAATAACTGGGTTTTTTTTGTAGTTCTGTTGGTGAGCTAAAACATTGTGTCAGTGATAAATAATAAATAAAAAAGCTGTAAAGATCTCCTCTTGGAATTGATGTGGGTGAAGAATGGATTTGAACTCTTATTTCTCTGGAGAGTCTAAACCTCTGGTTTTAAGATGTGGCTGAGGGATCTGTCCTGCTCTGCTTGCATGCAAAAACTGATCTAAGCATAGCAGTAATGTGGGAGAGAGATGGTAACCCACCATGAGAATAGGGAATAGAAGCATAACAATAAAAAAATCCCAAATGCAACCAATTAATCAAATTATGGAATCCTAAGACACAAATAATTTACAAGTGACGCTTCAAAAGCACCTTTGTGGTGTTTCCAGACTGTGTTACCATCTTTGTTGTCTTCCTGTAGAGGGAACATGAAAATTTTCATCTACCTTGATTTTGTGTCCCATTTTCATTGGCTCTATTGCTGTGTTGACTTTGCTGTGTCCAGGCATTCTGTGCTCCGTGTTGAGGGTGTGTGGGTGTGTGCACTGCAATAAATCTTGAGTTTACAGGAGTCACTGTGGAAATTGGTTGAAAATCTTTCTTTCTTTTTATTTTTTTAAAAATAATCTAATATTTCAGCGGTTTCTTCTTGTTTTAACAAAAGATTCCAGAAATACCATGAGTAGGAATATGAACCACTTGGAAAATAAACCTTCATGGCGGCTCCAGTTGGCACCGTGGGCATGGGTGGCACCCGAGGAGCACATTGCAGGTGTTTCACGTGCTGTGTGGCTCTGCTCTGCAGGGTGGCTTTAGAGGAACCTTAGTTTGAGGTCCCGTTTTTGTGTTTCCACGAGAGCCAGTGCCTTTGAGGGGCCCTGACATAGGGTTGGGCTGGAGGAGCAGTGCAGGTGGAGGTGTTCACCTGGAGAACAGAAAGCTCTGGGGATACCTTTGACCACCTTCCAGTGCCTAAAGGGGCCCCAACAGGGGCTCTCCAAGAGCTGGAGAGGGATTTTGGGTAAGAGCCTGGAGTGACAGGACGAGAGGGAATGGCTTCCCACTGACAGAGGGGACTTTTAGATGAGATAATAAGAAGGAGTTCTTCAGTCAGACAGTGATGAAGCCCTGGCACAGAAGCTGTGGTGGCCCCATCCCTGAAAGTGTCCAAGGCCAGGTTGGACAGGGCTTGGAGCAACCTGGGATAGTGGAAGGTGGCCCTGCCCGTGGCAGGGGGTGGGAATGAGATGATCTTTAATTTAGTCTCTTCCAACCCAAACCGTTCTGTGATTCAGCCAGCAGCCCTGAGCTGTGGATAACAGCTGGCAGGGATTTTATAACAATGTATTTGCTGTCTGAACCTGACAGCAGCATGACAAGGACGCTAGCTCTGAGAGGTGCGCTCTATATTCTGGTGACCTTTTCCTCTGGAAATCTTGAAATGCAGCGAATGTGGTGGTGTTTGGTGAATTTTAATCATGCCCTTGGTTTTAAGTGCAGTTTTGGTGTTGTTTTTCATGGCGACTTGAAGTTTTTGTTCCGTGACATGCTGGGGCCAGGGCTGTGATGTTGCAAGGATGGGATGGAAGTTGTAAGGATGCAGCAGGGAGCAGTTTGGTTCTGAGAAAGGCCTGCTTTGCTCGAAGGTGATGAGCTCAGCAGCCGGAATGTAATGCAAGAGGGGTCAAAAAGCCCCTCCCTGCTTTTCCTGCTGGAGTTGCATCCCTGAGCTATTCTCGGGTAGTTCTCTGCTACCAGGCGCTGCTTTAAAGTCTCAGTTAAACAAGGCACTTATTGTTGGTGCTCTCTAATTCCAAATGATGGTGGCTGGCAGCTTGCTGGGTCTGAGGGAGACAGATTTTACAGCCCCTGAGTAGAGATTTACACAGGGTTGTTGTTGGATATTCCCTCTTTGGGGCGGTTTAACGCATCATGCTCTGAGACCGCGTTTCTCTCACTTCCTGGAGTAGAAGGATGGAGGGAGCAGTGGGAGCCACAGAACAGATCAGTGCCAGGAAGGGAGTGAGGAGATCTCAGCTGTGGAGGGCCCTAAAGAGCTGAACTGATGTAAACTCAGGGAATTTCAGCTTGTGGAGAATTTTTGGTTTGGTAACTTACATTTCTTTTATCCAATAGGTCTTTTAAGGGCTGCAAAGTCTTTATAATGGCTTGAAAAGTTCATTTAATTCCACTTTTTGTGTGTGTGTGTGTGCTTACTGAGTTCAAAGGCAGGAACTACCTTTTAAGAAATAAGGAAATATTTGTTTTCCTGGCTGATGAAATAGAAAACTAAATGGATACTTAGTTATTAATTTCTTCACCATTCATTATTCTTCCTAATGCCAGATTTTCCTTAAGTGTGTCCTCTAGATTGAGCCAAATGGCATGGAATAGTGTGGGTTGCTGGCAGGCTTGGAATGACTGAAACATTGGACAGGACATAGTGATGTTTGCCCACTTTGAGAAGAGGTGGGGGAAAGCATGTTGGTTTTAAATCATTTGTGTTGTGAAGTATTTACTCAAGCTCCCTTGTAGCTGATACAGGCAGAAAATGCCTTGTGTTAAGTGAAGCAGATAGTCCAAGCCTATCCTTAAACTGGGAATTGCATAGGAAAGGAGGAGTTTCTTTTCCATTTCAACAGTTGGTTCAGTTAAATTAATTTTTCAAGGCAGGTGGGGAATGGATTTTCTCCCAAAGAGGTTGCACAGGTGCAACATTCAGGCGTGCTCACCTGATGTTTCTGTTGGATGAATATTTAGCCTGAAATGGAATAAGAAGTTCTCCTGTCCCATGGGATGCATGTTCCAGGATATAGATGTAACCTCCTGCTTTGATCTACAGTCTTCTTCTAACAAGATTTTCTTTTTTGAAGTCAGTCACCGTTGTGATCCCAGAGGACTCTGCCGGGAAAGTGTGCCTGGTAATCCTTTGGTTGAACTCCTGAAGCTCACGGGCCCTTTGGGAAAGCCTGGCAAGCTGGCACGAGGGTTGTTTTGCAAGAGCCTGGCTTTAGGAGTGGAGCTGCCCTGAGATGTTTTCTCTGAGCTGTCCTGTCTTCCGACTGCTTGTTTCCTCTCTTGCATAACTCTTTTCCAGCTGTCAGAGCACAGGCTGGCAGGTGACTTACACAGATTTAAGATGCTACTTCTAGGAAAAGGGGCCATCCTATTCCCGTGCATGTTCTGCTGTGACTCTGGGTGCGAGATCTCGGTCAGGGAGCCCACACACCTGGCAGAAGATTATTACTTTTACGGGGTTATTTTTTCAGTTGGATCCAGTCCCTGGTCGGTCCCATGACTGCTGCTGTCAGCACTACACGTACAGTCAGGGCTGTCCTTTAAGGACAGTCCAAAGTGGGATCTGAATTTTCTGGGATTGCATAACTGTGCCCTCAGATGTGCCAGGGTGTATGGACAAGCACTCACACACGTGTGGTTATAGCTGGGGTGTGCTCACAAAAACACTTACACATGTATTTCTCCCTGGGACCATTTCTGTCACCTTCCTCCCTTCTTGTTCCATAGGCAGAGCTTGGAGGTTGACTGGATTTTCAAGAATGAGCCAAGAGGATTGTGGGAGGGCATGCAAGGAAGCAAAAATTCTTAAAACCGCTTTGATAGGTCAAGCTTTAGCCTTGAGATAGAGGTTGGTACTTCAGAGGTGGCAGTTTATTTACACTGTGCTGCTCGGATGCTCTGACCCCACGGGGCACTCAGGGCCATTCATTAATGCTTGCAGGAGCATAAAGTCCTCCCAGCAGACTAAATTAAATGTCCTTTTCTAGTCGTGGGGAGCTCACACCATCACTGCAGTGTCGCAATGGCATGTGGCGTCTGGGCTTTGAGAGAACTTGACAAAGGGCTGAGTGTGACCACGGGCTTTGGAGTGAAGCACTCGGTCATTACTCTTTTTGTCCCTTGATTCCCTTGGGGTGGGATCCAGGGCTGTGTGGTGGGCAGGGATCCTGTCCTGAAGATCTTACAAAGGATCCTGTCCTGAAGATCTGAAAATATTCCAGGGAGGAACAGAAGAAAGTCCTAAAGAGAAAAAACAGCAAACTGCTCAGACTGCAGGATGAGATGGGAAGGGGGCAAAATGGGAGGGACAGTGGGGATGGGCTCCTGTTAGTAAGTGTCCCCATGCTGAGGGATGTGAGAGGGACTGTGTTGTTGGGAAGGCTGTGCTGGGGAGCACAGCCTGTGCTGCACTTCCTGTGCCTGTTCTGTGCGTCCAGCTCTGTGTGTTCTCCCTGTATTGCTCCTCCTGGAATGAAGGGAGAAGGTACCATGTGGGAACAGGGAGCTGCTGTGGGATCTTACAGTGTTTCTCCAATGTATGATGGAAATACAGGCTTGCGTGCTTTGAGGCTGCTGCTGACGTGTTCTGTTGTCATATTTCTGTTACAAGCAAAGAGCTGCAATGTCGGTAGGGACCTTAAAGTGTCTAATCTGACTTCCTGCCCCAAGGCTCAGTCAGATCTATCTAAACTTTCCCAGCAGATGTTTGTCCAAACCAGTTGTTAAAAGCCTCCAGTGATGGACTTTGCTCATCCTCCCTGGGTGATCCTTGGAAGTCGGTCATTGTTCTTGCCATTACCGAGATTTTCCTAGTCTCTGGCTTTGATTTCTGTGCAGCAGTTGAGAATTGCTGCCCTCTTGCCCTTTTGTTACTGTACAGAGCGAGCTGTTCAGTTGTCTGGAGCTGCCTTGGGGAATCTCTGGGCCATGTCTTCCTTGAGCTGCAGGGTCCAAAACTTGCTTGGAGTGCTGTGTCTGACACCTGCGTGTACTGAGTCAGCAAGCACCGTTCTGTGACTCTCAAGTAGACTTTTGCGGTGTGGTGAATGCGTTTTAGTTTTGCACAGAGCACTGGTGAAGTGTTTTCTTATGCAAGGTTTTATTATGGCTTTGTCTCTTTACCAAGTATAAAAACAGAGCACATGCATTTCTTGCTCAAGCGCTGTCTTTTCCAACAGGAATGTGTTCTGGATCTCTGGCTGTTCCAGAATAATTCCTCCCTGTTGTAAGGTGAAGGAGGTCTTTGCCAGCTGCCCTGACCAAGGCTTTCCCCATGATTAGCTCGATTACAGCTCTGCCATTGTGCTTTCCTGCTCTGACCTGCCAGCTTTAGCTTAGGAGTGACCTTCTCTTCTCCCTCCCTGCCATGATTACACTCTGTGCTTCTGATTTTGTACCTGCTGTCCCTTTGTTCCCCTGAAGGATTCAGCTATTCATGCATTTCTGAAGCTGGTAAAAAGTAGATGTGAAGATTATTCTGAGAGGTAGCACTCAAATATAAAGCATGACAGAAAACAGATCAGCCAGCACTAGAAGCATTACTTGCTAAGGTAAACTCCTTCACTTCATTTTTTGGGGAAAAAATCCCAAAACTTGCTTGTGTTTGTTGTTCCAGGCATTTTCTCTGGATCTGTTAACACCTCTATTATATTTTTCAGTGGCAAAGAGTAGGAAGTGTGTGTGAAAGGTTTGTCTGCACACAGAGAGCCTTTGTCCCGAGACAACTGAAGAAGCTCTTACCAAAATGAAGGCTGGTCTGGACAGGTCTGAAACATCTTTTGGCATCGGCTTGTGTTTATTGCTGTGGGAAGAGCAGGGAGGAGCAGTCTGGCTTTTTTTGTTTGAACTATCAGTATGTATCTTTGAATGCCTCAGTTTTCTTGCAGTTTTTGTATGGCAACTTGTGTAACATGAGTCCCCAGTTTCTCTTGTTCTCTTTCAAATTGCAGTGAAGGCTCTGGTGTTTCATGCCTTACTTTTTTTCTCTGTCAGCTGCAGACACTGGGATCTTTAGTGATGTGGAAGGTATTTTATTGACAGCTTTAGAGTCTGAAGTACTTGCTAGCACTGAAGAGGTGTAGAGTGATGTAGACTCTTGGGCAAAATCCCTTTTTCCAGTGTTCCTTGGTAAAGATTTCTTAGAAGTGAAGAGTAAGTGAAGTGGCACAGGAGATTTGAAGCTCTCTCATCTGACCTCCTGCTTCAGACAGGGCCAAGATCAAAGGTAAGTTTCTTGTGAACTTTTTTGGACCTTTTTTTAGTCAAGAGTTGGCAGGTTGATGCCATGCTTAGTGCTCTTGTGGTGAGGAATATTTTCCTCCTGTCTGATCAGTCAGTAATTCCCATTGTTTCTTGTCCTTTTGTTTCTGCCATCCCGTCTGGCTCCATCTGCTCAGTAAACCTCAGTTAAGTAGTTGAAGACAATAACTGGATCCCCCACCAAACACCATTTCTTCTTCACATTCAGCAACACCCATTTCCTCATTCCCTTCTCACATCAGGTGTTCCAATGTGTTGGCTGCTGCCTTTCCAGCTCAGTTGCTTGCTCTTGCTTGCTCCAGATCGAAGCAAATTTGAAACACAGAGTCATGGAATCACAGAATGGTTTGAGTTGGAAGGGACCATGAAGATCACTTGCCAGGGACTTCCACTGTCCCAGGCTGCTCCAAGCCCTGTCCAGCCTGGCCTTGGACACTTCCAGGGATCCGGTGGCAGCCACAGCTTCTCTGGGCAACCTGTGCCAGGGCCTCAGCACCCTCAGAGGGAAGGATTTCTTCCCCATATCCCGTCTATCCCTGCCCTCTGTCAGTTAAAAGCTGTGTGTTTCACCCATCCAATAAGTATCTCCCCATTATTCTATGTTGGTAAGCCCTGGACTCTTGTTCTTTCTACCCACATTGATGGCCATTACCTTGTTTTCAAGCAGAGATTAAAGCCAGAGGGTTCAATTCAAGAGAATCAGTCTCTTGAGTTTTCTTGCTGGATTTGGAAGGAGAGGTGTCCCCTCAAGCCGTGTCCTGCTTGCTTTCCTAAATTAGTCTGTTCATAGGAACACTTCTGGCTTAAATGGATCTAGCTAAATCTCACACCTGGTGTTTTTTAATTTTGTTGTTCTCCACAAGGTACTAACAGGCCTGCTCTTCCAAAAAAGCACAGTAGTGAGCAGCTCAGGGCAGGACTTTGCAAGGCGTAGCTGAGTGCTTTCCATGGCTGATCTCCTTGGGTTTTGCCTTCATGCACCTGTGGGACACTGTTGAATGTCACCATTTTGCCTTGACCCTCTAAGACCATTTTCTGGAGTCTTGCTGAATAGAGAGTTGCTCCCTGTTTTTGTATTTTACCTGGGGCTTCTCTTTCTTAATTATTTCCTGATGTCGATACTGGACCAGTGCATGAAGAAATGAAGTGCATTTAGAAATTGAAATCTGTACACCATGGTGCTTGCAAATCCTCCCGGCTGAATCATCTGTTTGGTTTATGGCCATGCATTCCAGTCTGTCATCCCAACTGGTAATGAAAATATTGCACAGCTCTTATGCCTGGCTGGTCCTGCTTTCCAGTGCCCTCCCGATTAGATAAAAACCCCTTGGTAATTATGCTTCAAGAAGGATGTTGACATGCAGCCATTTTATGGTGATTACATCTAATTAATGTTTTCTTAGGTGGATCTTATGGGAATGTCATGTGGAACAGCATCAGAGCTAATAAAGATTGCATTTCTGAATCTCTTTATCAATCCCATACATTTTTTCCTGATGATGCACACATCCTTTATTGCTCCATGGATTTCTGGTGCTAGAAGGGACCATAAGAGGTGATGAGTCCTGCCCCTGTCCACACTTAAAGTTCAGCTGAACAAGTCACACCAGAGCAATCAGGAGTTTTGTAACGGGACAGTTGTGATATGACAGCTCCAGGAGATCAAGAGGAAACAAACGTGATGTGTTTACGTATCCCAAACAAAATTAAACAATTACCTGAGTCCAGTCTTCGGAGCAGCCTTTGAACGAATCTCAACCCTTTTTCTGCAAGGGCTGGGAACATAAAGAACGTGTCTAATCTGTACTGATATCAGGCAGCAGTTATCAGTGCCTACGTGCTGTTACTCAGATCTCGTTAGCTGCCTAATTGGATAATAGGCAGGACACTTCACAACTGCATAAGTATATTAAGCTTAATCTGCTCTGGAGCAGGGAGGGGAAGATGCACTTGGTGACAAATGGACACAAGAAGATGCACAGTGAGGCAGGGGTGTAAATATGGGGCTGTGTCCCCATCACTTGAGTCCCAGTAACTTTCTGAGCCAGAGGCTCTGTGTGTCTGCAGCACTTGCATCAATGCAGGAGTCCCAGAGCAGAGAGTTAAGCAATTTACCTATGTTGGCCAGGCAACTTCACCTTCAAAAGCACAGATTTTCTAGTAGTTAGATCCCTTTCTAGTTTCTTTTAAATAAAACGTGCAGTATAACTTAATATCTGCTTTTAACTCCAGCATGACAGAACAGAGAGAAGCATCCTGTGTGCTTGTGTGATACTGGACTTCACAGCACATTCCTCGTCCTGAAGCTTGTTTCCACTACATGCAGGTGCACAGTGGACAGGATCAGAAAGCTTCCATGGTTCCGTACGTGGAGAGGAGAAACTATTTGATTATTAAATACTCTTCCCTTTCTTTCCTGAATTAATGCAGTCACTGCAGTTACCCAGTTTAAACTTTTGGAGTGGGTTGCCTCTTTCCGAAGGTGCGATGAAACCCGAGTCAGATTCTTGTAGATCATGTGGGTATATGAGCACATTTTGTGAGTTGTCACCACCTGTTCTATTCTCAGGAGAAGGGATCTGCAAGGGACATTTCTGGGTGCAAAAGATGAATCTGCCAAGGGGATCTTCAGCTCAAGGTAGTGGGACAGTGACTGTGTGAACTGTGTCCTCTCCAAGTATTTTTTGGATTCCCTTGGTACTGATGGAGGGTTTTCACAGAAACCTCAGCTTGAGCCCAACTTTTGGCCTTGTATCTTGTGTGAGGTGCCTACAGTTTTCATTTTTTTTTTGCTTAACCTCAGGGGAGAAGTATCTTCACCTTGTGCTGTCCAGGATCTGCCTGTAGCTGGCAGGAAAGACAGGAACCAGCCTCTTAATCCGTGAGTGTCTTAACCAAATGTAAACTCAATTAAGTGTGTTTATCACCGAGCAGCTCATTCTCAGCTGTGCAAAGCACTTCATGGTTGGTTTGTATGGGATGTACAGAGGATTCTCTGCTGCTTTGTCCTGACATCCATGTGTGTGACCAGCAAGGGTTAAGAGCGAGGCACGTGTCTGTGTGAGGACACTGTTTCACTGCACTGTGAATTTAAAGTGTGCTAACTTTCCCATGCAAAATGTTGCTTAAGAACAGAACTCCTAAATTGCTTTTGTTTTGGATGGAGGGAAGATATCTTGGGGTGTTTGGTCCATTTTGATGTAGACAAACTCCTGGATGGAGGAACTAAAGAATAATGATTGAACACAGAAGAATTTTTACGGTTATCCACACCTGATACAGTGCCTGCATTAAAAGCACGATCAGCGGTGAAAAATAGTATTTTTTCCCAAAGGGTAGCTCACATCTCAGCAGCCAAATTCCAGGGAGAGGCTCTGGAGAGAGCCTGTGTCCTTGTTTTGCTTACGTAGTCCCTCCGAGGCACTGGTCAGGGGTAGCTGCAGGTAACTCCTCCCTTCTGTTGGTTGTGCCTGGGTCATGCTGCAGTTGGAGGCATCCAGAAGAAATGAAGGAGAGTGGGCTGCTCCAGATGGTCTCCCCAAAGTGTTGGGTGTGTTGACAGGATGTTTTCTGTAGCTATACACACCAATATTGCCTTTATCTCACATCCAAATCTGCTAGGTATTGACGTGGACTCAATCTATCATCTGCTTCAAGTCAGGCTAAACTTCGACCTGTACTTATTAAAGAGTGAAGAATGCTCTGTCATATGCAGTTGATAAGGGAATTTAGAAATAAAAGTGCATATTAAACTTATTAAATAGTAGCATTTTTCCCTTCTTTATCTGGAAAAAAAATAACGGCATGGGCGGTTTTCTTCCTCCTGCATGGGCAATTTCTAGACATGCCCAGCGCTCACAGGATTGTTTTTCAAACTCAAGATAACCCTTAGGGTGGTCCTGTCTGGCCTCTGCCTTCTACAGATCAAACTACACCCAGACAGGCAGGAATCAAAAGCAGAACACCTGCTTGGTTGGCCTCTAGCTTGTTCTTTCCTGAAAGTTTAAAAAATGTGTTTTTTCGGGACCATGAGGAGGTGAGATTTGTGACCATGCGGGTTCATCTTGCCCTTGTGGCTGAACATGGATGAGCTGTCCTTGTAGAGGGAGCCACAGTAGGATTGTGTCACTCTAGGTCTTCGTTAGGGTCTTTAAGCACTATTTTAAGTTTCCTGAGCCTAAGTCACAGAAGATCTGATGTCTGGAGTCAAGGCCTGGCCTGTGACAGGCAGCCGCTTTGGGAAGCTGTGCAAAGATCCTCGTGTCTCTCCAAAACAGTGCCCTGTATTTCAGAAAGGAGCATTGTGAGTGAGGAGAACAAGTTTCAGATCACATGTTCCCCAGCAAATACTGTCCTTTCGATAGGAAGACTTGTTGGAGAATGTTAATTGAGTCCCTTTTTAAATGAAGGAGGCTTTGCTTCCTTCCCAAGTTTTCAAAACAAATTTTCCAAATACAGTGCCTATGTTTCATTCAAGTGTAAATCCTTTCTCTTTAACCTGGAAGTTATCCCAGAAAAAAGCCTATCCGTTCACTGCAGGACAGACCTTTGTGGTTGTAGTGGAAAAAAAAGAAGTGGATCAAATTGTCCAAACAGGAAGGGAATTAAGAAAAGCCTTTGCTCAGGGAGCAGAGTTCTCATTTCAGTTTAAATGGTGTCCTACAAATTCCACTTTACATCTCCATTGCTTTTGAAGCATCACACAATGATTGAGGTGTCTGCTAAATTTAGCAATGACAATTTTTTTCCTGCCAACACACCCGCCTAGGTGGAGGGATTTCAGCATGCAGTTATGGGATGGATGCAAGTGGTTATTTGAAATTTACTGGCTTGTTATCTCATCTGACTTGCACATAGGTCTGTCCTGGTAGGGATTTTAGTACCTTACACTGATGCCTTTTCATTCGAGGGCATTAATGGAAACGTGTTCCTGGCACAGCCAGGTGCTTGGGCTGTTTTACATTCAGTGAAGCTCAGATACTGAAAGGATCAAGCGTGGTGTGCTGAATAAAATGAGCTCCCACCTAAACATGTTGAAATTTGCTTTATTTTGAGCAAGTTACAGGTAGGACTGTTGTTCTTTTACCCCAGTCACATGGGAATGCTGTGGGAGCAGAGATAAATCACAAGTGTCCCAATTCACAGTTTCTACTGTTTATCATACGACAGATCTTCCTGCTCTGTGAAAAATGTCTTAGATCTAAAATACGTATTTTTTTCTTTCCTCAGCCTGTGGTATTTAATTATTTTCTTTCTGAGCAACGTTTTATCTCAATTTAGTGAAGCTTTTTGAGGCACAGTTTCATGCAGAGGATCAATACTAAAGTAAACTTCCCTTTGTTTTGGTAAAATGTCTTGGTTGTCGCAGAGAAGAAACGTTTCAAGTTCAGGTGTGTCAGGGGAAATGAAAGGCACCTTGCAGCAGTGGTAATCCATCACTGGAGTGCGTCCCATGGCACTCCAGGCTCTGCTTTGCCTGCAAGGCACTTAAAACCTCAAAGCACAAGAAGTTGACTGGGGGAGGCTTTCTGTTGGAATCTCCAGACAGAATTTCATCCTCGGGCTTTGTTTTGAAGTTTGCGACAAGATAGGAACACAGGTGAAGGTGTCACTGTGGTGTTTTTATCTCTTTCCTCACCCACCCTTCTGTCTCGTCTTGACCTTTAAAGGTCCCTTGCAGCCCAAACTGTTCTGTGATTCCATGATTCATGAGCTATTTGTGCTCTCTGCTCCATTCTGCATTCAGGAAGAAAATCACTCAGCGAGGGGAATTGCTTCTGTTGCTTTACAGCAAGGATGTGGTCTTGTATAAGAGATTTTCCATAGCAGTGCTGATTTCCCTTGGATATCTCCGGGTGACCTGAATGCAGACAGTCTGTAGTGAGGAGAATCCCTTTGCATTTTTACTGAAATATTTCATACTGTCGTACTCAAACCCATGGGGGAAATTACCATCTTCTTCAAGGGAAGCTTTTGCTGGGACCAGACAGCCAGTCTGCCAGCCACAACCCAGCCTTTAGGATCTGAGGGCTTGCTTCCCAACCTGAGATCCCCTGCGCTGGGCTCTGTGCTGCTCCAGGGGCATGTTTGTGCAGACAGCAGGATGGAGAAGGCTGCGTGAATCGCAGCATGCTGAGGCCAGCCCTGGGTACGTGTCTGCTGCCTCAAAGCTGGAACATGTGGTTTGTTTAATGCTCCAGGAAAGCACGAGCCCAGGGAAAGTCTCTTTGATACAGCTGCACCTGGAGAGACATATTTTTCCTGGAGTCATATCTAGTCTGTTCCAGGCTGAAGTGGATCCAGTTACTGTGGGAGTAAATCCATGTGGTGTTTGGCTTTTCTAATTCTGGTTTTCTTCCCATAGTGTTACTGTTGGATTTAATGATTTTCCCTGTGGCTTGAATGGTAAAGATGTGGTAACTGCTCAGGGATGGCTTAAAATCCAAGATTCAGTGTGGCTGTTGCTTCTCCAAAAGAGAAGAAATAATGCTATTTCGAGAGCTGTGCTGCTATTTCAGGGCAGTTTGGTAGGTCTGGGTTCTGAGAAGTGGTGAGGAAAAATAATTGCTTTTGGCTATCATGTCTCATATGGTGTGTCCTGAAATGATCCTCATGTACACATAGAGCTGGAATCAGTACTGAGCCTCTCTGCATGGGGATTTGTTCCCTGTCTCACCCTCCTGGTACAGAAGATGGGAGGAGAAGAAAAAATTCCTGTTGAAACTTTGCTCCCAAGCTTGCTGCAACAAATTTAAAACCCCAAACCACAGCAAATTCCCAAGTGTAATATGGACACCAGTGTTTATTTGTCTGAGACACAATTGTGTTCTGAGTTGTGCAAACACAGGCATATTTCCTATTTAATTAAGGCTCATTTTATGAATTAAGATTCCCAAACAATTGTGGAGAGAAGGAGGGTGGAAGAGATAAGATCTCAAGGTTGTGCAGACGGGATAGGGTACAGCTCTTTTTGGCAGCTGGAATATGACTTCTGCAGGAAATTTGTTTGCAGCATTGTTCTATCAATTATGCCAGTGTTTTTAGGTTATAACCTTTTTTTTCCCCTGTAGTTTACTGTCTGCCTTTCCTTCCTTTTACAGTCCTGAAACACCAAGCTTTGCTTCTGCCAGGAGTATAGGAGTGGTAGATACCTCCCAATGCTCAGTGGCATTGAGGAGCTGGAAATAGGGAAGAATTCCCACCAAGGGTCCACCAGAGCCTGGCAAGCTCTCAAAGTCACAGGAAAAAGCAGACCAGTTTGGGACTGGTTGCTGCTTGCCCTGATAAGTTCAACAACTCCGAGTTGTTCCTGAGCTGTCAACCCTTTGTCCTGTGAGAGGCTGACAGAGCCAAACTGCAGCTTGATGCGCTGGTTTAGGGTCTGGCCAGCTGTTGATAGATCCCTGGTGGTCAGTAGGATTTGGAAGCCAAAGGCACTGGAATTCTTGGCTAGATCACAGTTTCTGTCCCCAGGGTTACGACGGGAATATCCTGTTCACTGCGGCAGGTTGAATACAACTGGTGTCCCCGCACTCTGCAGGGGAGTGTGGTGGCAGTAACAGCTGTCTGTGTGATGGGTGGATATTGTGGGATGCCTTCTGGGTACGTGGGACCTTCTACCTATCTGCAACCTTCCAAAACAAGGGGATGCTCATGTGCCAGCTACATGCTTGTTCTGTCTGCAGGGGATTTGCAGAGCAGTATATTTACTGGATTTGCTCCTCTGTTGCCCAAGGAACGTGCCAAAGCTGTTCTTCTTGTCACTGCTGTGGAACTCCTTTTAGCTGTGTAATACTGTAGCCTCAGGCACATGAACCGCAGCGTTACAGTTCTGATCTTGCTGGGTGTGGGGGCAGGAGAAGCTCAGTAGCCCAGACTACATTCTCAGCCCATTTCTCTGGGAATCACTTGGGGATGATGACTGCCTCCAGTGGCAGTTTGTGATGGTGGAGAGAATCCTCTACTCCTTCATTTTATCCCCACACTGTAAATCAAGATGCTGCCCCACTCACCAAGGTGTGTTCCTGGTAGCAGCTCCCATCCCAGCCCCTTGGAGCTGGCAGAGCCTGCCACGTTCTCGCAGTACCCTTCAGCCAGAGGAACACAATTATTTCCATTTCTTTTCCCTTGGATCAGGAGGATTTGAAAAACGCATAATGGTGCATTTTATCAGCGAGTTTTAAATGGTGTGATTCATGCCCTGTGTTCTTGGCGTGACGTGCCTTGGTTTATTTTTTTGGGTATCTGTGCAGTTCTGTCAGTGCCAAGCACTGTATGGAGGTGCCCCATGGCAGACAACCTGCTCTGCCCATATGTTCCCTTTAAAAAAAAAAAAAAAAAACCCAGCTCATAATAGGAAGTCTTTATACTGCATGCCAAGACGCTTGGGGCTTGTTAAATATATTCTACTTGTCAACAACTACCCAATTTAAAAAGTAGCCTTGGTGTGAATCAGCTTTGAACAAGTTCATTTGACTCAAGGGATATTTGCAGGCATTAAAACAAGTTGCATCACAGTGGTAAAAATGTGCAGTGGTTTCCTGATCAAAAGCACCATCCAGTGACCCATTTTTGTTTTGTTTTGTTTTAATCTCCTTCAAACCTTCAAAAATACAGAGATTTTCCCAGTTGGTGATTTTGGAGGGTGGAGGACGTTTATTGGGCGAGTGTTTCTGGGGACCACTCAGTGTGTTGCTGGAAAATCAAGTGGCAGAGGAGGTGTCTGGTGCCTCCAAAGTCGCAGCAAATCTTACTCTGGAGCTTGTTCCACCATCTTTGTTGATTGAGAGTTAATTATAAAATGTCAGATGTCATGGTTAAGGGTCTTTTCCAGCCTAAGTGGTTCTCTTGAGTGCTGTGGTTTATTCTCTGCTTCCCAGCTGTGTTTTTCCTGCATGATGGTGTTGTGGAAAGAGGCAAAGGGGATGGCTGTCCTGGATCGTACTTGCAAAAAAAATACCATTTCTCAGAACAATTTTTTTGGTTGTTGTTCAAGAACTCAAACATTTCTGCTTCGCTTTCTGGGCCTGCAGTGCAGGACCACAGAGTGGTGCTGTGGTGGGAACCTGTATTCTGCATAAGGTCTGTTGGCCTCAGCTTTAATATCCACCAGCTTTGGGCTTCCTCTTTTTCGTAACTTTCCGAGTAGTTCACAGAGTTTGTTATTTGTTTTATGTGCACTGAAGCACATAAGCTTTTTCCCACCTTGGGAAGATGAGACAATTTAATATGGCCCCTTCCCTGTCTCCTGAGGGGAGGGGATATTCTTGGAAGTGAGGGGGAAAATGAAGTTAAGGCTTGGTAAGGTCAACTTCTCAGAGTAAAGGAGACCTGAGTTTGGACAAGCAAAGGTATTTCCCTGTCTCTTTTGGGATGTGCCCAGAAGAAGAACGCAGAGCCAGCCTTGAAGTCCCTGTTGCCTTCAAAAAACCAATGCTGGGGAGGTTTGGGAGCGAGCTGCAGGTTTGGTGTGTGGGAAGAACGGGAAGCATTTTGGCACGCTGCTGTCCAGGAGTGCACGGGGTGTGTCATTAATGCCTTTCCTTCCTTGATCCAGCCTGCACTCCCTGTGTGTCAGTCACCGGGGTGGGTCAGTAATTTGTAAATGGAGCTGGTAGATGCTGATGTAAGATCAGCATTTTCAGTGCCTCGAGCCACGCTTGATGGCCTGGGCTTTTACAGGGATAAATTGCAGTGGATGGTAGCATTTACCTTCAGTTCCAGCTTGTTTTCCTCTCACAGCCCCCCCTATAAATTCCAGCAGCTCCCCTGGATATCAAACTACTTCATTTCAGGTTCTGCCTGTGGAAATACAAGGCAGGACACAAGTTGCTTGTTGGCACAGGAGTGCTGGTGTGTTTTTGTGAGTCTGGGTTCCTTATACCACCGTGGTGAGAAAGGATGAGCGTGGTCAACTTTCCATCATGAAGGCTGGTGGGCAGCAGATGAGGCACACAGGGTAAATGGTGTGGGATGCAACAGTGAGGGTGCTGCAGAGATGATGATGTTCCACTCAAAACTTTCTTGAGACCAGGCAGGATTGCTCACTCAGGCTCATGTGTCCTCATGCAGCATCTGCACGACTCTTTGCTCTGGTCAGGTGATGGAGCGGATGAAGTCTCACGGATAGGAAAAGCAGGGATTTTGTCACCCCCTGTGTCTAACCGATGTGGAGGACTAGGGATCAATTAATAACACTCCTGAAAGGGTGTAAATGGTGATTTTGAAAAGGGTGGTGAGTTTGGCGTACAGCCTGCTGGTTTAAAAAGGAGGGAGAAGAGGAGACACGTCTCCCAGTTTGAAATGTTTGCAGCATGGAGAGCTTGGAAAGAGCATCTTGAAGTAACAGGCAGTAAGGATTAATGTGCTTGTGTCTGAGAAGGCTGATGAAAGGGGGAAGGAGGGAGAGGTTACAAAATGCGTGCCTGTTGTGCCAGGAGCTGTGGGGAACCACAGCTCACAGCGTCGGGAGGCACTGACAGGCAGTGCTGGAGCCAGCCCAGAAATCCCTTCCACTTCAGTTCTGTATCTGCTCAGGGATACTATCTGTCCTGACCTGTGCTAAGGGAACAGCTTGAGTTTGAAACCTGCAAAGGTGTTAGTGGAGATAAAATTCCTCCAACCAGAATAATCCTTCCAAGCACTTCTCCCTCAGTTTAGTGAAAAAGGTGCATTAGAGATGATAATTGGAAATTCTGTTATTGCAGTTGCTTAGGTGAGGGTTACTCCCTGAAACCATGCTCAGTTCAAGTAGTTCTGGGTTGTGTAATGAGTTAATGGCCTAACAACTGCAGTGGCTTTACATCTGCTGAATAAGTCGCCTTTCTGTTTCTGTGGTGGAGCTTTTGACTTTGGGCTCAGCTAACAGTGCTTTCAGATAAGCGTTTTTCCTTATGCAGCTGATGAAATAATAGAGGTTATTACAGCTATTGAAAAAAGGCTTTTGAAACTCTGGATCAAAAAGTTTGCTGGTATTATTATTTTTTTTTCTTACTGTTTTCATCATGGTAGATTCCTGATGTGCAAAGACCACAAAATTTTGTTTTGCAGTTCAAACCTGGCCATCTCCATTGAATTGGGAGGATAATTCCCAGCACCACAGCCTGGTCTTCTGCTGGGACTGGAGTGTAAATGTTTATGACAGATTGGGTCCTGAGTTGAAAGCTTCAACCAATATCCTCTCTGTCTTTAGAGAAAAGTATTTCAACAGCTGATTAGTGTCATTGTTAAATTTAGATATTTTATTTTTGTTGTGATTTGTTTTTTCTAGCTTCTGCTCTTGGTTTCCCAGTCTTGCTTCGTCTCTGCTTAGACTGAATTAATTTGGTGTCGAATTTTCTCTGTAAACACTTTCAGGCTGTGATGACAAACCTGCATTATAAATGCATGTGTGTGCAGTGCCTCTTCATGTGTTGATAGTATTTGGAATAGCTACACTTAAAATAATGATGAAATAGTAGTGTGTTTATTTCTTGTGCTTCCATTTAATCTTTCAGCTGACTCTTGTTGCTTTTATCCAAGTTCCTTTCAAACACATGCAATATCATTGCTTAGCTTTCTGATTAGGGATGATGCTCAATTTTCATCAAATAAAAACCTACAGGGCATAAAGTGATTCTGGTAAATTTTTCTGCTGGTCTGCGAGGTCAGCAGGGAATTTATTTGTGTTGATGATGCATTTCTCACCCTCCAGACTGACTGTTACACTTGTTAATGTGAAGGCTGTCGATTCAACACAATTTAAGAGCACTCAGAAAGGTCAGGTGACTGTTTTAAAGTATTTGTTAAGCTCCCTTTTAGCTTGGCCATCGTGAGACAGGAATGCCAGAGGTCAGCAGGATGGATCGCTCCTCCTCTCCATGCCCTGAAAGGCTGTGGGCAGCAAATGCACGCTGAACACCTGAAATAACGACAGGGGTGGGATGGGTCCCCCTGGGACGACCATGGATTTGGTGTGGGAATGCCAGCAGTCCCAGCTCATGGGTAAATGACAACCTGCTGTGTGATACAGAGCCTGAAGGAAGGCCACTTTTTAAAGATTAACCGATCCTGGTGGAAAACCCCAAACAATCCCCCAAATCCCAACAAACCTTCAGCCAAGCCTTCGAGCACACAAGCCTTGTTTCCAGAACATTGTCTTGCCCAAAGGCCTTATGTCACCAGGGCTACAACAATACTACCACAGGAGTAGTTGGGTGAGCTAAGAATAGCAGATTTCCTCCAGAAATGGTTTTGTTTATTTGGGTTTTCTATTTTTAAATAGTTGGAGCCTTAGTGACCCTTTTCTGAAGGGTCCTGGAAGAATTGCCTGGTCAGAGAGTATTGTTGTAATAAGGAGGGCAGTTGTGAACTGCCTTAATTCTCTGGCTTCTTCCTTGTGACCTACAAGGTTTTATTGGAAAAATAATGGGGGGAAAAAAAAAATCATGAAGTTGTCACCCCACTGAACTTGTAGCAGGTACAAATGCCAGCAACGGAAACCCATGATTCTGGGTTGGTAGAATGTTGCCTATCTTAGAAGAAGTATTTTTGCAAAGATTTGTCTGCTGGAAAACGGCAGTTATGTTCAGGGGGTTTTTTTTGTTTGTTTGTTTTTGTTTGGGCCTTTTTTTTTTTTTTGGTTTTTTTGTGGGGGTTTGTTTTTAGGGATTTTTAAAGGTATTTCGTTTGGGGTT
>WBMY01018052.1:195727-267772 GCA_013397315.1 Donacobius atricapilla | reverse complement strand
TTTGAATAAAGAAAATGGACAGGAGTGAGAGGGGGTGAATGGAGGATAATTTCTCCTAAGGAGTCAGGGGCAGAATGGTGATAGAGACTGAGAAAGGGGGGGCAAGTCTGGAAGTAGAAGTGATTAAATGTCCTGAGTGAGACAAGCACACAAGCTAAGAGGATCAAAGCTGTATGTTTTAGACAAAAGGAAGATGTGTATTTGGATATTTTCTTATTGTGGGTAACCAGTGCCTGTTGGCTGTCTCGCAGGGAGGCTGTAAGCAAGACAAAGCAGAGGAATTTTACTTTCAGCGAAGCTGTGATTAGTGCTACCCTTGCTCTTAGATGGACACAAAGTAAAATTACAGTCTGAGAGATTCACAGTGCAACAGCCAACACACTTCTTACCCCGTGATTAAAAGAGAAAAAAAAAAACCCAATCAAAATAAGAAAGAAACAACCCTTTTTTGGCAATCAAGAAGAAAAAAAGCCAAACTGTCTTTGTGTCAGAGAACCTGGTAATACCCACTGGCTTGAGAGCCCTGACTAGTGGCTTGGCAATTGCTGAAGGGAGAGCACTGCACACATTTTGGGCTGTGTTTTATATGCTTGTCTCACTCATGAGCCTACCTAATTAGTCCACCTACCTATCAGTTAGAGGGACTAATTGATACTGAAATAAAGTGTAGTGGGGGCTTCCTCTATTTATATCACCCATTCATTCCACTGTGGAATGTGGATCCTGGTTGGAAAGCTCAAGCTTTTTGCTAAATTTTAATTGCCCTTCCCTGCTGATCATATGGTACCGGTTGTTGGCTAATTAAGAGTGGTTTCCAAATCAGGGTTCTGTACACACAAAATACTCTGTTAGTTTCTCATCTGTCTAGACAGGTCACCTAATCCAGTATTAAAATGCTGAAACGGGAGGGAAAACATTTTCTTGGAGCTTTCACGTGAAGAATACTCAGGAGCTCACCAAAGCCAGGATTCAGAAAGCTGTGCTTAAAGAGCTGAGCTAAACCCCTTCAATTTCTACTGGATAGAGATGGCAGAAAAGATGTTCCTTTACTGTGGCAATGAAAATACATGGATCAAAGTGTTATCAGGAGAATGAGAAGGGGAGAGAGTTGTAGAATATCTGTGGGAGGGAATTCTCCCCTTTTGTTCTGCTCTAGTGAGACCCCACCTGCAATGCTGGGACGCCCAATATCAGGAGGACTTGGAGCTGCTGGAGGAAGTCCAGAGGAAGCCACAGAGATGCTCCAAGGGCTGGAGCCCCTCTGCTCTGGAGCCAAGCTGGGAGAGCTGGGGGTGCTCACCTGGTGAAGGGAAGGCTCCAGGGAGAGCTCAGAGCCCCTTCCAGTGCCTAAAGGGGGCTTACAAAAAAGGCCCAGAGTGACTTTTTACACAGGCAGACAGTGATAGGACAAGGAGGGAACAGTTTTAAACTAGGGAGAGCTTTAGATTGGACATTAGGATGAGGGTCTTACCGGTGAGGGGGGTGAGGCCCTGGCACAGGGTGCCCAGAGAAGCTATGGCTGCCCCTGGATCCCTGGAATTGTCCAAAGCCAGGCTGGGATGGAGCTTGGAGCACCTTGGGATAGTGGAAGGTGTCTCTGCCCATGGCAGGGGGTGGGAATGGGATGAGCTCAAAGGTCTCATCCGTCAGAATTCTCTGATCTGCCTTCTGTTGGGCTGTGGCCGTTGGAAGCTGCTGCAGTGGCAGTTGGAACTGATGCAGGGCCTGTGGGGACAAGCTGCAGTGGCAGAGTCAGAGTTTGCACACACAGTGCAAATCCCTCTTGAAGGTGAGTCCACAGACGGGTGGATTGAGCTGAAGCTGTTTCAGTTGAAACCAAACATATTCAAAAGAGTTGTCAGAGCTCCAGTGGATCACTCTCCTCTTCATACCACTGCCTAAATCCCTGCTGTCTGCAGTCTGTGTCAGCTCCCTTACAGAGAGTGGATATTGCTTGGTGAACATACAAAATTCCATAAAATCCTGGAGAAAAAGGGACTCTCCAAATGAAACTACTGTTTGCTTTGTGCTTCATTAGTTCCTGTGATCAGAAACTGCAGTAGGCCAGCAGTGTTTTAAGCTGACCCTTCTGGTGATGGAAGAGAGGAGTAGGAATCTTTGTCAGTGGCCAAATGTTGGGAGAATTGAGGAAGAACTCAGAATGGATATCCAGCAGCTTGGCATCAGGTAGAGGCAGTACACTACGAGCCCCTTGGATTTCTCTCTTTGGCGAGGGAGGAGGGGGAGGCAAGGAATTGTGTGCGTGCTTTATCCAAGTCACTGGGCATCTCCTGAATCAAGGGCTGATAAATCCTGGGCTGTGTGTTTATCCTTTGCAAGTTGGGACTCATGTCAGCTCAGGTCTGGAGGGGTAGGAATCTCTGCACCCTGTTCTTTGTGCTCCTGAGGGCAGCTGTGAACCATCCAGAACTAGGTAAGTACACACTGGCTTTTGTGAATAAAGACGTCCCGCACTGGTCATCTCTGATCAGGGTTGAACCTTAACCATGGGCTCCGGCCATGGTCCCACCTACTGAAATGATGTGATGGGACCTGAGAAGTGAGGGCAGATAGCAGTAAAAAGGTATCTTCTAGGAGTTTGCGAAGGAAAACAGGGTCCTGCTTGGAGGAGCAGTTGAATATATTGGTAGGTGGAGATTTGGGTAGATGTGGGCTAGTCAGGACTGGTGTGGGTTTGAACCTCTCCTCATCTAAGCCTGACCTTGATGTGGCAGGACAGTGTTGGCTCCAGTGTTGGCTGCATTTTGTGATATTTTGGACTGGCCCTTGTTGACTTTCATCACTTGAAACATTTTCCTGTCTGTCGCATTTCTGTAATGGCTGGTTTGAGGTCCAATCTCCTTGCTTTGAGCTAAATCCTCCTTACCTCCTCCTCTACTTAGATGATCTGAAATTCAGGCTTTGCGGTTGCCACAGTGGCAAAGTGGAGTTTCATTGCTGGGTTGTGGACCTTGTCAGCACTGAGGATGTGGTTTTCTTTTAAAAGTCTTTGCCACAAAATTACCACTTTTGGAGGTTATATTAAAAGATGGGAGTTTGACAGTCCTTTGACTTGTTTGGAAATAGTCTACATGGCATGAAAGGGTGGAGATTTCTGGAGTTCTTGGTGCTCTAGGCTAAAAAGTTGTTTTACATCTCAGCGTGACCTCAGTTATCCTTTCTGTGCATCCCATGTTGAAGGCTGGGTCTAGTTCACCAAGCTTTTCTTTTCCACTGGACTTCCTCATTTTCAGTCCTTTTAACTGCGGAGGATAAGCTGGATCTGAGAGCTCCCTGAACACGCCTGTCTGCTTCCTCCCACAGGTTCCTTAGAAAGAGAGCTTGGACGGCATGCAAAGTTGTGAAATATCTGCAGACAGCACGGATGATCCTCTTAGTAGTGGCCTACGGAGAAAGCGACAGCCTCGAATAGTCGTGATCGGTGCTGGGCTCGCGGGCCTGTCGGCAGCCAAGGCGCTCCTGGAAGGCGGATTCACGGATGTAACAGTCCTCGAGGCGACCGACCGCATCGGGGGCCGCGTGCAGAGCGTCCAGCTCGGTGAGAGCAGTGCCCGCAGAGGGCTGCTGGTGCTGGGGTTTGCGTGGCCGCCGGCCCAGGTTAACCCTGGAAGTGTGGTCATGTGCGTGTGCAAAGTGCTTCGGGGTGTCGGGAGTGTAAATATGTAAATCCTTGGGCACCTCTCGGGGTGTGGAACTTGAAGGTTGTAATATCTAGTAGAACCTGTGCCCTACTAGACATTAAGATTCAAGAGCTCTTTCCAGAGCTGAGAAAGGGTTCAAAAAAAGCAAGCTCTGTATCAAGTTGGATGTAAGTAGATACCCAGTAGGATCTGCTGTGCGCTGTTGTAATAGAAGTGTGACATTTTAACATTGCTTTGTGTATTTTGTTGTAAATAACTTAAAATTTAAAAGTTGAAAAAATAACTTATGCAATAAAGACATTAAAACTATACACAAATTATTACTTACATAACAAATTCAAACCCCAACTGAAGTAAAAAGATACTTAAAAGAAAACTACTATAATAACTCTAAAGAAAAAAACCTCATTACAGTAAGGTAGACCCTAGAATATGCTTATCACGCTACTATCACACGCTACAGTGGGTGGTTCTGTGCTGTCTCATGGCTCGGTTCTGACCCAGAGCTGCTCCAAACCTGTGTTTCCATGAAATAAAAGATCTGGGTGATTGTTTTCTCTTGCTCAGGAAGAGCTATGTGTAACACGTCTGTGATCGAGTAACTGTACGCAGACGGTTTCCACACAGGTTTTCTAGCGTGACTCTTTCCCAGGAGCAGCCAGTAAATCTCCAGGCTGTTGAAGGACTGTTTCTCAGGGCTTAGAGCCCTTGGAAAGGGGAAACCCCAAGCTGTTCTGCTTCACAAACAACCCCATTCATTTCCCTAGAACTAATTTACTGTGTAGGGCGCTACCCACTGGGAATCAAGCTGCTGGAAAAACATCTTCAGGGTATCCCTTTGTCCTGATTTTCAGGTTTCCTACCTCTGCAGCCTCCTTTTTTAGGTGTGGACGCTGGATATTTGAATGCCAGGTCAATTTAAAAATCTCTACAGGCAAAACTCCTGAAACAAACATTGCCCTTGGCAGCACAGGGGTCACTGAAGCTTTTCCTGGTATCTGGAAGGACATTGCCCGTCTCTTCTCTGCAGGAGCATTAAGCTCTCAGCTTTTCCTGAATGGCCTTCGTGACTTCCATTAACTAATTCTGTTTCTGACCCCACTCTGGATATTACCTTTGCACTCTCGCTGCCCTGCTTTCTCTTTATTTCTTAGGTGCCTACATCACTTACTGTGTTTTACTTGATAAACTCACCACAGTAAATAAACAGCAGCCTCCTGTGAACTTGCAGAAGGGAAACCGATGGAAAGGCAGTTGGAATAATCTAATCTCCAGGGGTTTGAGTAGGGCACTTTACATTCTGCTGAGACTTGGCATAGAGGTTAGAATGGGAAGTGTGTCCTTTACTCACAATCCGCTGTATTAAAAATATCCTGGATCATGCCTGTGAGAGGAGGGAAGTGTGAAAGAGCTGAAATCTTTGGGGAGCAACAGCTCATTCTCCCAGTGCACTTGTGAAATAGTTGTGGTGTTTTAGTACCGAGACTAATTCTCTTATCTTTGCCCACCTTCATCAGTAACTCACGTCTTTGCCTTTGCTGGGAATCCACCTCCTTCTCATTAACACCTCTTAATTAACAGGAGAGGAGAGCAGGTGTTTCAGTCTGGAGTCAGTCTCAGAGTTTGTGGATGTAACTGCTAGTTGCAGAGCAGAGGCTGGCATCCAAAGTCTTAGCCTTTTAATATTTTTTTAAAACTACAAACCTTCTTTTCTTATCTTGTGCACGCTCTCAAGGTTGCCCTGTGTGGGTGTGGGCTGCAGTTCTCTGCCAAGGTGGATCTGTGTTTTAGCTCTGGCCTCTCCCTTGTCTGCACACTCGACTAAAGATCTGATTTAAATTTCAGCAGAGCTACAAATTAGGAAGAAATTTTTCCCTGTGAGGGTGGGGAGGCCCTGGCACCGGGTGCCCAGAGAAGCTGTGGCTGTCCCTGGATCCCTGGAAATGTCCAAGGCTAGGTTGGATGGGGCTTGGAGCAACCTGGGACAGTGGAAGGTGGCCCCTGCCCATTGCTGGGGGTGGGAATAAGATGATCTTTAAGGTCCCTTCCAAACCCCAAACCATTCTGTGGCATTTTGGCACCTTCTCAGGGTTATAGCTGAATCCTTCCCCCACATGGACCCACATCTTGTAGGGGACAGTATTTTCCCTCAAGTGCACAGACTGTTGCTTCTCAGCCCAGGGAAGTAATTTGGATATTCAGAGGTTTGATTCTAGCACAGATGAGGCAGAGGTTTTGTGTGTTTGTGCACTGTGTGTTTCCTGCACATGACCTATAACATCTGTATCCACTGTAGCTATTTCACAACAGGATACCCAAGAAATGGCCAGGGTTGCAAAGGGAAATGTGAAAATTGCCATCCCTATCCAGGAGGCTTGATTCACAATCTGTGTGTTTCTCTTTTTTTTTTGTTGTAGGGGATGATTCATTCCAAACAGATTAATATTGAACCTAAAATCCTTTAAGGCCCTGAAAGCAAGTTGGCTGTCTCTATTTAAAAGAATTTAATTTTACACTTTTAAATAATTAATCATTTAACTTAACCCCTAGTAAGATCTGGCTTATCTGCTTGGTAGTGATGATAGCCAGCATGATTATTACAGGCAAGAATTAGTTTCTAATTTGTAGGTATTTGATTATGTTCCACACAGCTAAACAGGAGAACTTGGAACACAACATCACGGTCACCAAGCACTAAGGCAGCAGCAGGACCTGCTGGCAAATTGTTTTCTTTCAAAGATCAGGTGTCTCAGCAGGATTGCTGTGCAGCAGAGAACAAGCTCCTGCCTAGAGCAGGAGGCAGCGTTCCTGCTGCTGCTTGGCATGGGCTGAGTTGCAGGAGGATTGCGTTAACCCGGGGACTGCCACTTGTAATACTGATGAGCTCTCTACCTCTGGCTGCCAGTGTTCAGTCGTTTCCACCTGGGAAACGGGTTCTGGGGGGGCTCTGGGATGTGTTGGAGTTGGTGGCACCTGAAGTATTCACGTTTGTGTGTTGGTGCTGTGGTGTAGAAACCTGATGCCCTGCTGCAGGTTTTGAAGGGCAGTCAGCACGATTCTCGCTGACAAAGGGGCTGCTTGGAAAATGAGATCCATGAGATCCCCTGCTTCCCTCAGAGGCAGGGGCTCAGCCAGGGAACAGAATTCCTTGGAGCTTTCACCCTTTCAGCCTGACTGCAGCACAGCTCAGTGCTGCAGTGCCTCTCTGAGCATACATTTACATGTTAAACAGCAAATGATAGCTGGGAACTGCACCATCCTTTCTCCATCAAGCAGGATCCTATTAACTACCCTGCTTAATCAGGCATTCCCACACTGCTGTGGGGATGCTGGGAGATGCCCAGCTCTGTCAGACTTTAAACCAGCTTTGGACTTCCGAGAATCTGTCAAAATATGGGAGGAAGACATGACCCAAGCTTATTTTTAGCATCTCCTTTCAGCTGCTGAGCATCCCCCTGTGCTCTCAGCCCGGTCTGGCAGTGCTGGATTTGGAGGGGACAAAGCCCTGGTGCAAGGATAGTTGTAAGGGATAGGGAGAGTGGGGCTGACCAAACTCTCCGTGATTTTCAAGCAGAGAGTACAAGTGATGAAAACAAAATGCTTTCGGTATCTAGCCTGACAGTGTCTCTTTTTAAAGAACCTGATATAGAAATCTCCAAAGGCATAAATAATAAAATGCAGCCTATTTACTCATTTGGGGAATGGAAATGCATGTTTTATTCCAGCTAATCTGAGATGTATTTGTAAATAACAACCATTTTTAGTCACAGGACAAGGTTCAGTATTCAGGCCAATGTTGCTATCCACATCTTCCTACATCTCCTTGCTGGCAACAGCTATGCTGGGAACTGGGAACTGAGAAGGACTGAATTTCTCCTTGAGTATCAGAGGTGTGTCGCTGTGATGGATCTTTATTGCAACATCCCATCCTTCTGGCAATACCCAAACCTGTATCCCAAAGGACCAGCTTGAAGAATGCTGACATTGTGTCTAACAGGGAAAACCCTCTTAAGGGCTGTTCAAACATGTGTTGTCCTTGGGCAGTTCTGCTGTTGCGCATTTAATTCATGGTGTTTAGTGTGAGAAGCTTTCAGGAAAACAGGCTTCCCTAACGAGTTTGCTTGGCTTCCTCTCCTGCAGGGCATGCCACTTTTGAGCTGGGAGCTACGTGGATTCATGGTTCACATGGAAACCCAGTCTATCATCTAGCAGAAGACAATGGTTTGCTTGAAGAGACCACTGACAGCGAGAGGAGCGTTGGGCGGATCAGTCTTTACTCCAAGAATGGGGTGGCTTATCACCTCACCAACAGCGGGCAGAGGATCCCGAAAGATGTGGTTGAAGAATTCAGTGATTTATACAACGAGGTTGGTGTCCAGCTGCTTTGTCAAGTGGTAGATTTGCCTGGAGCGCTGAGACCCCTTGGCAGTTAGAACATTGCAGGACAAAGGTAGAAAAACAGCGATGTCTTTAATTTCCTTGGGGAAAAAAAAAAAAAAAATCAACACTAAGTTTTCTCTCATCTGCTGCACTGCACCTCATTTGTCCCTGATGTGGGATTAACTCTCTGTGGTGGGGAAGAACAATCTTTCCACGTTTGTCATCCATTTAATCACTTCCAGCAACTATTTCTGGGGAGATCCAGTAATTTGCTGGAGAAAGTAGAACTTAATTAAAAGAGTAGTGGAGAGATCAAATTGCTAAACAGAGCAGAGGGCAAAACCGTAGCAACAACCAGCTAAATATTGTGTCCCTGTGACTTTTTATTGGTTATAAATACTACAAAATGCTGTGTGGTGTGCCACAGTCAGTGCAGTGTCTTAGGAGTTGTAAGTTTTTTTTGCATCAGAAGGAGAGGAACATCTTTCCTGGGAGATTCAGACCAGCATGGACTTCAGTTGAAGGTTATTTTAACTCTTCTGCTTGCCAAAGTTAATTATAA
Source organism: Donacobius atricapilla (assembly GCA_013397315.1). Classification (NCBI taxonomy): domain Eukaryota; kingdom Metazoa; phylum Chordata; class Aves; order Passeriformes; family Mimidae; genus Donacobius; species Donacobius atricapilla. Next base: position 259,168 of record WBMY01018052.1, on the reverse strand, counting down.
TTATTCCCCACATTTTTTTAATGTCTCTTGTGAAGTACATTTAGGCAGACTGTCTGGCCCTCCAGGTAATGTGATCTCTCAGTGGGTTGTAGAAAATGGAACAAAACATGAGTATTTTCATCGGGCTGTAGCTGTGCCTAAAACCTTCAGATTCTCATCTGACAGCGAACTTCAGTATTTGACTCTTGGCTGAACACTCGCTAGATTCAGGTTACTCTTGCATGCTTTGTTTAAAAATATGTCTGAGAGCATTAGAAAAATCACCGTAGCTTGTAAAGAATTATCAAGAATTGGGTGGGGAGCAGAAAAGGGGATTTTTTTCATTTGAAAAGATTTTTGGCACTGTCCTGTGTTTCTGAACTGGAATTGGTGATGGGATGGCACAAAATTATTTCAGTTTTAGAGAGGAGTAATAGGAATTTTAAAGAAATCTTGCTGTGGGAAGGATTTGTAAACTTGTGGGCAATGTCTTGGACAAATGCAGGTGGATGTAATTCATCTGAACAGTTTTTCCTATTACTGGATTAAAAAACAAATTAGATTTTTTCCAGGCAGGAAAAAAAAAGACAGGTAAGATGTGTGTGGAGGAAGATTAACAGCAACTGTGGCTAGAAAGAGTAAATGAAAATACTGCAGTGAGCAGCATTATTTATGTAAATGGAACACTGCCAGACTGCATGCAGGGCTTGGTGATCATCCTGTCTGGAAGGTGGTAGGAAAATCTCCAGCAAAGGGAGGGCAGACTCCAAAATGAGAAGGGAATACAAAGATGAGAGCCACTTAGCTTTGAGATAAACCCAGTAAGTTAAAGGCCATAACAAGGTAGCAGTGGTTTAGAAATGATTAATTTGGTAAATCTACCCTTTCTTTTAAAGGGGAAAGGGGGCAGCCAGTGACATGAGAGAACAGCACATTAAAAGTTAATCTTCTTTACACAACACCTAATTAGCTTATCATTGCCACAGGATATCTTTATCGCTAGGAGACAGAAAAGGCTTTCACATTTATGGCCTGTAAAAATGTCTGCAGCCACTCGTGGTGATAAAAAAAATGTTAGGGACAGCTGGAGCCAAGTGGGGGACATCAGCCAGCCCCTTAATTGCACTTGCTGGGAGGGGCTTTCTCTGCCTTCCTCCAAAGCCTGCTGGAATTTCTTGAAGGAGCAGCTCATGGTTTTGTTGAGCTGCTTGTCCCAGCCTCTTCAGGGTGCAAGGCTGGAGGATCTGTACTGATTTAAAACATTTGGCTGTGTTTTTTTCCCTGCTCTGCCTAGGAAAAGTGAGAATTCAGGCGAGCTATGTGATCTCATAAAAATGGCTGTAAAATGGCCAGTTAAAATGGCTGTAGGAAACATAAGTGCCCTGGAGGGAGGGCAGCCAGGAGCATGTGCAGCAGGTGTGTGGCTTTGGAGACATTTTCCTCTGGCCTAAAGTGCAGAGGGTGTTCCACATATGCTGAGTCTGGCAGGGGCATTTCTGGTTTGTGTTTTGTGGTGTCCCCCACTTCCCCAGCTTTACTCTTGAGAGTAGTGAGACCCTGGCGCAGGCTGCCCAGGGAAAGCTGTGGCTGCCCTTGGATCCCTGGAAGGCCAGGCTGGATGTGGCTTGGATCAGTTTGGTCTAAGGGAAGATGTCCCTGCCCATGGCAGGGGAGCTGGAACAATACAATCCTCAATGTCCCTTCCAATCCAAGCCATTCTGTGATTCTGTGGGAGAGGGTTTTGCATGTTCATTAGAGTTTATTTCATCTCTTTTCTTTTGTCCAAAGTTCTGTTGCTTTAACTGGTGGTGAAATGAATGCTGGGGAGGAACAGCAGGAATATTCAGTTCTGCATCTGTTTTTTTTGAGGGGGAGGCAGGTTTTTAGATTGGTTTTGTTAAAGCATTTTGAAGTTATCCAGGATAAAAAATCATCTTACAGTTCATTAAATCCTGAGGTCAGGGTCTTTCCTTGTCTCCAAGGAGCTCCCAGGCCTTCCTAAAGGTTTTTATTAGCAATCCCAGCATCATGTCATCCCATTCCTTCAGAGGAGGCTGAGATTGCAAAGGCTGTGACACACCTTGTCCTGAGCTGAAAAAAAAGAACCCCCCACAAAACAGACAGCAGCCCAAAGCCTGATCAGGGATGTAGGACTGGCATGAGCAGTGGAAAATGTATTCCTGAATGAGCAGGGCTAAATTTGTTACTGTTCCAAAGGCCTGCCCTCCATGCACAGCCGCCTCGCTCCCCCCACACTCACACCCTGCCTGGCTTTCCCTGCAGCTGCTGCTGGGGCTCCTGCCCGTGCCTCCAGCTGGGTCTTTCTAGCCCCGATGATCTTGTCATCTGGACACCAAATTCTAGGGAATTCAAAGTGCAGGGGGGTCTCCCTTGAGTTTCACTGGGGTGTGTGGAGTCTTTGAAACTGGATTTTAGCAAGGTGAGGTCTCTCTGCGCTGAATTTTCCTGGATTGAATGGCAAAGCACCCCTGTACCTCCAGAGCTTTGCCTCACTAATTCATCTGGAAAGTCCTTAGGCTTTTTCCAGGCACTTATCCAGTCTTTTTTGGCTGGCTTCTTCTACCTCAATACTAAGTTTTGCTGCTTTTTTGTTTGCAGTAGCCTGAATTTTTAATAGCTGTAGGGATGTCTCACAGAAGCCTTTATTTGGTTATGAGGAAGCAGAGCAGTCAGACTGCTTGAAGACTGCTCAGCTCTTCATTTCTCCAGCAAAAAGTTCCTTAGGAGAGACTGTTGCCCTGCACTGGGGTCATTGAGGATCTGTCATGAGCTTGTGACCAAGGTGACCTGAATTCTCCTCATGGAAGGAGAGCCATGCCTTCAAAGAAGGTCTCCAGTCCTGCAGAGGATCCACCTGGATTCCCAGCCACTCATTGCCAAGGGAAGCACCCTGAGACAGGGCAGGACTTTTAGGATTGTCCTTCTTAGCTGTATGGGGCTGGCACTGCTCAGGGTCATTGTCATTCCATTTGGTCAGTCTCCAAAAGGAAAGTGGCACCAGCACACCCAGGGTGTGATGCCCACAACATGTACTTATAATCTTCCCACCTTCCTCTCCATTCCTTCTAGGATATAACTGGGGGAATCCTGAGGCTGGAAGAGGATTTTGGGCTCCTCCTGCTTATACCACATCTGCATGACTCTCAGGAAAATTACCCTCAGTTGACCTCTGAGGGTAATGTCTGCAGCTTCAGGGTCTGTATGTGTGTAACTCATCAGAAAATGTGAACAGTGACAATTTATCTCAAAGTTGTTTCTCTGTCCCTGCTAAGTCTTCATTTCCCTTTTCAGAGAGGTATTTAAAGCTGATTCCCAGGTATTAGTGAAAAGTGAGAAGGAAGTCGTGAGCTGGACAGGTTAAACACAGATGAAAAATCACCCAGTCCATCACCAGCCCAATTTAGGAAAAGTGCCTGCTTTTATTTCAGCTTTTCAGCAAGGATGTGGTCCCTAAGGGCTGCTTCCCAGGAACCCTGCCTTCAACAATCAGCTAATTAATGACCTTGTTATCTGTCAGCTTTCTCCTGTGTGCTGCAACAGCTTCTGGGGGAGGGATGCAGCCAAAGAATGACAACGTTTTCCATCCTCCTCACCCACACCCCGTGCTGGGCTTCCTGCCATCCCCAATTAAGCTCCAGCGCCTTGCCTTGCAGTTATCATGGAAAGCAGGACCAAAGGGCCACCGAGAGTCACCGTTCCCTCCCTGCCTCTATTGCACTGACAGATGTCTGGCCTGGGAACAGCACAGCCCTATCTCCATCGGGGCTTTTTACTGGACAGGGATTAAGTCACAGCAGTTTTTTAAGCCAAGTGAGAAAAAGACAATGCTGGGCATCGTCACTGGTGCTGACAGGAAGGAGTGTGGATGGGGATGTGCTTTCCTGACCTCCTTCAGTGCAGAGAAACTTCTTTATTTAGCTTTGTTCTTCCTAAGAAATTGCCTTTTCCTGTGGTGGAGGAGCACGTAGGTAGTAAATAAACACGTGGAGGAGGAAGCCTGTCGGTAGCAAAGGGGACATCCCTGCTGGAATCCACGTTCCCTACACCAGACCCTGGTTGTGGGATGCCCCAAAGCTGGCCAGAAAGAAGACAGAAGATGGAAGCTGAAGTGAAGCTGTTTTAGGCCTATGGACATTCAATTAACTCATTTTAATTTCTTACCTTAAACCCCTTCTGTCTTGCAGACCCAGGGAGTTGGGATTTTTCAGCATGGAGAAGAGAAGGCTCCAAGGAGACCTTCCAGCACCTGCCAGTGCCAGAAGGGGCTCCAGGAGAGCTGGAGAGGGACTGGGGACAATTGATGGAGTGACAGGACAAGGGGACTTCCCACTGCCAGAGGGCAGGGTTAGATGGGATATGGAGAAGAAATTCTTCACTGTGAGGTTGGGGAGGCCCTGGCACAGGGTGCCCAGAGAAGCTGTGGCTGCCCCTGGATCCCTGGAAGTGTCCGAGGCCAGGTAGGATGGGGCTTGGAGTAACCGGGGATAGTAGAAGGTGTCTCTGACTGGATGGGCTTTAAGGTCCCTTCCAACTCAAACCATTCTATGATTCTGTGAATTCCCTGGAGGATTGTATATAAACCTTCAGAATGAGGGAAGGAAAACTGCTTAGAATGAATGGTTACTTGAGATGTTCTCTGTCTTTTACATCTGTTTTTTCAGACAAGCTTCCAAGGCCCCTTGTTCTGTCCCAACCTAGGGGAGCTGTAGAGTGAGAAATGTTTAGGTCATCCTGCTGATGAGAGACTGCCAGTGGTTAGAGATGGGAGTTGATACAGTCTGTCCTTTGCTCCCTGCTTGTATCAGGTGTGTGATAATAGAAATGCAAAGGTTGTGTGGACTGTCTATGGTATAGCTCTACTTGTTGCTGGACATGGAGCTCTGGTTTGGATGCAGGTAGATTTTGAAGGGTTAACTAAAAAATCAGCAGAATCTTTCAGGGCATTCTTGTTGTTACCTTTCCCCAGGATCTTTGAGGGAAAGCCCTTTTCTACGCTCTCAGAAACCCTGCTGCTGAAATGCCAAAATGATTGTAGGAGTATGGGTTTTCAGATATTGCAAGTGCCTGTTCCCAGGGACCCCAGTGGTGGTCCTATAGGAATGACAATGCTTTGCCATCTGGGGAAGTAAAGCCTGGATAATTCCAACTCCAGATTTCATTAGAAATCTACCTTAAATGTCCCAGTGAGACTTTTCCATAGCTTCTTATACAGGATGTGTTTGCTACTCATGTTCATTAAAACATACATTTTGAGTATCTTTTAAATCCATTTATTTTGACAATATATCTCTCAATGTAGGACCTGCTGTTGTTCCTCCTTTTGCTTCTTGCCTTCAACAGCTTTGCCTCCTGTTCTTCCTCAGATGGTTCAGCACCCCCAAGAATCATAGCATATCCAGAGCTGGAAGTGACTTAGGAGGATCATCAAGTCCATCTCCTGGGCCTGCACAGGAAAACCCCCAAAATCACCCCCTGTGTCTGAGAGCATTGTCCAAATGCTCCTTGAACTTGAAAATCAAGGAAATAATAGGAGAAATAAGAAATCCTGATGTGATTAAACTTATCTGCTGTCTGATCAATGGGATGGCACCTCCAGGAAAGACTTTCCTTGATAGCTACAGCACAGTGAACTTGATCTCCTGCTCTCTTCCCTGTGGGGCAGTGAAGAGTGTAATGGTTAACAAAAACATAGTCAGACTCGCTTCTCCTGTGGGCCAAGTGGTGGTTGGGTTTTAGCAGGGCTTTGCTTGTCCTGTGGGTGTGTTATCTGCTTACAGAGCTCAATCTGCTTATGAAAGCCGAGCTGGTTGTGCTGACGCAAGGTCTGTGCAGCCCGGACCTGCTGCAAGTGCTTGTGGCCTCAAAATCCATGGACCTGAGAATCAGGGGATGCTGGAACTGCCAAAGTTTTCTTTGCTGGAAGCCTTTGTTTCATACAGGGCCTTGGGCCCCACCTTTCTTGTCTGGGATTCCCCTTGAAACGTGTTTATACTCCTCCCTTTCCTCTTCTTCCCTCTATTTTGCCTCCTCAAATTCACTTTATTCCTAAAACCCAAGATAAAATCAAGGTCTTGGGGAAAGTTGGAGTGGGAAGAACATATACTGTAGTGGATTAGCCCTATCAGCAGGGCATAGGAAGCTCCAGGAGCTTTTGAAGGCAAGGCTGCCACAGTTTTACCAACTTTGTACCCGATGTTTACTGTAGACTTCAACTTCCTGACATATCCAAATCATCCATCTACAAAAAATGATCATAAGCTGTAATCAAACCGTCTCTGACAGGAAAAACTCCCCAAGCAGGGATATCCCCTGTGCTTGTAAGAGTATTGTGCACCCTGTGGCATGATGTGAATGAGAAGTGGACACATTCTGGACAAACAAGTCATTAAGGGGATGTGCTGCATTTGTGAGAGGCATCTTTTGAAAGCTTTCCTGTGTTAAAAGATTCCTTTTGAGTTTTGTTGTTTTTTTTTTTTTTTTCCACAGAAAGGAAGAGCCATGATGTAGTTGCAGGCTCTTCTGGCAATATTGTAGATAGAAATAAAGTTATGCCAGGCAGCCAGAAGCAGGGGGCTGGGGTGGATGGTGTTTCCTTCCTTTAAGTAGCTTGTATGGAAAACTGGGGTTAAAGAACACCAGGAATATCTTCAAAGAAGAATGATTTGTTACAAGGGATTTTTCTTATGGCTCCTGGTGAGGGGCTCCAGAGACGTCACTGTTTTCCATGGATTTCTACCCGTCCTGTGCTCAAGTAAAATGCGTGTGCATACAGAATTCCTGTGCTGTTTTTCGCTTCCTGATTTCATGGGACAACAGAAAAACAACTGTGAAACTGAATCCACCTACTCTGGCGGATTCCTTCTAAATAATGGGGAGGGTGGAAGGGCTGGTTTCAGCTTAGAGCAACCTGAGATTGCATCTGGGACACGGAGATGGGAGAAGAGCTGGTGCTTTTTATCAGAAACGAGGAAGGACGTGGGTGCTGCTTGGGAGGAGGTGATCTGAACGCGCTAGGTTGGGACAGGTGAAGGAGCATCCTGCTGGGAGTCCCGTGGCCCATCCTCGTGTCCTGTCTCTGGCAGGTCTATAACCTGACTCAGGAGTTCTTCCAACGAGGTAAACCAGTCAATGCTGAGAGCCAGAACAGTGTGGGCGTTTTCACACGGGATGTCGTGCGCAAACGCGTCAAGGCCGACCCGGATGACACGGAGGCTGTCAAGAGGTTGAAACTGGCCATGATCCAGCAGTACCTGAAGGTATGTGTGCACATCATTGGGGTGTTTTCTTTTTGTTTAAACTAGGAGCAAACAAATCTTGAACCTCAGGCACCTGGCTGAGCCCTGCCCAGCCCTGGAAATTGCTTTCTGTGCTCTCTCACAGTTTGCATTTCTATTGACAACTTTCCCTCCCTGCAGATCCAAAGACAGTGGGCTGCGAAGAATAATGGCTTTACTCTTTTTTTTCTTACCTTAAATCCCCAGTTTTCTGAAGAGGCTTTCCTAGGCCTCCTTAAATTTTCTGATGTGATTTGGATTTTTTTACCACCTGAAGCTACTCTGTTGTCAGGTTCTTTTAGTAATGTCTTGTGACTTACACCTGCACTCCCTGATCCTGCCTGAGTGTTTTTTACCTCTCAGAGACTAGAAGAAATGTAACTTTGATACTAGTAACTTGCTGAAGAAATCCCCAGAAAGCATTTTGAAGGTAAAGCAATAAAATCCAAGATAGATTGTGTAAAACCAGCTTTCCACATGGCTTCCATAGTTCTTTTTATCTCCTTGGTGCCTTGGCTAAATGAATTCTCTGTGGGATGAGGACTTAATGCTGCATCAAGCACTCCCCGAATAAAGTCTATCAGTCATTTTTATTCCAATTAGAATGACTTAAAAGCTTCTGAAATGAGGCAGGGGAGGCAAGCAGCACTTTGTCATGTGTTCACTGCTTTCAGGTGGGAAGCTAAACCAAAGAGGAATAAAGATCTAAAGAGCCTCACAGGAGATTTGAGATAAAGCTGAGGTTTGAACCCTGGTGTCCTGACCCTGATACCTCAGCATCCTCACACAAAACCTTATATCACAGGGTGTCTCCACAGCTGCCACGTAAAGCTCAGTTATTGATTGTGTTACCCATATAATGCACCCCTGCAGACAGGGTTAAGTCATTGGATACTGCCCTGGGTTTCCTGGTGGTTTCTCCTGTGCTTGCTCCAGGCTGCCACGGGCTGAGCTGTTCCTGCAAGTCTTGCAAATCCCTTCTCATGCAAATACCTGAGAACAACAAAGCTTCTCATACTTAACACTATCAGATGACAGCAGTGGGGATTAACCTGTCTTGGGTTAGAGTCTTGGTAGTTGCTTGTTTTTTCCCCCTGGCATTTTGCCTTCATGGTTGAAAGAATCAAGCAGCCACGAGTGTTTGACTTCATAGTAATGAGTGTCTTGCTGGAGCATCCAGGCAGGATGAGGAGCCTGCTGTGTGCCACGGGTTTTGTGTTGTGTGACCCTGGGGGAGGGCTGGGAAGTGCTTGGGTCGGGTGGAACCACAGCACAGTGCGAAGATGGGTCTTCACTCAGTCCCCACTGGAGTCATCAGGCATTCACCAGGACAGGGAAGGCACCTGTTTGTCCCTGCAGTCACAGGAGCAGCCTGGGAGCTCCTGGTACAACCCTGACTTGTTCGCTTTGTCGCAGCACAGAGATTCCTGCCCTGCACCAGGGTGCTCCACAGGGAGACGGTCTAGGCACGTCAGGCTTCCAAGCACAGTCATTAAAGTGTGGAGGGGCCTGGAAAATGGGTCAAAGGGTAAGGCAAGGAATTCTAATATTCCTTAAAATGGTTAGAGAATTACAGTGTTCGAGCAATTGTGTCTCCGGTGATGTGAAGATTTTAAGATCACCATGTCCCGTGCATCAGGATTATCATTAGAAGCTTATCACAAGACAGGCCAAACATCCTGCCTTTGTTCCAGGGATTGTTAGGAGCTACAGCTATGCTTAATACTCCTACAAACATTAACCAACAGGTTAATGGATCCAAAGCTTTGGTAATCACATCAAACCCACGTGGCTCACATCTTGGCATTTCCCTTTCCCGTCTCCTCCAGTTCCTCCTGTGCCGGGTCCTCTCACCTCTGGCAGATTGTTAGCTGGCTGATTGCTGACTGACAGCATGCTGAAAGCTGCAGACAGCAGAAATAGCTGCCAGAAGTTTTTTGTGGCTCCTCGTGGGAACATTTATTAGCCCTGGAATGAGCATCTGACTAATGCAGCTCCAGGTTCTGCTGTAGGAGCACCAGGCAGTAGGTCCCTGGCCACTGCAGAAGGTTTTAAAGGATAGGAAACAGAACTTTAACCCAGCATTGTGCAGAAGCTGAGACATCATGGAATTACAGATTCACAGAATGGTTTGGGTTGGAAGGGACCTTAAAGACCATCCAGTTTCATCCCCTGCCATGGGCAGGGACACCTTCCACTATCCCAGGTTGCTCCAAGCCCTGTCCAACCTGGCTTTGAAAACATTTCTAAGGCTGTGCAACCTGTGCCGGGGCCTCACCACCTTCACAGGGAAGAATTTATTCCTCATATCTAATTTAATTTGACTGTCAGTTTAGAGGCATAGTTCTTTCTCACTCCATGGCCTTGTCCAAAGTCTCTCTCCAGCTCTTTTGTAGCACTTTCAGGTACTGAAAGGTGTCAGGAGGTCTTGCCAGAGCTTTCTCTCCTCCAGGCTGAACAGCCCCATCTCTCAGCTTGTTTCCAAAGCAGAGGGGCTCCAGCCCTCTTGTCTCTGAACTCTGGATGATGCAACTCAAGCTCTTTACCATGGCAAAATGGTTTCTCTGGTTGCAAGAAAGGCTGAGGATGGATTTTTGTCAGATCCTATGGCCAAGCACTTCTTTACTAGCAAAACTGTTCTGGTTTCAGAGTGGAATTCAGCATTCTCATCCCATGCAGCTCCTCTTGTGCCCTTGCAGAATTGTTTTGTGGCTAAAGGAGTTGCTCTGTGGTAATGTTGCTTTTGTGTTGCTTTTCCTTAGGTAGAGAGTTGTGAGAGCAGTTCCCACAGCATGGATGAAGTCTCGCTGAGTGAATTTGGGGAATGGACCGAAATCCCCGGGGCTCATCACGTCATTCCTTGTGGTTTCATTAAAATCGTGGAGATTCTGGCCCGCTCCATCCCCAAGTCTGTCATTCAGCTCCGCAAGCCGGTCAAGTGCATCCACTGGAACCAGTCGGTCAGCAAGGAGATTGAGAGGGTGGCTGACCACAACAGTGACCTCCCCGAGGAGAACAAGGGCTCCAATGTCTTCGTAGAGTGCGAGGACTGTGAGTTCATCCCAGCTGACCACGTCATTGTGACTGTGTCCCTGGGAGTCTTGAAGAAGCGCCACGAGAGCCTGTTCCATCCCCGCCTGCCTGAGGAGAAGGTGATGGCCATTGAGAAACTGGGAATCAATACCACTGACAAGATCTTCCTGGATTTCGAAGAGCCTTTCTGGAGCTCTGAATGCAACAGCATCCAGTTTGTCTGGGAAGACGAGGCAGAGAGTGAGAGCTTGACTTATCCCGAGGAGCTGTGGTACAAGAAGATCTGCAGCTTTGATGTGCTGTACCCACCCGAGAGGTACGGCCACGTCCTCAGTGGCTGGATCTGTGGAGAAGAGGCTTTGATTATGGAGAAGTGTGATGATGAAACTGTGGCAGAAACCTGCACCGAAATGCTACGTAAATTTACAGGTCAGCCGTGCTCTGGTGGGAGAGGGAGCGTGGGGCTGGGGGATCCAATAATCACGTGGAAGGAAATGCTTTAAAGTCATTTTTAGTTCTTTGGCATTTTGTGTCCCTTTGGATGTGCGTGTGCTTCCGGCATAGCTCCTGCTTGGGTGTGCCTGGGAGCTATTTATACAGAGAGGCTGATAAACCAGCTCAGGAAGTGGTGGGCAGAAGTGCTGGAGGATTCCACATCCTCTGCTTTATTGAATCACAAATAACTCTTCAGCAGCTGAAGCTGTTGGGCACTGAGGGCTGATCTCAGCTGGGGAGAGCAGCACAGCCATTTCAGAAGTTGAGCCTGTTTAGATCAGCTGAGGTGTGGTTGAATCACATCCCTGACTTGCATTCGGTGTCAACTCTATGGAAATCTCAACGGCTTAAATTCCAAAAAATTCATTGATCTTGAGAGTTCCCATTTTCTGCGTGTATCACTGAAACCTTCCTGGACTTCAGAGATTTCATGTTCTGTGATCACACGTCACCTTAAGGGCAGCAGTTGGATCGAGGCAAATCTTAGGTGTATTACACTGAGAAAATCCATATGAAATCACTTAAAGCAATAATACTTGGATGCTGGGCTTTAGTTTGTCCACCGTCACTACTCTAGAGGTCACACACCTTCCCAAGAAAAGAGATTTTTGTATCTGAGAGTCTTAGACATCCTCTGTTGGGAGACACTGCAAGTGCAGGTGTAAGGTAGTAACAATGAAAGAAATAGTGGTGGACTTAATAGCAGTTTTGAAATAAGGGCTTTGAATTTATACCGAATTACAAGCAGTTATTAGAGCAGCATCCTCCAAGATTAGACGTGCATGATGCTATTTTAGAGATGGCTCCTGTGATTAAATGATTTATGTCTTTCTGCTAGCTCGTGTTAGCCCAGTCTCAGCACTCAGTGGGTTTCCAACCTTGCCTCTTGTCCTTGGAGCTCCAGATAACTGGAGAAATTTGCCTTCACAAGTGCAGCTTTCCCCTGTCCTTACTGACCATTTGCTACCAACAACATGGAGAACCAGAGAGTCTCAGAATCACAGAATACCCTGAGTTGGAAGGGACCCATCAGGATCATTGTGTCCAGCTGCTGGCCCTGTACAAGACCCTCCAACAATCCCTGTGTGCCTCAGAGCATTGTCCAAATGCTTCTTGAGCTCAGACAGGCTTGGTGCTGTGACCATTCCTTGGGGAGCCTGTTCCAGCACCTCTGGGTGAAGAACCTTTTTCCTGAAAGGGCCCTGGAATCTGAGGACTTCTGCATAATTAACTACAGCCAAAAGAGGTTTTACCACTCTCTGCAGGAGCTGTAGGGTAGAGACTCTGTATTCAAAAGCTCTAATTCAGTGCCAAGCCTGCATCCTTGTTTCAGCTGTGCCTCCTGAGCTGTTGGTGGTCAGGGGTGTTGGGTGTCCCCATATCCTGTGTCACCTCATTCCCTATGTGCTGCTATCTTTCCTCTGATCACAGCAGGGAACTGCTGCTCTACACAGGCTTAGCAGGAGGCTCTTCTCTCACAGGCCAAGTTGTCGCAGTGCTGAATGTACAAACAACCTTGTTGCAGCTTTCCTTGCTTAAGGCCTATTAAAAAAAAAACAAATTCCAAAACCCACTTCAGTTCATCAGTGGGAATTTGGCTTTTTGGGTCTGTTGTAGTTTGGCCCGTGGGAGTTTTGCTCTCCCTCTTCCTTCTTAGGCTTCTTCACAGTTACTGTTTGTGTGTGTTGGGTGTTCCTGTCCTCCCAGGATGGAAATGTGTTGGCTCTGGGCCATGGGTCTGTGCTGCAGTTGCTGTTCCAGCTGATGCTGCACCTGGTCACTGTCCATCAGGCTCTTCCATAGAGCTGATCCCAGGTTCTCTCTCCCTGGAGAGTTCCAGACTGGATTTACCAGGGCCTTGCCCTGCACTGAGCACTTTGTGCATCATCTGAGGAGTGGCTTTGCAGCTGCTCCAAACTATGAGAGGAAAACCTGTTCTTGGAGCACCCATTACTCAGCATGACCTGTTCCGTTTTCTGCCCCCAAACTCCTTATTGGTAGAAAACGTTTTCACAGCTCTTGCAGGATTTCCTGGCTAAGGGACCTGGGTTTATCCTGTTTCCCTTGCCCCCATTTTCTCTAGAGGTTCCCAGAAGGAGCAACACCTCAGGGCCGATCTGGGCCAGGTGCCAGCCTGGCTGAAGTAACACAAGTGTGCTCAGCTCTCCATGCACCTCCTTTCTTCTCTGCTGCACTGTTCCAGGGGAAGTGTGTGAGGAGATTAGACCAACCTGTGATACACCTACAGCCACTTCTGAGCATAGCTGCACTCCTCTGGTCCAGTTAGCACCACCCAACCCAGCTTTGAAAGCCTCTCCCACCACTGAGGTTCACACAGGTCAGCTAACCAAGCTAGGAAACTGGTCCTGGCAGGATCCTGATCTCCGTGGAAAGCTCGGATGTTCCATAAGGCAGCTCAGAACTTCCACACCTCAGTCAGTGCTCTGACATGTTCTGAAGCAGCTTTTCTCTACTGAGTATAGAGTGAGCCTTATATTCAGTAATGAAGCAGATACTTTGAGCCTTTTAATGTGTCGCTTTGCCTTTTGTGGCTTTAATGTTCTGGGTATGAAATATGCCATGGTCATATTCTTCTGAGAAAGAATTAATGCATTACCAGGTAGGTTCCCATCTTTCAGGGTTTTTTCCAAATCTGTTGCTCATGGTGGCCTTTCCTTTGTCTTCAGAGTATATTATACCAGTTTTAAGTTAAATCCATTCTTTTAGGCTCATACTGAGAATCTCTCTCAGAATTGACCTTGAATTTTCCTCTTCAGGTCAGTATTGGGGATTATCTGGCTTTGCTGTGAAAAGCTCTGAGGATTGTTCTAACCTAAGAACCATCAGCAATTACTGCTTTTCACAACTGGATGGTGAAAAGCAGTGTCCTCCAAATCTGATTAAATGGAATACCTCAGAGCAATTAAGAGCTTTGTTCTGCCTTCTTTGTTGGATAAGCTCCCAGAGTTAGAAGCCAGAGGCTCCCTGCTGAAGGGATCACTGGAGCCTGTCAGGCTGCAGCTGGAGATGCCCTGAGTTTTCCTCCCTGACCTCCACCTATTTCTCTGGAGGGGAACAGATCTGTTTTAGGTTCTGCATCACATCTCCCAGTCCCATGTGGGTGTCTGGGGTAGCCACTCTGGTGGTTGTCACTGGTGTGGGGGGAGGATCACAGATCTCCCTTGTTGGAATCTTAGATCCCTGCTCTCAGGTAGGCAAATAAATTTGGGTGCCTTAATTTAGACTGGTGAGCTGATGTTTTGGCAATTCAGTCAGCCCCATAACCAATAAACCTCTGTATCCACACCTCCCAGGAGCTGAAGAAAAATGGGATTGTGTGAGGCACAGGGAGTTGTCTTCCATAGCGTCACAAGTGGAAATCTGTGGCATGAAGATATGTGCCCTCCTGTTCTAGTGAAGGCCAACATCCTTTTTTAAGCTATTTAATCTCTCTTTGGATGGTGGAAACTGAGAAGTTTCCACATCTGTGTTGTTACTTTCATCTGTAGAAAAAGACATGTTTACCCTGTTCAGAAGCAGAATGAGAAAGTCCACTGAAGCATGTTCCTTGAAGGGCCGTGGCTCTCAGTCTTTGTAGCTTCTGGCTTCAAACAACAGCTCAGAATCAGAGCTTGTGCTTCGTGCTCCTGTCTGACCTTCAGCCAAAACCCCCCTCTGGGTCTCCTGATTTTCCTCTTAGAAACAGCTGCTTGCATTAAAAGGTACAGAAATGCAGAGTGCAGGGGCACAGTTGCTGCACAGTGGACACTTGGGTCTTGCTAATGTGGCCTGATGTGCTGCAGGCCCTGGAAGGAGCTCATGGGAATGGATGTGGATATGGAAACATGCACCAGCTACGGAAGAGGCACTGCCAGGCCACTGCAGAGACTCCATTTATTTAAAAAGACACCCTGTGTTTCTGTGCAGTGCAGTGGGATGGGTGGCTGCCATGGCCCTGCTTGGGGAGTGTTCTCTGACAGCTGCCATGGTGTTTTCTCCTGGGTTTTCCCACAGCCCTCAAAAATAAAACATGATAACTTATTTCCTTGACACATCTGAGAGCTCCCAGTTCTCAGACTCCCTTGGGCTTTCCACTTCCAGGCATTCCTGCTTTGAAGAGGCTTGCAGGAACATATTTCAGAGGCCTTTGTTATGCAAAGCTGTTGTTCCTGAAACAACATTGCTTTGTAGGATGTGTTTTGTTTGTGGGATATATTTATTTGCTAGCCTGTGCCATATTTTGATCTGTGGCCTGGTTTTACAGTGTTCACAGAGTACTCCGGGCAGGCCATCCTCTGCTTTGTTCCAGCCCCTTATTCCATCCTCTGACAGAATACTCCTGAAAGCAGAAGCTGAACCAGGACCTGCTCTTGATTTAAGGAATTGAAGGCACAGCTAAATAGTCGTTTATGAGGACTAAATAATGCAGTGCCTAACCAGTGTTTACTTTTGGGCGTCTCCCTCTGAACTGGGATGAAGAAAGTGGGGGAATTTGGGTTGTTTCATAGCAGGCTGAACTTCTTGAGTTGTAACATAGTCAGGGTCTGAAGCAGGCGTAGGTTGTGAACATCTCGAACCTCTTACTTTTGTGCTGATGATATTTTGGAATCACAGAATTACTTAAGTTGGAAAAGCTCTTTGAGATCATCCATCTAGCCATTCCTCCAGCACTGCCAAGGCCAGCACTGACCCATGTCCCCAGGTGCCACATCCACATGGCTTTTAAATCCCTCCAAGAATGGTGACTCCATCCCTGCCACCACTGACCCATGTCCCTAAGTGCCATAGCCACAGGGCTTTTAAATTCCTCCAAGGATGGTGACTCTGTCACTGCCCTGAGCAGTNTAAATTCCTCCAAGGATGGTGACTGCCCTGAGCAGCTCTGCCAGGGCTGGACAACCCTTTCCATGAAGAATCACAAAATGGTTTGGGTTGGAAGGGACCTTTGAGATCATCCAGTTCCAGTCTCCTTGCTGTGGAAGATTAAGACTCAACCCAAATAGCTGAACCTTGCCTGGATATGTGATGTTGCCTCAGGGGTGGATCTTGGCTCCTGCAGAGGCACTTTCTCTTCACTGGAATTTTCCATGTCCTCTCCTACCATGCCAGATACAGTGATGGGACTCAACAAAAGCAGTGGCACTGAGATGGTCCAAAACCAACCTAGCAAGAGGATCTCCAAAGTGTGACTCTGCTGTTTGTACCTGAGGCTCTTGTGCCACCAGCTGATGGGCTGCAGTCCTGGATCTCATGTTCTCCAAGGTCTTTGGGATGGGGACAGTGGCTGATGATGACCCTGTCATGGGTGCATTCTTCACCTCTAGGTCCTACATCCTCTTAGCAGTGGAAATCCTACTGCAATCTAGAAATCCTACTTGCAGCCTCAAAAGCCTGCTTTCCATGCCTTGTGCATTAAAAAGAGTCTCCTAGATTGTAGCTTGATTTAGGGGGCAGCTGTATGGGAAGCTGTTGGAATGAGTTTAATTCCAACAGGTTTTGGGAACTTTCTGACAGGTTTTTCAATGCCCCTACGTAACAAAGATTTGCCTTCTTCCCTCTTTGGAGGCACACCTCTCTCACAAGGCTGTCTAAACATCTAATTTAGACTGGGCACTCAATTGAATACCTAAATTTTGGTGAGATCTATCATACGCTTTATTACCACCAGGCTGCCAACTGAAATGTGACTAGAGGATGCTTTGTATTTCCAACCAGAATGTGTCCTGAAGCTCCCCAGTCTTTTAGGAACATAAACATTTTAATGATCCTTTCCAAAATAAATTACAGAATCATTTAAGTAGGAAAAGGCCTCCAAGGTCGTGGAGTCCAACCTGTGACCAATTCCCCACCCTATCAGGCAGGCCATGGCATTTAGTGCCTCGTTCAGTCATTCCTTGGACACCTCCAGGGATGGAGACTCCAACACATTCCTGGAAAATGGAAGAGCTGAAATGAAAAGGGAGGCAATATCTGTCATATAAATAGGTAAAACTCAGTAATGGAAGAGAGATCTGGTTTGTGGGCTCTGCTAGGATGGGTGTTGAATAAATCAGACAGAATCCCCATCACCCACACCTTGCTCAGGCACTGCCCTCTTCCCTCTTGGACACAGTCTGACTTTTTTTTCCATGCAGGGAATCCAAACATTCCGAAACCTCGCCGGATCCTGCGGTCCTCCTGGGGCAGCAATCCCCACTTCCGTGGATCCTATTCCTACACCCAGGTTGGGTCTAGTGGGGCTGATGTAGAGAAACTGGCGAAACCACTGCCTTACGCCGAGAGCTCCAAAACTCCTGTGAGTATGGCCCAGATGGGGTCTATGGCAATAAAACTGATGGGACTGGGCAGCAGATTTTTCGGGAGGGAAGCTGAAAGAGAAAATCCCTGCTTTGGCCTCCAGTACTGTGTTTTCCCTTTTTTTTTTTTTTTTGTACAAATGACACCTCTATGGACAAGTGACGTGTGTAGAATTTTACCTCTTTAACATTTGGAATGCCAACGTCTCAGGGACTCCCTCATCTCTCCCTGAATTTATCAAGAGCTGCACATGTGTGTGACTTTCAGAACTGTGATATCTGCACTTAATGACCATCAGCCCTATTGTCCAGTTCAGAATTCCTCAGGAAAGCACGTGCTAATCTGTTTTAAAGATTATTATGACCCTGCTAATGTCTAGGTCTGAATGTGTCAGGGATGCGTATTAGGAAATCTTTCCGTGCTGGCAGTGCAGGCTGAGGGAGGCCCAGTCCTTGGCAGGGGATGATGGATTCTCTCCCAAGACACTGCCTTTGCTTTCTGAATTTAGCAGGGAGAGCTGGAGCACACGTGGAGTTGGTTACACAGCTCAGGAACACATCAAGCCAAACTCACCCCATCGCTTGGGGTTACGTGTCCAAATCCAAAGGCTGATGAAAATGCAGCCTTCAAGCAGCATCCCAGTCTGTTTCCTCCACCAGAGCCTGGCCCCAGCAGAAATAATTTTATTCAGTGTAGAAATCTACTTAAGAAAACACAGCAGGAGCTTTAGGAATCTTCATATGTAGTTCCCGGAGAAATTTCCTCCCAGAAATTCCTGCCTCAAATCCGAGTTGCAGTTCTAACAAGCGCCTCACTATTTGTATAAGAGATACAATGCTCTGTCTCACCCTCTGGGTTTTGAGACATGACTGTTAATCTTCTTAAGTTGCTGTCCAGAAGGAAAATTCACTTAATGCCTAAAAGGCTGAAGTGTAATTTTGGGGAGCAAAGGGAAGAGATGGTACAGAGAGATCTGTGCCTCATGCAGGTTTGTTTCAGGTTTTTGAAACTGGTGTCTTGTAGTGCACCTAATGGGAGTTTTGAGAACCAGCACTCCAAAACAGATGAATGCCCCTGGATCCCTGGAAGTGTCCCAGGCCAGGTTGGACAGGGCTTGGAGCAACCTGGGATACAGGAATGTGTCGCTGTCATGGCAGGGGGTGGGACTGGACGAGCTTTCAGGTCCCTTCCAACCCAAACCGTCCTGTATCGAGGGCACAGAAAGTTTGCCTCCTTCTAGCTTCCCACCTGCTTCCCAGTAAGTCGTGCTGATCCGTGCCCCTTGTGCTGTGCCCTGCAGCCCATGCAGGTGATGTTTTCGGGGGAGGCCACTCACAGGAAGTATTACTCCACGACCCACGGTGCTGTGCTCTCCGGGCAGAGGGAGGCTGCTCGGCTCATCGAGATGTACCAGGACCTGCTGCAGTGCCCGACCTGAGGGAACCCTGCCTGACCACCACCACCTCCCAAATCCTCCTGCAGGTGTGTGGAGGGGTTCTGTTTTATTTCAGTTCGCAGTAGAGCAGTCTTTTATCTTTTCTATTAAAAAAAAAAACAAAACAAAAAGCCCTGATTGTTAAAAATGTTAGTCATCAATAGCTTCATTTCCATGTGCTGTATTGTTAACAGGGAAGGGTGCTTCTTTTGGTCTGGTCAACTGTTTCTCTGTCATTTTAATTCAAATTTCACTTTTGGTGCCTATCATGTTTGTTTTGTTTCTTTTTTCTTTCTGTATTGTAAGTGCCTTCTATACTAAAATAAATGTTGTAATAAAAAGACTGGATAACATGGTACTTCTGGGACACTTTACTTGGTAACTTGCAACTCTTTCATTCAGTGTTACAAAAATAGGACTTTTTCTCTTCCTATAAAATTTGGAGTAGGAGGAAAACAGGTTGAAAACAGGTCAGAAACACATTACACAAATGGTGTTTGTATGGAAGAATCTGTCAGAACTGGAGATTTCCTCTGCCCGCATTACAATCCTGACTAAAAAGGTCTGCTTAGGGCAGAGCTGACAGCACTGTGGTCAGTGTGGTCACTGCCCCAAGGCTGCCAGAGCTCACGGAATGTTTGGGCAACGCTCTCAGCACAGCGTGGGATTCTTGGGATGCCCTATGCAGGACCAGGAGTGGGATTTGAGGGTTCTTGTGGGTTCCTCCCAACTCAAGATATTCTTTTGTTGCCTTGTGCTTTAATTGTGTGTCCTCCAGTGTAACAGGAGCACTCACCTCCATCCAAGCCGCCCCTGGACTGTGCAAATGTGTGTCACTAAGTCCTGATGCTAGTGACTCCCAAGGTTTTGTCGGGATCACGTGGAAATTGCCATCAGGAATGAGAAAAACCGTGGGGGTTGTTTTTTTTTTTTTTTTTTTTTTTTTTTTAATTTTTTTTTACTTCTTCAGAGAGATAAATCATGTTCTTTAAAGTCAAGTGAGCACAATGCAGCCATCAGCATAGTTTAAAGATATCTAAACAGTTTCCAAAAATAAAAGTTTTCAGCGTGAAGACCATGGGCGTTTAGCCACTGCCTTATCTCCCTGCATTCCATTTCTCCATCTGGCTGGCTGCTGGCCAGAGCTTCATGTGAGGAGTGAGGGATGTGTCTGCTTTGGCATCTGCTGCCCCATTTGAAGCCTCCCTTCCCTCTTTGTGAGTGTGGGGTGGGAGCTGTGTTACAGCAGTTACAGGGGGGAGGAAGAGGGACAGAGAGAGGGAAAAATCCCCCTCCAGAGGGTCAGTCAGTGCATCCCGAGATAAATGTCTGCAGAGGAGGCACCAAGTTTGTCCGGTTCTCTCCAATCTCAGCTGAGCTGTGCTGATGGCCTGCTGTAGTTTGGAGGTGGGATGCCTTCCTGGCTGCTGGAGAGCTGGGAAGGATGGTGGTATGTTGAATTTATTGCTGTTTTTCTCCCATTTTATCTCTTGTCATGCTGTTACTGAGTTGAGAGGGAGTTGGGCTGCGAGAGGAGAATGCAGCACACTTGATTGAAGAGACATAAAAACTCTGTCCAGCTTCAGCCGCTCAGAGCCTAGCCTCAGAGAGACAGAGCTGATTTCCCTGCAGCCACATCTGTTGCAAAGTGGAATCTGAGGAGAAAACCAAATCCTTTGGATGTACAAGGCTACAACACAGGAAAAAGCAAGGAGTTGCTTTTTCTCTTCAGTGAAGAAATTCAGGAGGAAATTCTCACTGGAAGGGTGGTCAGACACTGGAAGGGGCTGCCCAGGAGGTGGTGGAGTCCCCATCCCTGGAGGTATCCAAGGAATGAATGGATGTGACACTCAGTGCCCTGATCTGGGTGACAATGTGGGGATCAGTCAAAGGCTGGACTTGATGACCTCGGATGTCTTTACTGACCTAAATTATCCTGTGATTCCTGTGGCTTCTTTATCACAGGACATCCAAGGAAAGCTGCTGTGCTGGTGGTCAGAGTTGCAGAGCTCCTTTTTGTGCTCCGTGAAGACAGAATGATGATGGAGTCTGGCTTTGCTGAGCAGGGATCTGTGTCAGGCCAATCCCCCTCACTCCTCTGCTGCCATCACTCACCAGCCATCCTGCCTTTAAAATGATGCTCATCTTCCAGGGACACTAAATTTAGCAGCTGTTTACTAAGAGGTATTTAAAATTAGCAGCAAAGGCCACCCTGAGCATGTGACAAGGAGAGGTGGTGTCACCACGGGGCTCTGTGACCCTCCATGCTGCTCTCCCTTCTCCCAAGACCTGTGGCATCTTCATTCCAGCTGTGCCCACCAAGAGCTCAGTGATGAAGGTTGGTGGAAAGCAGATGGGGGTGATGGGAAGGTAAAGGGCATCTAATTACTGAGAATTAATTAGGAGTTGCTCCTCCTGGCTGGCTGTGTGTGTGGGGAAGGCTGCAGGTGGGAACAGCAGGGTGCTGGCAGAGGTGGGGCTCCGAACCCCTCTGGGTGATGGTGAAATGGAGGAATGGGCATGCCTTGTCCCTGCCTGCCCCTTTCCTGGGTGGTCCAGAAATAATAATGCACAAAATTTAATATTAGGAAAAATTTCATCATGGAAAGGATTGTCCAGCCCTGGCACAGGCTGCCCAGGGGGTGTCCCTGTCCCTGTCAGGACTTAAAAGCCGTGTTTATGACACCTGGGGACATGGTCATTTGTGGCGTTGGCAGTGCTGGAGGAATGGTTCAACTCAATGNGGGACTTAAAAGCCGTGTTTATGACACCTGGGGACATGGTCATTTGTGGCTTGGCAGTGCTGGGGGAATGGTTCAACTCAGTGGTCTCAGAATTTCCCAAACTAAACAATTCCGTAGTTCTGTTCCTTGAACTTGGTAGCCAGAAATGCTTTTAAAAAGAGGGTTTTTTTAAAAAAGCTGAAGTGGATGCTCAGAGTCCCTCTTGCACCAGGAGAGTGGTGGAGTTACGGGGCAGGTCCTGGCTTCTGCCTTCACACCCCTCCTTGCCCAAATCCGTGGTGAGCAGAGGGCCCCGTTAGTGTCACCGTGTGGCCAATCCCAGAACAACGGAATTAAGGTTGGAAAAGAGCTCAAGCTCTCATCCAGCCTGGTTGGTGGCATGAAGTGAGCGACCTCTGGTTGTCCATGCACAGAGGGGACCATCCGGACTTTCCACCAGCACATTTTAGGCCTCCAGCACGATTTTCTGGCACAGGGCTGTGGATATTGGCCGAGTTTAGCCCTTTCCCCATGACAGGAGTCCCAGGATCCATACTGGGCTCTGAACTATGCAAATGGGCACCAGCCAGGCTCTTCCCAGGGATTCGGTTTATAAAATAGAAAAAAGGATGGGGCTTGGTGCACAGGGGATTCCCCTGGTGCTGATTTATTAGCAAACACAGACCCAAAGCAGAAAAGGAGACGGACCCACTGGGAGATTCTGAGATAACTCAGTGAAACAGCAGTGCTGGCAGTGAGTGGGTGCTGAAATTGCAGGTGGCTAAAGGGATGGAAAACGGGAGTTCTGGCTCTGCACTTGGAAAGTTTGGATATTTTCTCCTCCTGGAGCCGCGCCTGAGGTGAGACCACTGACTTCTCCGTGGCACAGGGTCTGGAGCGCCTTTTGCAAGCTGAGCACACCCCGGGAAAGGTGATTTTGTGCTGCCATCTCGTGGCACTAAAACATTCTCTAGAAATCGTAAGAATTGGACGCTTTCAGAAAATACCTGCAAAGTGGCACACGAATGAGTGAAGGAAGAGCAGTTCCCACGCCCAGAGGGGTGAGCACAGATTTCATCCTTTATCAGTGGGTTCTGTTTCCATTCCTGGACTTCCCTGAGGTGTCGAAGGTATCCCTGGAGGGCTAGTAGGAGCTGTGGAAGGTGGATGGAAGAAGCTGGATGATGTCCCAGCTCTCAAAACCCACGAGTGTGAGGTTTTGGCCACCCTGCAGGCTCCCTAGTGATGCCTTAAGTTTTAGCTTTCATGTTTTTCAGATTCTGTGCTGCCTAGGGGTGCAGTTCTAAGTCTCATATTAAGTGTTAGTCAGCTCTCTTCACAGAGTAGGTGGACAAAACAAATTATTTTCCTGCTGAAGACCAAGGACCACGAGTACAAGTTTCAGGTCCAAAAGCACAAACAAGGGTGGACTGAAGAAGGAAAACTAGAAGGATGGGACTTCGCGACCCGAAGCTGTAATCGGACATTTAAACCCAATATGCAAATGGACCAAAACTTATAAAAGTGTGAGACCTCGTGGCCAGTCATCCATTTTTTGACCATTTTGGGTTCACCTTGGGTGTAGCCCCGGCCAGGCTCTTGTCCTACCCCAGTTGTATCCCTAAAGACCTTTCAATAAATACCGACTTTATTCTCTAGTTCTGTTCAGTCTCTGTTACAGGTCAGCCTTCCCAAGGCATCACTGGGACACCCTGTGCCCAGCACTTGGTGTCTCAGGAATGTGGCTCAGGAACCTCCCACCCCCCAGGGAATTCAGTGTCCCTTTGGAGAAATAACTGATTAATCAGATCCTGAGTGAGGGTGCAGCCTGTGATGTGGTGGATATGGAGGACTTCGGTGAGTTCCAGGGATGTAGAATCGTGGAATGTTCTGGGTTGGGAGGGACCTTAAGGCTCATCTCGTTTCACTCTCTGCCGTGGGCGGACACCTTCCACTGGACAAACCACAAGGGGTGAGAAACTGGTGTGAAACTTTTCCAGACAAAGGACTCTGATACCAGCTACAACCTGATCCCAATGCAAAACCCCTTCTAAGATCCCTTTGTGAAGCATGGGGAGAGATTTTCCAACCCCAGTTATCCTGGTGGGTTCACAGCAGGTGGTTTCTTGTAAATGCCTAAAAGATGAATGACATGAGTGGAAGAACAGCAAAAAAACCCAAAACCCAACAAATGAAAACAAACAAACAAAAAACCCAAACCCAAAACAAAACAAAACAAAACCCCCTAAAAAAACAAACCAAAAAATAAAAAAGGGGAATTATGCCTGGAGAAGGAGGAAGAGTGTCTCTTTTCCCATGAGCAGTGTGGCCCTGGCCAGGGTGGATGCCTGAGGGCCATTTTTCAGGCATTTGGCAACTGAGCACTGTCAAGAGAAAAGACATCAGCAGAGGCAGGGATTCAGGGGCTGGAAAAGTTGATTTATAAGGGGAGAGATTTAAAAAAAAATAAAATAGTGTAGCTAAATATGTCATGTTTGACTGGGCAGGGGGTCACAGCTGATCTGGTAGATGCCAGGGACTGGGAGGGGATTCGGGATGCTCAGGGGAGGATTTTTGGCTGTTGTGGCTGACATGGATGGGTGCAGATGGTGGCTTAGCCATGCTGAGATGGGAACACAGAAATACAGCGGGGCTGTGCTCCGAGTCACCAGCTGAGGGCTGTCAGTCTCCAGGAACCTCGGGCACACGGACAGCAAAGCAGACTCTCCCTCCCTGCCCTGCCTCGCTTCATTTGCCACACAGGTGCAAACTGTGCCTACAGGTAACTCACTTCAAAGTCCCAATAGATGCTTCCTTCCTGCTTCAAAATCCAAATGGATGCTTCCTTCCTGACCTGGGGACATTCAGACCACCTTGGTAACTCCTGGATGTGCTTGTGCTCATAAATACAGGCAGCAATCTCTGCTGGTTCCTGGTCACGCTCTTGTTCCCTGGGCGAATGGGTTGAATGTTTGTGATGATGACCATTGTGCTCCTGTGCGGTAGGAACAAAAGATTTCCTGCAAAAGCTGGGAATCATGGAATATCCTGAACTGGAAGAGACCCACAAGGATCATTGATCCAGCTCCTGACCCTGCACAGACACCCCAACAATTCCACCCTGTGCATCCCTGGGAGCAGTGTCCAAATCCTCCTGGAGCTCTGGCAGATTTGGGGCTGTGCTCATTCCCTCGGGAGCCTGGGCAGTGCCAGCACCCTCCAGAGGAAGAACCTTTCCCAGAGATCCAACATAAACCTTCCCTAGGACAGGTCCAGCCACTCCCTTGGGTCCTGTCACTGTCAGAGGGAGCAGAGATGGGAGTTGTCCCTGTGCTGTCCCTCAGGAGGAGCTGCAGACCCCGATCAGTTTCCCCTCAGTGTCCTCCAGACTCCCACCCACTCTATCCCTTTTCCACCTTCTCTCATCTGGACCATTGCATCCCCTTCCTTGCTAACCTGAACCTCCCTCACATGGTGCGATGTCTGCTGGCTGTGTCCATCACCTTGTGTTTCCTTGCTGGGGGTGGAGGGGGTGTTTCCAGACACCCCAATGCTCATGAGGGGGACAGTGGTTGGCCTTTCCAGGTGTCACACGGGATGGCACAGGGGGTACTTTGGCCCCTCTGCAGAGCTGGGAAGGCACTTGGTCTCGCTGCAATTTGCAGGCAGAAAAACGTGCTTGAGCAAGGACCTTGTTTTGGGGTGTCCTCCTTCTTCATCATCAGCTTGCACCCCTTTGTAGGGCGAGCAGGAGAATGCATCTCACCTTGGAATCTCTGCTCCTGCACAAATTTCTGCTCTCAGTGTTGTCCTGCTGTGGGACCACAGTCGGGGCAGGATCCTTGGCTTGGCAGTGGATTTGTTGATGTGCCCCTGAAATGGTCCATGGACACCTGGATCGCTCTGCCAGCAGAGCCAGAGCCTGAACTGGACATTTTAGGGTAAGGGTGGATCCAGACCCCTGTTCTGAGGATGTCTGAGGTGACCACCCCATGTCCTGCCTGTTGGTCCCTGTGCTGGTGACACCCATTCTGCTCCTCCACCTCATTGCATCTCAGCCAAACCCTGACACCTTCCTTCTCTGCCCAGACTTAGGGACAACCTGAGAGCTTTGATCCTTTAATTTCTGCTGCTTCTTCATTAAAACATCAGTTGAATTCCCATGTAGTTCTGACAGGATGGCTGGGAAAGGCAGGGAGATTCTCCATGACTCTTCCATGATGCTGAGCCCAAGGAAACCCTTCTGCCTCCACTTATAAACAACAAAAATACTTCCCCATCCCCGAAGAACAGGAACATGAAGCTGCCTCCTGACACAATTGGCTCTAACCAGGCCATGCTTTCAGCACAATCAGGGCAGAGCAATGACAGCTTTTTCCCCTAAAACCTTTTCAGATGAGGAGTAATTTTAGGCCAACTTTTTCTGCTGCCTGGATCCTGTCTGGAGATGATGCAGTCAGTGTTTTTTTGTGTGGCTTATCAAGGGATAGCTCTTCTGGTCAAACCCACTTCTGTCCTGTATCTCTCTGGACCACGTTTTTAGGTGGAAATTTAGGCCAACGAATACTTCAAACCCCACTTCAAAAAAAGAAGCACTAAGACATCCCCCTTCCACAGAACCTGTCCTCTTAGGTAACCTGCAGCGAGGGTGGGTAGAGAGTAGATAGTGACAAGTCAGAGGTGGGTGGAAAAGAGTCGATTTTGTCTGAATTTGCTTTGTTGTCACTGAAGCTGAGTCATGGTTTTGTTTACTTGAACTTTAAAGTCCTTGGGAAAAAAAAAAGTATATATATAGATACATATATATAAATACACTCTTAACACATATATGCACTCATATTCTTTATATATTTATATATAAATGTATTTTGATTTTAAATATAGACACATTATAAGGATTATTTGTAAAACTTGATGTAAAATTTTCATAGAATAAAATTGTAATACAAGATTATTAAACACACACACACACACACACACACACACATCTATATAAAATACAAACATATCACTCTCAGAGCTCTCTTAAACTGCCCATGCTGTGGACGTTGAAAAGTGCCAACATGACCATGAATTCCTGGGAAAGCTCTGCACTCATTCTGCAGCAGGATCCCTTCCCATAGCCCTGCAGTCCCCACCCTCCTACCCGTTTGCCCAGCCCGTGAAGTGTCATGTCATTGCTATACAGTCGCATCACTGCAGCCATGCCTGTAACTCCAGGAGAAATATTCCACTGGAAAATGCAAGAGAGGAAGAGAAGAAGCCTTGCTGAGGATCCTAAGAACTGCTCGCCCCAGCTCTAGGGACAGCAGGGACATTGTACACGTTCTTTCTAACAGAAAGGAGCCATTGAACTCATCCAAGGCTGGAAAAGGTTTCTTCTCCTGAAATCCTTTGGTCACAAAGGACGTGTCAATCCACTCTCCCTGTCTTCTAAGAGAAAAGGAGAGGAGATATGATGAAAAACTGTGCGGCTGAAAAAACCGGGAAAATTGGGCAATGGAGGGATTGCAATGGAAAGGACTGAGATGAAATGAGGGGGAGTGAAATGCACCAAAACATAGCGGAAAAAATTCAATTCCAAATCTGGAAATCACAAAAGAACATATATAAAGAGTGCAGAGAGAAATTAGAAAAAAAGAAATCTTTCCAAAAAAACCCAGAAAAATGTGGAAACAAAGCGAACACCATCAAATTGAATGGGAAGACAAGAAGTGGCAGAAAGGGACCAAAGCTTGCCCAATGAATTGTCATTAAAATCAGAAGATTTCCTTCCCTTTCCTGAAAGGAAAGTTTTCCTTTCAGGAAATGGAACAAAATCTTGAAAGCAGAGAACCAAGTCTGATACACACACCAGAGAGGAGAGATGATGAAAAACTGTGTGGCTGAAAAAATGAAGAAAAATTGGCAATGGAGGAATTGCAAGAGAATGGACGAGGATGAAATGAGGGGCAGTGAAACTGACCAAAACTTGCCAAAAAAATTCAATTTCACATCCAGAAATCAGGGAAGAATGGTATTTAAATAGAGCAGTGAAGAAATTAGAAAAAATAAAATCTTTCCCCAAAAATTGGAAAACTGTGGAAACAGAGTGAACACCATCAAAGTGAAAGGGAGGACAAGAAGTACCGGGAAAGGGACCGAAGCTTGCCCAATGAATCGTCATTGAAATCGCAAGCTTTTGTTCCCTTTCCTGAAAGGAAAGTCTTCCTTTCAGGAAAGGGAACGAAATCTTGAAAGCAGAGAACCAAGTCTGACAGACACGCAGGAGAGGAGAGATGATGAAAAACTGTGTGGCTGAAAAACCCGAGAAAATTTGGCAATGGAGGGATTGCAATGGAAAGGACCGAGATGAAATGAGGGGCAGTGAAACTGACCAAAACATTGCCAAAAAAATTCAATTTCACACTCGGAAATCAGGGATGAACGGTATTTAAATAGAGCAGTGAAGAAATTAGAAAATATAAAATCTTACCATAAAAACTGGAAAAATGAAGAAACAAAGTGAACACAGTCAAAGTGAAAGGGAGGAGAAGAAGTGCCGGGGAAGGGACCCNCCTATTTAGGGAGATGTCGGGGTTTAAAATCCCCACAACGAAGTGCACATCGTCTAAGTGAATGGGAGGACAAGAGGTGCAGGGGAAGGGACCGAAGCTTGCCCAATGAATCGTCATTGAAATTGCAAGATTTCGTTCCCTTTCCTGAAAGTCTTCCTTTCAAGTGAACATCATCATAGGGAATGGGAGGACAAGAAGTGCAGGGAAAGGGACTGAAGCTTGCCCAATTAATCGTCATTGAAATCACAGGATTTCTTGCCCTTTCTTAAAAAGAAATTCTTCCTGGTTCAATTAAAAGACAGTCTCACCTCTGCATTTTTTTTGTGTGTCTGTGCAAGATTATGTGATTTTGTATCCTTTTGTGGATTAGGAGTTCAGTTTGGAGTAACAGATGTCATGGGTATGTGTTCCCATTTTTTCAACTTTGGCCTGCTCGGAGAAAATGAGCCCCCTTTCGCTGGCTGTTCCATTTCTCTGAACCTCTAATTTGGTCTCAATTTTTCGTGTTTTGTGGGCCCAGTCCCATCATCGGCCGGCTGAGCGCCTCTGGCCACGGGGTGGCAATGTCCAGCCTCTCATCAGTGCCTGTTGGCCTGCCAGCCTAACAAAGGAATCCATGGACTTGGAAAAGTATCCCACTTTCTCCATTACCCTTCCCGTCCAGCTAAAATTTCTTAAAACGACCCAAAATCTACCCGAACAACCCCATGGCTCACTCAAATAAACTCTTCAGAAACGAATAAGCTAAAACTCTTCTAACCCTTTACCAGGACAAGCAAAACCGAGCTTTCACAAGTCAGCATCTATTACAAAGGAAATACATGCTAAGAAAGCAAAAGAGCATTTGCAGTGAGTAAAAAGGTTTGAAGATAATCATTCTAAGCTACTTTGAAATGCCTTTAACTGACTTATCCACAAACAATCTAGAGTAAGTTGGCTGCTCTGAAGTGCTATGCAGATTTATTTTGTAAGAGGAAAACTGCTGTGCAAGTGCAGAGTACTGTGGTAGAGAAGAAACCTACTGAATGAGTTTGGATGCAGGCACATGCTCAAAACTCCTGGTATTATTTTTAAGTGGTCAACTTTTGACGTCAGCTTGTTTTGCCACGAGAAATGCTGCATGAATTCTTTGTACAAGCCTGGTGCTACAGTACTCTAGGCAGTGACGTTCAAAATACTTAACCTAAGGAACCAAGATTTTTTTCTGAAGCTATACCAAAGATATTAGCAGTTGGTAGCTGTTTTCTCAGTCAATACAAATTGCCTGGCTTATTTTATTCTCTGATGAATGTTCAGGAAAAGTCCCTCTAAATATTTTGCTCCTAATGCTTTGCTGCCTTCATTTTGCCATTTCAGATAACAAAGGTAAGGAAAATGTTTAATTTCATGAATATCTATCTCACTCTGATATTTTAACTGCTGGATGGCAGGTTAAGTTGCCTTTGCACTGACATACTAAATGGATTGTATCTTTCCATGAAAAGGCAAATTAAACACAATTACTCTGACTTACAATATTATGAAACTTGTATGCCATTCAGATGCTGAATTACTCTAGAGAGTTATGTGCTGGGAAATTCTCAAAAATTGTCAGCAGGTGTTTTTCCTGATGTAGCAGATGTACAAAATCTGTTCAAAGCAGACTTTCTTTGCCAAGTCAACAGAAGGGAATTTCACCATTACACGGAAAATACCTAATTTTTTTGGAAGTTGGAATGAGCATAATAAATGGAGCATTTTTGCTTCTCTAAAAATAACACTGGTTCTTTCTGATTTTTTCTAAAGTATATTTAATGGAGTGGGCTGATATTAAATACTTGTGTTCTATCAGTCAGGTTATACACTGAGGGAGAGAGAAACTTCCTAGGATCCAATCCATTCCCAAGTTGGGTAAAGACTTTACAAAGAATCATGGACCATTATCCTCCTGTTTGTATTTTGCTTAAGATGAAGACACATTTTTGTGTGCCTGCCTTTGCTAATACATGCCATGAATGCATGTTTGGAATGAAACACAGTTTCTTTTTTCTCCCCCCCAAGATTTAACTCAGTGCCAGTATAACAGCGTGCTTTTTGTAATGTCAAAAAGCAAGAGAGCAAGAGCATATGTGTGCATTAGGTGCAAGTGAACACCTAATAAGTGACTGAAACTGAATGTGAACCCTAATGTTGTTAGCTCCTTTTCTAGAGTTCTTGTACACTTTGACCTTTGGTCCTGAATGGGTGGGGATGGGTGTTTTAGGAGAACTGGGGACTTAGGTCTAGTGATACACCAACCCCCAAGTTATTTTCTACATTTTCTGTAATTTCTCTAGCAATTCTTATCCATTTAATAACATACAAAACCTTCCAAATCCAGATACACTGTTCTTCAGTGGCAATGCAGAAAAGCATCTGTATTTCCTTGAAATTCAAGTGTAAATGAATCTATTTCAGTCTACATTTCTTTAAAAAATATCTTCAGCCTTGAAGAATCTATTGTTTATTGAGGCAATTTCACTCCCAATCCACAGAATCATAGAATTGGTAAGGTAGGAAGGGAGCTCTGGAGATCATCCTGCCAAGGCAGGGTCACCTGGAGTGGGTTACACAGGAACACGTCTAGGTTTGGAATGTCTCCATAGAGGGAGACTCCATGACCTCCCTGGGCAGCTGTTCCAGTGCTCTGCCATTCTCACTGTAACGAAGTTCTTCCTTGTGTTGAGAAGGAACTTCTGGTGCTGTATTTTACATCCATTCTTGTCCTGTCACTGGGCACCACTGAAAAGAGTCTATCAACCATCCGACACCTGCCTTTGAGATATTTGTGTGCATTGATCAGATCCCTTCTCAGTCTTCCCTTCTTAAGTTAGACTTAAATTTCTGAGCATAAATGTAAAATATGGTCAGGATTTGTCTTAGGTTTTCAGAGTTGATATTCATATGATCACAGAATGGGTGATGTTGGGTATGGGGCAGGCATCTGGCCTGAGCTCCCTCCACAAGCAGAGCCAACTGAGAGTACATTGCACAGGATTGTGTCCAGACAGATCTTAAATATCTCCTGCGAGGGAGACTCCACATCCTCTCTGAGCAACCAATTGCAGTGCTCTGTCACCTGCACAGTAAAGGAATTTTTTTCTCATATTTAGGTGGAACTTCCTGTAAAACTAGTACTAACCATACAGAAACACCCAAATTGTACAGACAATTGCGTGAAATAAATATGAAATAAATACATCCACACTATCCATGAAGCTATTCCCTAGAAACTATTTCTTCTTGAGTTTTTAATTCTTGGCATAAATCTGCAGCTATTTCCGTGGTAGATTAAATTGATATGCGCTGCAAATTCCTTTAAATCTTGAATCTGTCTCATATTGGTCAAGACTTATGTTGTATGTTGTATGTTGTAACAAGACATGGTTAAAATCATGCATTCTGGAACTGATGAATTGAACTCAAGAGAAAACACTTGTAAATTGCTTACTAAGTAATCTGAAAACTGTTTTTCTTTTATGCTCTGCTGTAGGTCTGTCAATTATACACTGTATAAAAGTTATTTTTTCAGTTCTTCCTGCATACCAGAGATAACAGCAGTCTTATATGCAAACATACAGCTGCGTAAATAAGTTGTTCAGCATGAAATAATGATAATTAAATGATAATTAGATGATTATTATTCTTACTTTATTATCCAAGATATCCCCTTTTTTTTTAACTTATTGATAACTACAGGTTTCCTAAAAGCTTGAAGTATTTGCAGCTACAGGAAATTTCAAGGAAATTAAGGTATGTGTCAAAAAGTATCTTAGCCTAAAAATCTGTCCTTTACTAATGAATTTTAATTGATGTCTTTGTTTCTGGCATAGTTTTTCATCTTTCACAGTGGAATTTTTGTGTAGAATCACTTTGCTGTTATATATTTCCCTTTTCTGCCTACCAATTGATTAATGTGTATAAAGTTGCATCTGTGACTTTCTGGGTCATTAAAAAGATGACATACTTTCTTACTAAATCAGAGAAAAGTTGTCCTTATTGCATCTTTTGCCAATTATGTTTGCTCTATTGCTTTCCTTTTTCAGACATAGCTTTTACTTTTATGTCTGCCAGGTTTTTCAACACTCTTGCTGGTTCCTGGGTGTCTGCCACATACCAGTTAACATTTGAAAAAAATCAGTCCTATTTCTAAGAATGAGTCTAGAGAAAAGTGTACTAATTGGTCAATGTTTATTTTAGACCGAGCAAAGTCTGGTTACCTGTTCACTATTAAGCTTTAGTCACCAGGAACACTGATTTGCCAGGAAAGTGGAGGGTTTTTTTAACAGTGTGGTTTCTCCTATTGAAAATTATTCTTGTCATAAGCTTTTAAATTATTTTAACTTGTGTAGGAAAGATGTTTTGAAGCATGCCACCAAAATTCTGTGCCTACTGGGCAAGCTTCATCTACTTGCATCTTGCTGGGGTGAGCAAGCTCTGCCATATGGAGACTCCCTGCCCCGAAAAGGGTAAAGCAAAGAAACCCACAAGACTTCCAAGAGAAAGTAAAAGAAAAGCTGTGAGAAGTATGAACAAGGCTTATCCTCTGCTCAAAATGAGGAAAAATCCCACGGGAACTACTTTTGAAGATACTGCTACACAATGTCCAGTCTCCTGTACTCACAGCAATTATATGGGCTCAGAATTCTTCACTGCTTTGTGTTGCACACACCCTTTCTAATTGGCAAGGGGTAAAATTTAAAAGCAGCGCACTGAGCATATTTCTCCATGGTTTTATTCTTTGTTAATGTGCAAATATCTGCAGTTTTGCAAGCTGCTTTTTTTAGGGCTCATCAACTTTACTTTAAAATCTATACCTGGATTACCCAAATGGATTTGTTGATCTTTTCTGAGCTGCGTTCTATTTTTAAATTATTTTTTATAAACTAATACTGTATTAAATATGATGGATATGGTTTATAGCAAGTTAAATCTAATATAAACTTTGAACATTTAAAAATATTTACATTGCTGCCTTTGGACCTCTGTGTTCACAAGTTAAGGTTTTATTTCACTCAGTTCCTGAGACATGGAATTCTGATTTGGACAATAAGCCACATTCTCAGTTCACATAAATCAGCCAAGCTCCATTAAAATAAAGCCCTAGATCTGGGTCAAATTAAGAATTTGAGATTGGCTAAAGGTCTACATCTAGCACAACATTCCCTTGCCATGGGAGATAAAAGCTGAATGCTGAGGTCCTGCAGAAGGGCTCAAGTTGAATGGAGTCATGGAAACAGTGAATCTGGGTTGAGAGACTGAATCTTCCATCTGGGAGCAGCTCTGGTGTGCGTTTTCCCGTGTGAGAGTCTGGAGAAGTGGGTTACGTGGGCAGGGATGAATGGGGGAGATTTCCTCATCATTGTGTTTGCACAAAACCGTGAGGAGCACTTCTCCACAGGATGTAAAAGTTTTGGCATATTCCTACACATCCTTCTTGTTTGTCCTTTCAGTGACCTTCCCCTCTCCTTTACTGCTCTACAAAACATTAAAGGTTCTACTGGAAAGTGGGCTGCAGAGTGGGACACATTTTACAGGATTTGGTTTATAAGACCCGTTACAGAGGTCTGATTTTGGAAGAAGATCACAAGTGCATGCTCTAAAACTAGTCTCTCACTTTCCCTATAGTTGAAGACCTTACAGGTTTTTTTTTTCTCTTCTGAAAAAACATCCATTATCCTTTATTGGCTTATTCATATTTCCATAATTAGAGTCTTCTCCCATTCCACAATTCCTAAGCCAACTTACTGTCTGCTTTGTTTACACTTCCATGAAGCTAATATTTGAATGATTTTTCTGGACTATGAGTTTGACAATTTCTGCTTGGATTCTTCCTTGATTTGTCATCTTGTGCAGAAACCTTCCACAGTTAGTCTATCAGTTATTTAAAAATAAGCCTTCCGTTTTCATGAAATACAGGAAAATATAAGGGAAACTGAATGATTTTTATTTCTCAAAATTTGTATCAAGCCCTATTTTCTGTCATTCTTTTGTAATTTCAGAAATTGTAACTTAAAGCTGCAACACCTTCATACAAAGTTTTTGATTAGGCGTGTATTTTCAATAACACTCGGCTAATTTAAAATACTCTGGAAAGATCTAACTAAATATGCATCTAGGCTTTAATTAAAATATCAACGTGTATGAGATAGTCTCCACTATAGTCAAAGTAGTTGGGAGAATTCCAACATAGCAGAACCAGTCTCATGACCCTTGTAAATACTCTTTTTCAGGTTTGTTTTTTTTTTTTTTAATCTAATACAGTGTTACTTCACTGCTTTTAATGGCTTTATTTCTACTCTGCAAAACAACCCCAACCATAGAATAAATTATGCAAGCAGTTCTTTCAGAGGAAAAAATAAATAAATCTGTGCATTGGGCAAGCAGAACTTCATTGCATCTTCAAAAGTGGAATTTTTTTGTCACAGTATTGATTAGTTATGCCGTAGCAACTGAAGATAAAGCCATCAATCTCACTCCTGAGCTACCAGTAGCACAGTTTAAGCAAAGAGACTCAAATTAGTGACTAAAGATGTGCATGCCAATCAGACTCAAGAATTTAGTAGCTACACTCCCACAGGAAGTCCTCAGTAAAATTTACATGTATCAAGAGAGTATTAAATGTACACGTAAAACTACCAAAAGAATGACAAAAAGATGGAAGATTGCAGAATTAAAATTTTGTATAATATACCTATATTCCATTTCTTATGTACCTTTATTACTTTATTGCAGATCAGAAATTGTTCAAGTTTTTATTTTTTTGCAAACATACAATTCATGTTAAGATTTTAGCCCTATTTTTATTTTACTTAAGTTGACTGAATAATTTATTTTCACACAATACAAGAAGGATTGGGACACTATGGAAAATACATGAAATTAAGATAATTACTTGCAGGACTGCATGGTATAAAGTACCAAAGTTACAACCTTTGAGTTCCCCAGTTCAGTGAGCCGAGTATAAATGTCTCAGATATGTTCACCATCTTTGCAAATGTCTGAATTCAGACCCAAGAAAGAAGAATCTGTTAATTTTTATTTTCATGTTTTGTTTCTGTGTCCTGTATCACAGGGTATAGTGGAATATCAATGTTTGAAATAATCCATATCTTAAGGCATTACTTCTGAGTAAATGGTGGTAAAAAAATGGGTCAGATTCATCCAAATGTAGAGAACATCTGAAACCAACCTGAAGCTATTTTCTTCCTTTTAATTTCTCAGTCTACTAAGTTGTAGCTCTTTGCTGGGTGGAGTAAAGTATAATTTTTCATTTGGTCCATAATCTTCTGTACATTAAAATCATGTTCACTCTTTAATGTCATCTGTCATAAATACAAACAAACTAATAAAATCTCTGGAATGAGAATATGCATTAATAAATTGCATGCAAATAAATTTTCATTATTGTAGAGGCTTAAATAATGACTTAGAAGTAAGTTTTTGTATTTATAATTGAACTTGAAAAGATCTCGTAACAAATTTATTTCACACATCCTTTTCCAAAGAACATATAAATTTGGTTCAGTCCCAAGAGCCCACTCTTGGATGGAATTCTTTGTTATTATAGAGAGTCCAGCAGAAAAACACAGAGTCTCTGCAGTTTAGATTTGACAACAATTTTGCAATTCTTGGACTGCCATTGTCCTTATACTTTGAGAAACCTGTAGCAGCCAAGGATCTCAGAAGTGGGATTTAATAAAACAAAGGCATAATATGTGCCACTAGCATAAAATCAGCAGTAGGAAGTACCAAGATGATGGTAAAGTGTCTTTGAGCTCTCACGTCAGAGTTTCCCAGGATAAGTGCTTTAATGGGACAGTGGATGAAGGTAAAGTCATAAATGACAAATTTTGTAAAACAGTGTCACTTCATGCATCCTCTTGTGCAAGAATACATGATGAAATTATGTGATTTGTAAAGAATTTGAAAACAAGCGCCCGGGACTTTGCACTATCAAAATGCAAATTTCAAACATCAACCTTCTTTTGAAGAAATCTGGATATATATAATTTGCTTTCAATGGCAAACTGGAAGGGGCTAAATGCACTCCTGAGGGTGGGATCAGAATTCAAATCTCTCTTAGAAAGGAAACTAGTGTTAATGGCCTGTGTTATGGAAAATAGATGTGGAATGGGGAATAGCTGACTGGCTAACAGAGGCGCATGGGGGATTGTGATGGGTGACAAGTCAAACATTAATAAGCATTTTGCCTGTAGTACAAAAATGGCAAGCTTCAAATCAGTAGAAGTGTCATGGACAACAGAAATAAATTTATTCTCTGTCCAGTGAGATCTTGGGACTGTATCCAGTTTAGGCACAATGCAACAAAAGAAACATGTTGACAAATCAGAGTACAAAGTGGAACAATAAAACTGATAAGAAGTTCAAGAAAATATGAACTTTATGGAAGGAGCAATGTTTGTTTAGTCTAGAACACACTGAGGGCAGATATAACAGGCTTGACAATGTAAAAGCCTTTTACAGAGGATGGCTCCTCTCATCTGCAGGGGAAAGGAAAACAATTTATCCTGTATATTTTCATAACAGAAGTAGTACTTCATTAAAATACCAAGATCTATCACATACAGAGGCTCTCGTTCGTTGCACTTTTTAAAAACCAAATTAGATAAATATTTTTTTTAATTGTGATGTCCTGGTTGTAGGTATTTCTGCCTTAGGGCACCAGGGTTGCACTAGATCCCTAGGGGTCCCTCTGATTCTTTGCATTTGCATGCTTTCAGGATTTAATTTGACAAAATAGAACAGCTTTAGCTGGAGGGATCAAAAGCCTTCCATCTGTAAATGTCCCAGACTATAGTGGATAGAAGCCAAAGGAGATGGTGATTCAGACTCTTTCATGTCTAGTTGTCCAATCACTAACTAAAAAGGCATTATTGCACTTGGTTGTGCTCTGTAGGAATAAACCGTGCTTACATCACTAGAGCAAGAGATAGGGGAAACCTGTTTTCTTTCAGATTTTTTAGGCTATAGCCATATCTTTGGCACTGTCAGTGCTAATGTGCTTGTGATCAGTGACAAAACTGTAAGTGTCATGGGATTTAATCAGGTTGAAGAGTTCCGGAGAGATATTGAATGGTGGTTGTACCAAAACACTGGATAGATGCTTAGTAAGGAATGACGTATCCTACAGTGACTGAATGGGCTTTGGTAAACCCAAGCTAAACAATAAAAAATCTTTTTGGAAGATTTAACTTTTTCATTGTGTTATTCTTGTCCTCAGACAAGCTTAGTGCTTGTGAATGAAAGTAGATATGACAGCAAAAGAGACAGACATAATTTCTTTATCTGTACAGGAACAGCACAGGCACAGCATGAAATACATGATGCCAGAAGGCTTTCTCATTTTATGGTAGGATAGTTCAGTCTCCAGGCTGATGCAGAAACAATCACTTACCAAGACTGATGATTCTGCGATGGGTGCCTGTCCACTGGGAAATGAGATTGAGAAAGGAGTGTAGGCTAATGAACAGCTGTCACTAATATCTTGGACAGTAAACCCATAATTTAGAACAGAAATGTTACATCAATCACATGTTACTGGTCTGTTCAGAAATTTATTTCCACTACTAAAACATTTTTATAGGCAGAATTGTTTCATATACACATTTTTATTTCAGCTGAATGTAAGACTCCCTAATGGTAACCAAAAAATTAAGCTACTTTCAACATTTTACAGTATTTATCAGGAAGGATCAGATGTAATAGTGGGTGAAGCATGACACAATCCTTTCCAGTAAGTTTCTTATTATTTGTTTCTTCTTGCTTACATTGCTTTTCTGTCCACTGCCCTCAATGAAAATACTTTGAAGTACTATTGTGTCAGCTAGACAGACGAATGGTCAGATATTCAGCACCTGACACCAAAGCTCCAGAACTCCAAACTCATGCTTATCAGCTGCTTAAAGCAATCTGAAACCCAGAGATACTTATAATTTTGGTCATTGGATTCTCTTGACTGATGTTCTTTCTGTGGTATAACTTTAGTTTCTATATCATGAAAAGCTCAAACCTCAAATCTAAGTCCATCAGAATCTGCTAACAAGATATTCCTTTGCATATTTTGATTGACAGCTCAATCCAGAAAGCAGTTTCAAACTTCCTTAATAAATCAGTCTTTTAAAAACAGTAACAGCAACAGGTTGCCCTCCCTAATCATCAGGCACTGTTAGTTTTGGGGAAGAGGTAATAGAAAATGGAGGAAGTTGTAACAGAATGTTCCAAACAGGTCAATAAGACTGTGAAATCTTACAGAGCCTCTGTGGCTTTGTGGTTTCCCACAAACTGATGGATACCATTACTGAATATCTTAGTATTTATCCAAAGGTCCCAGATAATCATATGCGAGCTTTGCAGTTCCAAAAGTGTGGTCCTTATTGGAATAAAAGTTTTCTGTTGGAAGAAGAGGTCTCACCTGTAAAATGGTGGGGCAATTTCTATATACCTACTTTTGCTGAGTCACAGTTGTGCGCGAAGTACAATGATGCCAGTGTTGGAAACTTCCATTACACATCCGACTGACTTTGTTGATTGTTCTACATTGGCCTTTCAGCTTTGGGCACTGTGGTTTGAAGTTGATGAAAACTTAGGCAAGCATCCTGAAGACTAAAGGACAACTGCCTTTTCAGTGACTACAGTATTTCTCCAGTAACACTGCAAAAGTTACTAAGGTGCACACAACCATTCCACGGTATCAAATCAGTAATATGTGCAATAAATTATTTGTATCACTCCATAACTCCAAAAATCTAGAGTAATGGTTAATTCATGGTTAATTGGCAGAGTTCAGGCTACTGTGCTAATTTTGTCACCTGAGAGATTTGTTGTAATTGAGTTTGGTGTTCTATTTCAAGAATAAACCAAGAAATATACCCTAGAAAGTACACCATTTTTAGCCACTCGATTTATCACTTTCATTGCCAAGGATAATATTTTCAAAATTGAAAAACATGCAGGCTTTCTTCTCATACTTGGTGAAAAAAAATTTCCACTGCTACACAAACACAAACACAGCAGTGAGCACAAATCCTCAGTGAGGTAATGGCAAAGCTCAGAAGCAAGTCTGCAAGAA
This sequence comes from Donacobius atricapilla, assembly GCA_013397315.1. Lineage (NCBI taxonomy): Eukaryota > Metazoa > Chordata > Aves > Passeriformes > Mimidae > Donacobius > Donacobius atricapilla. The sequence continues at coordinate 220,244 of WBMY01018052.1, read as the reverse complement.
CTGAGACTTGCTTATGTGAACAAAAAATGTTAAATTTATAGGTTAGGTGCTACTGCTGTCTTCCACAGGTGCTAGACATAATTCAGCAATAGAATTTTTTTTAATGACGGCATACATTTTTTGTTTCTGTTTGCTGTTATTTATAGAATATGCCTGTCACAAGACCTTGATCCTAATTACTATCTTTTGATTATTCTTGCTGAACTACTTTAATTTTAATGGATAGCCATATTTGTGCTTGAGACTAGTGGACTGAAAAGACACTGCTAAAGCTGTGGTTTCCAACTCTCATGTTTGCCCTTATATGCCATGAGGCAGAATGTGGTCCTGGTTCTGTTATTAAGAATAACCAGCCCATTACTAGAAGCAGTACAGATTGGAAATTATTTTTTAATTTTTTTTAAATTAAAAATTGCTTTCCTTTTGGTGAATAAAGTAAAGTATATAAAATAATGGGAAAATGATATATTTAGCATAATTTTTAATTTTAGAAACATGCAGAATATTTCCTCTTCCTGTAGAATCAGTGACTTAGTGAGGAAGAGTGAGATCAATACGTTATGTTTTTATTAAATTTTAAATTGAAAATTCAGTAATTCCAAATGTACCTCAAGGCAAAATGGCTATTACCATGCATATAAAAGGAGATGACTTCAAGAATTTTTGTCTGCGGGTTTCATAAAAACAGATTTGTGAGGTAAATTTATCTCCCACTAATAGAAAATTTCTGTGGATTTATGAGCCATTTTGAGTCATGAAATGATACCAGGGCTGATTGTATTTGTCCATGGAAAATCTTAATCAATGTCAAGAGGCCTAAGGGAAAGCAAAACAAACCCCATTTTTTCTATAGGACAGAACTATGAATCTGGTTGTGAGAATAACAGCTTGTGTAAATGAGTTTCTAACCTCTCATATAAACAGGTTCTGGGATCTCTACCAGTATTACCCAGACTGTAACAGAGCAGACTCCACAGAGAACATATCCTCAAAGCCTGTAAAGAGGGCCAAAAATCACCCCCAGGAGGTCAGAAAAGAAAATCCTTCACACATATGTCTACATACTCTCATGTGTGTAGACAAAATTATCTCTGTAGAATGAAGACCATAATCTTCTTCCCTAAAATACCACAGTCTAATAGAAAAGGTGACAGAACTACTAAGAAATAGAAACAATAGCTAATGATAGATGCAGGCCCCAGAAAAAGTCACACCATACTGAAACTTCTAAGTGAATAAAAAACACATAATTAAAAAAAAAAACAAACAAAACCCCAAACTCATATAAACCCAAACACATAAATCCCTCTCCTTCCCCCTCCCCAAAACCAAACCAAAATAAAAACCCCCAAAATGACCATCATAAGTACCATAGCTTGGAACATAGCACTATTTCACAGAAATTTTCTGGTCCCAGAAATTTTCTGGACACAGAAATTCAGAGTTTTGTTCTTTCTTTCCATTCAACAGTTTGGACATCTTTGACCCAAGTTATGCACAAATATTTTTTTCAGGAGCCCTTTGGGAAGGGAGCCAAAAACTTTCCCTGTGACCTTACACAGTGATGTCCTAAAAATGCTTCCTGTGAACAAAGGTGTTACCCTATGGTTCTTAGGGAAATGAAATACCCTACATTGTAAGAGCCTGGGATGTGTTGCCATGTAACCATGTCTGATCAGTTTTCTATCTGCAGGAAAACAAGATATATATTGACTTAGATATGTGTTGAATTAAAGGTAACACCCTCCCAAGCTCAGCTGAGCACTTCTTTATCAGACTCTGAGAAATTAAGAACACGTTGCCAGTGAGTTAAGGATAATGTAGTTCAATTTTATTTTTTTTTAAGATTATCTCTGCCTTCCTACGAAATTTATAGCGATAGCATGGGAGTAAGGGATAATGAGACTAATATAAAAAGAAAATAGAAAACATACTGAAAAACAGCTGCTTGAACTTATTTCAAACTATGTATACAATCAAAAAATGTTAACAATTTATCTGTCTATAGTATGTCAGATAATTTCTAGGTCAAAACCAAAATGAAAGACTAGAATTCCTACTACAGCACTATTTTCCGCTATGTCCACTGTAGCATGGTAATTTCTTTGAATTATTATTGCATAGGATTTCTCCCATCCATAAGGGTTTCAAACTCATCATTGAAGAGGCCTGACCTAATGCCAAATCGAAGCAGTGTAAAAACTACAACAAACTTGAGTGAGTTCTTGAAAAAGGAAGCCTGTTGCAAACAAAGTTGCTTCCTTATGGTATGGCTTCCTTTGAATAGAAGCATATTTTCACAATTAGAAGTTTTCATTAACTGCTACAGGCCTTAATGAAGCAGACAAGCTGAAGGCCCTGTTATTACCTTCTTTGCTATGTGGCAAAAGCATGGTTGCTAAAGCTCATGTAATCTGCTGATAACTACTTTGTGAAGGACTTTTTGTAACATCCTTGAAACAAACAGTGAGAAAAGAAACAACAAATATTTAGAATTAAAATGTGTGTCAATGGATCAATGGATATCACACTGAGGATATTAAGGAGAAGGTTGGCAAAAATAATGCAAGTCTTGCTTGTGTTTTCTACAGGAGAGAGATCAGAACAGTTCAAAGTCCTTAATTTCGTACACGTACACTGAAATAATTTTAGGTTCTTCCTTTCTGAAATTATACTTTCTTTCATCCCACAATCTGACTGGTGTCATCATTTTGGTGCTTGTGCAGTGGAATGGAATTGATGACACAGAAGGATCCTTGCCAAACCCGAGTGAGTCTATGTAATCAATTTTTAGCTAACGCATATTTTTCTGCCTCTCTGCTAATCCTTGCTATGCAGGCTATGTTCCTTTCTTAAGGGAAGGGATATTCCTTACATTTTAAAAAACACAACCCTTTGAATGCAAATAAAATGACTAATGCTTCTTAAGCTCACAGTGGTTCCATGCAGTAACTTAAATGAGAGGCTGTTAGTTCATCTGTGTCTGAAAACCAAAACCAGGCGGATTAGCTTGTTAGAATTCTCACAACACATAGCTAAGAGTTATGATCATGGTGGGGAATATTTTTCTTTTTCAGTTGCCTTTTTTTAAGCTTCTCTTTCAGCTGCTTCATTATATTGGGATTTTAGAAAATGGTTGCATCTAATCTCGTTCTAAAAAGTCTTACTGAGAAAGAGGGAAGGAGCAGATGTTATTTTCAAATGTAAAAATCTAGTTAAAAGATGAAACACAAGTTTGCTAGTGACAATTCATAAACCCCACACATTCTTCTACTCTCTCTGCTGTGTAAGGGAAGCCAAATTTGAAAAACAGTTACAAGAGGAAAAAGAGATAATGGTCTCCTTCTAAAAGCATATTCTCCAAGTCTTTGCATCCATTTAGGATAAATGAATTAATGTGAGATGCCTGCTGGTCACTGCTCTCTGTGTGTACATGAAATGCCTAGTGAAACAAACTCATCAAAAGAATTTGGCATGAAGATACCAACAGTGTGGATGGTCATGGGCTTTATTAGAACAGACAGCTCAATATCCAGCTTGGTCAGGAAAGGTCCACTGTATGCAAGCCAAGAAACAAAGCTTTATATGTATAAGGGAGTTTTAACAGAAAAATGACATGTATTGCATTTCAACTCATAAATGCACTGGTTTTTGTTTTAAAGAGCTTCTGCTCTGACAGTTCTGGCTGCAGAAGTGTGCTTTGAGTCCCTCTCCTGCTGATGCCAGAGTCAGCGGGAACACCTCCGCTGCTGTGAAAGTGTGGATATGCTGGATTGTCTAGCATGCTTTAGAAATGCTGTAGAACCCCCTCCAATTTCTTTGAATTTGATAAGCAGTGTAGATGCTCAATGCCTGACAGAAATTCCTGAAAATGTTCATCAGGACCCATCACAACAACATCTTGGCACTGTACAACATTTCTCCTCTGTAACTGCTGTGGTGACTTCCCTGCCTCAACCTCCAGCTGTCAGGCGATCCCCAGACCTGCGCTGCCTTTGCTGGGACTACTGAGGCAACAAAGTAGATTCCCACTGCAGAGCTCTGGAGTTTGCTAACTGAAACAAACTTCATTGTCAGTATTATAAAATCTGGGTCTTGGATACATATCTAGTATCAACTTGACCATTTTTATCAGGGATGTAGATATCTATCTACAAGACTGAGATAAAAAAACAGCCATTAGATGAGCACAAGTTTTGATTCTGACCAGCTTTGCTTTTATTTGAAATGAAAGAATGGAGTCTGGATAGTGTCAGTTTAGAGGGCTATTCAGTCTCCCAAGCTGTTACCTTTACTTTATATGGCTTATCTGATTCCCATCTAAACCAAGGGAAAGATTGACAGTGTCTTCTGTGAAAGATGAACTAAATCCTTTTCAAGCTGTCAAATGGAACAAGACACAATGCATGTGATTTCTCTCCCCTAATTTCAAGATCTGGATTAAACTGTCTAAATATCAATGCAGATTGTGGTTTTTAGCACTTTAATATATTCAAGACATTTGCAAGGCTGCCAGGAAAAATGGGTTATATGAGAGAGCTATGCTCTTCTGCAGTGACAGTGCCCTTTTGCAGGCCAGACAGAATGCAGCTCAGATGGCAATAGATTCACATGTGTGCAACTGGACTGAGCCATAAGTAGTTGCAAAGGACATGTCTACATGTAACTCAAGTATCCAGGCTAATCTTAATATTAATGGAATTAATATATCAGTAAAATATATGGAATTATCTCTCTAATCTGAAAGCAGACACCCACATTTGATGAAATTATTGCACCTTGACTTTGATGGATAATATTACTGAAAAGTAAATTTTCTGCTTGTCTTGAACTAAACATTCTGCTGTTCTATAACTGAAAGTCCATAACAATAAAAAAGTTAAAGAGCCTCTGTCTTGTGTTCAACAACCAACACTGAGCTGAAGTATTCATTTTTCTGCCAGTGTCTCCAGGTTGATCCACAGGGATTTTCTCTCCTCAGAGAACCGTAATAGCTCTCCAGATCATATAATTTTCTGTATCTCCTGCAAATTGTGTAAAACTGTTTCATTGTAACCATAGGCTTAGGTATCTAAGAGGGAGCTTTCAGACTGTAGAGACAGACTTTCTAATATGACATCTAAGTTCCCTATACATTTTTACCTTTTCACCAGCTAACTCAGTTTGATCTCTCTGGTTGTGTCTTGAAAGATGTATTAGTATTCTGGAAGTTGTGTGTATTGTGGAAATTTTAGCCTGCTTGCATAGTAAAGAACCTACTTATCAGCCATTGCTTAAGGTTTCTGAAATTGTGAGGCACTTTCAGCTCAGACACTACATAGATATAGGTTTTCAACTCTCCAGATTTTGTGGAGCAATGCAGGCTCAGAGTGGCTAAAGTCTGGATGGCAGCTGTGATCTCAAAGGATTGCTGGATGTTGCTGTGAAAGGGTGGTAGTGATTCAGAAGACAGTAGTCTTTTTTCCAAGTGCCCAATGTGCTTCAAAGAGGCTCTGTACTGCTGAGAAAGATAAACCTGACTCTTGGTAGCCTGTGGTCAATCAAAGATCTTATTGAACATTTCACAGGGGAAAGGACTCTGACCTCAGTGTCCTGGACATCTTATGTAACACTAGTAAAACCAAGTCCAGAACATTTTGGGTCTAGTTTTGCATTCCTCACTCAGAGTTAGGTGCCAGGATTTCTTCTGGTGTGCTCTAGATTCAAATGAGCTCTACAAACCAAAAGCTGCACTGGACTTGGCCTCAAGTTCAGCTCCCTTCTAGATCTGCTGTCAGCTGTGCATTGGGTAATTCACCCACAGCAGATGGGTTTTTGTTCTGGTTTGGTTTTGGTGCTGTCAGGTGAGTGGGAGTTATTTGAACTCCAAAGACTGAAGTGGAAATCAAAAAGCAACCAAAATCCCAAGTGATCCTGTCCATGAGCAGATGTTTTTAGACCACGCCCATCAAAAAGTCTGTATAAGAAAACATTAACTACAATAGAAAAACAGATTGTTGGCACTTCCTGTCAAGAAAAGAGAGTTACAAAAATGGGGAAATAACATTTCGGTGTTGCTAAATCGTGCTTATTTACTAAATATTGATACCAGATGACTTCCCGTTTGTTGAAAAACCATTTTAGCATGATAAATGCTTTCATCTAAAAGGTTTTTTTTGAAACATATTATAAGATGAGAAACACTTAACAGGAGAAAAAACAATAGGAAGAACAGATTAGTTTACATAAGAACAAGCAAAATGTTGAGCATGATATGTAGGGACAACCGTCACCACAATTCACTGCTATACCCTGTAGATACAACATACAGACTTGACTGCAGTCCCAATCCAAATACAGATTGGAAGGAGAATGGATTGAGAGCAGCTTTGTGGGAAAATATTTGGGGGTGTTGGTGTATGAAAAGGGACCTCTATGACTTGATAAATTATACAATTTATGTGAGTGAAGTTCATCACATCCAAATCAGATGCCTGGTATAAGAGTCACCTCTTTAAATGTGGGGAGTGAATGAGGCAGGGGATGAATGGAAGAAACAAGGAGAGAAATTCTTCAAGAAGACAGAAGAGAGATAAAGGTAACATTAAACAAAGTAGTTCTGATGAGACAACCTCTCAAGAACTTGGGGAAGTCGCTACTGACAGGTTAGATGGAGAGCCAGGAGGAGCTCCTCTCACCCTCTGAGTAAGAATGGCACACAGTTCTTTTCCTTACTTTCAGAATCCAATCCTTACACTGCCATATAAAATATGACTAAACCTTCATCTTCTTCAGATCTTCTGAAGAGAAGGCTTAGGCCAATGTACAGTCAGGGATTATATCCAGATGCCTGTGTAGAAGCTATTTCAGTCCTGGGTTTCTTTCACTGTGTGACTCCCACCCTTCAATGTCACACTTGGCCTGTTTAGGGGATTTTCAGCCACCTGGTTGTGAGGAACTCCATCCCCTCTCAGTTGTTCATGTCTTTGTAGCACTGTGTAACACCAAACACCTCATCTACTGCCTTGGAAAACTGAAGTTCATCCTAATCCTACTAAGGGTGCAGTACCTTCTTCCTTCTTTAAGGATAGAAGGAAGGACTGGGGAGAGTGGGACTGGAACTCTGAGGCTCTTTGACCTGACTGAATGGCAGTCCAGTGGAGAGAAGTGCATTCCATTTGGGACCTGAGTGGTTCACTGCTGCTGCTCCTGAACCCCAAGAAACTGGCAGAGCCATAAAAGAACTGTCCTTGCAACTCAACCTGCCAAAAATGTCCAGTGTTAAAAGATTTGTCTGAGGTAAATCTTTATGAGTCTGTGCACCAATAGAGTGGGATTTTTTGAATCTTTGCTCTCCCTTGCAACAATGAACATCACATTACTTGCTCATTTTCAGATTTAATCTCAACTGCAAAAACTGATATATTCATCTTGTTCTCTTCCATATGTAGTCACTGCTCTTTCCTAACAACTCTGAAAAGCAGCTGCTCCATGACAAGTAAAGGATGAGGAAACAGGCATGCATGACGCCTTGACTAGTAAAATTTTCCAAAGACTGGGCCAAGAGCACACAGAAGTCCTGGGGATAGCAGTAAATATACATTCCCTTGGGTTCTCTGGAGTTGAGAGAAGACAAGAATCTCCTCTTTTTCCTCCCATACATAAAACAAACCCAAACAACCCTTAAAACACTCACATTTCCAAACACATTTTATGCTCCAGTTTCACTGTAGCAATGTGATTCAGTAATTTCATTATGCAAATTCCTCTAATTTAAAGTGCCTATTATTTATTCTTCCTTTACCTAGTCATCACCAAAAAAAAAACCAAACCATAATGGTTGTAAGTTATTTGGAGAAAGCACAGTGATATAAGAATTTGGTGAGAATACTGATTAAACCCATTATTTTTTCAGCATGAAACATTGTGGGAGATTTCCTACACAAGGCAGCTCTTGGCCCCAAATGGAAGAGTGTGAAACAGACTTGAGTTACAGCTCCCATCTGTCTTTCAGTGGGGCTTTGATAACAATACACAGAATTTCAACAGGCCTCTATGTGGAGGGAGTGGCAAACAGAAAACCTTGTCGTGAGCACTGGTGAGTTTTCACAGATAGTCATCCATGGAGACAAACCAGAGAAAAGTGATCAGTGAGCTGGAATAATATGATCTCGAGGAGTTCTATAGTTTGTGCTACAATGTTCCTTTGCACTGCACACATCTGTTGCAAACAGGCTCATGAAATCATTTGCTGTTTGCTTTATCTGCAGAAACATTCTTTGTGCGCTGACATCACGCAAAACGTGCCAGGGTAAGCAAATGCAACCCTGTGGCAAACAGCTCGGACCAGCAGTAACACCTGTCTTCTTAACTTGCTCTGGCCAATTATTTCAAAGGGCTGAGCTAATAAAAATTCCCATAGTTTGGGTGAGAAGGGGTAACAACCACTTCTGCAGTCAGCCCTTTTGCTCAAAGCTATTCTGAGTCACATGGTTGGGCTGAGAGCTCCAGTTTAAAACAGCAATGGCAGGATGTGAGAAAACTACTGCTTCCAAATAGCACCATCTACCATGGGAAGTGTCACTTTCTTTACTTTATTCCAAGGACCTGTTTTAAGTCACTATAAATGAGAGGACACCGGTCCTTTGGACTGACCTTATCTTCTCCACACTTTGTCCCCATGTTCTCCTCTTTATGGTTTCCCTCATCCTATCAACATCCCTATCCTGGCCTTTAAGCTCCGCTAGCTCCTCTCTTCTGCCATCATTCCATCTTCACAGGGAAAACTGAGGCTGCTTTATAATTTTCCTCATTGTGCTTATGTTGCTTTTTCTTTAATTTCTCAGAAGCGGTTCTACTTGCCTTTAAGTTTTAGGCCTCTGACTTAACCCAAAATTTCCAACTCTTATAATTTTATGGCAAATCTTTAAATTTGTGGTATTTTTCTTCAAACATTAAATACTGTAGTAATTTGAGACTTTCCATTCCATAATAAAACAATTTTCCAGTTCTCATTTCACAGAGGGAAGCTCAAAAACACAACTCCCAGGCTTATAAAAAGAAGATGATAAACACAAATCCCCCAAATATAGGACTAAATTCATAACTAGGAAAAAGCTCAGGAGTCTGAAAACCTGAGGTTAGCAAGACTCCTAGACCCACCTTTCTTCAGCAATTTTCCTTTGGACTGATCACTTAATTAAAAAAATTTGATGAGAAAAGCATCATATAATCTAAGCAAGCAACATTTTCAGGATAAATCCCCTAACCCTTTCCAAGTTAATTGAACAATTTGTCCATTCATGAATTAAAGAAAAGAAAGGTTTCTTCATAAACTTTTGGTTTCTAGAATTAATTCTATATTTGTTTCTCTGATTAATTCTAAAATTCTGTTCCAGTCTTCCAATCCCCATCCAATCCTCATCCCCACCCTGCAGACCCTCTCACAGAAAGATTGGCTGATATCCAGTGACATCCACACCATCTTTCCACAAAGCCAAACCACCATAAAAAGATTCATAAAATCTGCAGGGCCCTGATCCTTGTTACTCTGCCAACAAGGAAAAAAACAGTCACATAAGATGGGATGGTATCAACAAAAAAAAAACATCAGGGAAGAGATGGAAAACAGAAGAAGGTTGATTTTTGGATGTTTTAGAGAATGTGCATAGTTATATACCGAACCAAGAGTGATACCAATAATAATAGTACAAAGGGAGCAAGTTGGGTTAATACGTGGAATCTGCATTTCTAAAAGAGCAACTAACTTACAAGAAGTCTTTTCTTCCTTGCTGAATAGAATATAATACTGTTAGTATAGCTCTATTCACAGTATATCGTCTTGGCAAGATTCTCTAATCTTGCCAATCCTTCCAGGAGATAATACATGCCATCTGGAGGAAATGTTTCTCTTTTCCCCACCCTCCCATCTGTTATATATTTCTCTTTGATCCCCCCACCCTCAGCACTTTATCCTCTGATCATCCCTAGACCTCAGACTCTAGCTGTACAACCATCTTCACTTTCAGTCTCACTGTATTTCTCTTTGGGTTTTGCCTTGTGGTTTTATCACACTACTGCAACTCCTAGTCTGCAATAGTCTTAGCGGAATCCTCCTTCATCTCAAATTCCAATCTGTCTCTTTCTTTCTTTTATCTTGAAAATGTGAGTGGGCTTCCTGAACTCATTTAAAGGACTTCTGCTATCCAATCATATACTCTTTAATCAGGCCGGTTGTCTGCATTATGGTGACACAAGCAGAAAGAAATAAAGTAGGGAGGGAGTTCAGGATCCTACCTTATCCAAGACAGGATCTGTTCTTTCTAGAGTAATTTCTGAACAATAACTATATAAGCTGTCTTATAAACAAGGTCTTTAAAAACAGAGATTCCACATAATGTCCACAAACTCTGTTCCGTTCCTTTGCTATCTTTTTATTTAAAAATACACTTTACACTGAAGATGATCTTTGTAGTACTAGTCCTAAAATTCCCTAGCAGCATTTTGAGACTTTTTCTTCTTGAGCTACCCCAGTGAACACAACAGATTGTTACTCTCTTTCAGCACCTTTTACATATTTGAATACTGTCAGCATGTCCCTTTTCTGTCTTCTTTTTTCCTGGACTAAAAAATTTCTGGTCTTTAAAGCTTAGCGTTAAGTCCTATTATTAAACCTCTAACGATTTTACACTCTTGTGGATTTTCTCCAACTGATTCATGTACTACTTTTTAAGCAGCAAATGCAAATCTAGACACTGAATTCCAACCGAGACCTTACCAGCAATGAGGAAAGAGGAAACATAAGAGGTGAGGTGGTGTTGTCTCTCACAAGCTTGCAAACTGACATGAAGAACTGTATTGAGCCAGTCAGTCTCTGTTTCACTACTGGATTGCTCATTACTTGTGCCAAAGTGTAGAACGCTGCAGTTGCACTTATTGAATTGCATCTTATTTACCGGAAACGCTTCTCCAGTAAAGAAATAATGGTAAATTTCAATTTTTCTCCCCTTTTGTCTTGCACTCGGTGGAAGGAACCACAACAGTGCTAGGCTCAAGACATGTTCCTATGGAAACATCCAACATAATTTGTGATGGAGTTTGAAGGACTGACGAATATTTGGACAGCAGAATTCCAAGAAGTGGTGCATTGTGAGGTTTTATGCAGATGTTAATGTCACTATTTGCTTACAAAAATATTATCAAAGATATTAGTAATACCAGTATGCAATTACGTGACATCTACAGCTTTTACACAGCCTACAACATCTATTATTCTATTGTAGATGAAATTGGGCTTGTGAGACAAGGTATGTTCTTAATATCTGCTTATTACTTTGCGGTCTTCTGAAGGCTTATAAACTGATTTTATTTTCACTGTACTGTGAACTGCTCTCCTAGGTTGATTCTGGCAGTTCATTAAGAGCATCCTAAGATGAAAAATATTGGCCCATCCAAGAAGAAAAAGTCTAAAAGTGACTCCTTTAACTCATTCCTTAGAAATTAAGTCCCCTTTAATGCACTGTATCCTTTTTGATGAGCAGGATGTTGCAGGACATGTATATTCACAGGGATACATCAGCTGGGATTAAGTTATTTGAAGTTCTAGGCAGTTGTTCAACAGCAAAGCAGCGCATGGAGCAGAAAGAAGCAAATTCCCATTTACGTTTGTGTTTTCTTTCAATTCACAGTAACCATTTATGACAAGAATAAGGAGTTTCTATGACTCACAACCATTTCCATGTGACTGCTGGTTCCACAAATTCGAATCACACACACACAAATCTACGTGCTAGAGCAGATTCAATGTGGGCCTGGCAACGTCTTGTTTGAAGAACCCACAAAAGTTTGATTGGAAGGCGATTCCTCTCTCTTCCAGACAGCTCTTCACATACTGAACTGATGGTAGCTGGTGTCACCACTCTCCCTTTGGAGGCCAGCAGGAGGTAAGGATCAATAGACCAGAATTTTTAGAAAACTACAAACTTTGTTATTCAGCTGAGCGGTGATTCTGCCTTGGGTCTGCCGAGCCCTTGCCCCTCCTCAGCAGCCACCTGAGCTTGTACAGTGCAGCAAGGAGAGCGGCTGCAAAGCAGGAAACCTGCACTCCTGGGTGGGTTTGATCTTTCCTGTCTGTTGGCTTCTGCAAAAAACCAGAAGTTTCTAAAGTTTTTAAAACTATTTCAGAAAACTGAATTTTCCAGTATTTACCTGCAACACCACAACATCAAAGCCAAGTCCCTGTTCTTGACCAGAAAGATCAGAGAACTGAAATTGTCTCCTACAGGTCAGGAAAAAAGCCTGAAATTTTGCTACTTGGATTTCATGGAGGGGAAAACCAAAGGGATCTTATCTTTCCTTCTTTTCTTGTCCATTCTTCCCTCCTCAAACACATATTTTGTCCTGTCCTTGTCTCTTTATAAACACCATTACACATCAAACAGCTCTTCACACAAGTTGCCTCGCTTTGTTCCTCTGGACACCTTTCATTTTTATGAATCAGTATTTTCCAATTAAAAAAAAGATTCTTATTTTGTTCCCAAGCACCTGCTCAAAAATACACTTATCTTTTGACTGCAGAATAACTTAACAATAAAGTCTGAGATACAATTCTCCCTTCCACAGCTACAAAAAAGCCTCTTAAGACTGTGGCAAAATTTATAGCTGATGATTTCTAGGCCAGTTCTGTTATTAACAGTCTCAATTTCCTCTCCTTAAACATACTAACACAAACTGTTCTTTTGGCTGGAGAGGGAGTGAAGAACAGAGCAGGCTGTGGCATTTCCTTCAGATCATCCTGTCTCCGTGCCAAAAGCCTACCTTTTTTCTCCTGCACCAAATGCAACGAGTTCAGAATAGCCGAATATATGTTAGAGGAGAAAAAGCTCTGGATTTTTTACTTTGCTTTCAGTATACTTCCAGAGCATTTCTTGAATAGACTTTTTGATTAATTAACATTGCCAAAGATTATTTATTGGCATCAGTTTCAGGCTGAACACAAAAAAGAAAAATGACCTCTGGTTCTCAATTACTATTAGGGGATGGAGGAAAGAGAAATAAATTTGCCTTAAAAGTATACTTCTAGGGCACAGCTTGCCTGGCTTATGAAGACAGCTGAGAAAGTTCTCACTTTGTTTCAACTGATGTGTTTGTTAAAGTCTTATTTCTCCTCCCACCTCTTCTTTTGTTCTTCAGTGTCCAGTCTTAAAAACAAACTGACAGATGTTCTCTTGGATCAGCTTGTGAGACTTGCAATGTCAGGAGTGCAAACAGACTTTTGCTGTTTAGTTCAGGAAATGAGATGCAGACAATCTGATAAATAAACAGTGTTTATTACTCCAGTTTAAAGTACACTTTGGATTTCTTTTCAAAATACTCCTATGAGGCACTGAGGATGAATATTAAACATGTGCTCCTCATTTAGAGATCTCAATGGCAAGGTCAGAGGGTCTTTAACTTACACAATTTGTATAGTTAGGTTATAACAGCAGTGAGTGTTTCTGATCTTTAATCATACTAAAGAAAAAACAAGAAATTCGAGTTACATAGACATTCACTCCAAAGAAACTTGTAAGACTTGTGAATACACCAAGATGAATTAGAATAATTGGATTTAGGACAGGGTGTGAATTGGAGCGCTTTATGGCTTTAATTGAGAGACACACAGATTTAAAGAGATGCCACAAAATTACCCAGTATGGATTGGGACAAGACAGAGTGGAAAATATTCTTCTACTCAAGCAGTTAAGCATGCATTTTAATGGTTACGGGCTCATAAATTTAGATTTAGATCTCATTCAAATGGCACTTCCATTATCAGCAGCATCTAGACCCCCAGAACAGCGCTAAAGCATCACTTAACTTTTAGTTCTGTGTGATATCATGTGCCACCCTATTGCTCTGTTATGGCTATGTGGCCTCCATAGCACAGAAGAGCCCAGCATCCATGGCTCCAATGACACATATGCTGCCAGGCACAAGGAGGAACAGCCAGGGACCTGCCCTGCCCGTATGCCAGGAGATGCAAACAAGCAAGCACAAAATGACAATTAACTTCATAAAAAGGCAACAAGAATTTTTTTCCTATTTTGAGAAAGAAACTGAGGAGAGTTCAGAATGCAGTAGGTGAGTTTTGGAGCTAACTCTTGATATTCTATTAAGGACATAGTGACTGCATGCTCTGCTGTCCTTTGGGGCTTGCAAAAACACGGTTTGGGCCTCAAGAGAGAAAACAGAGACCCACTGAGTCACCAGTAACATTTGCTGCGTTGCTTTGGATTTGTCTTGAGGCGCCTCCCTTCCCTTCCAGCTCTGCACTAAAGCATCATTTCCACCAGACAGAGGTGATTCAGAACCCATGGAACAGACGTTTTTTCCCAGTCATGGAGAACTGTTACTGAATGAGTTATCATTTAAACAGCTTTTAGTGCCACATTTGAATTCTGAATAAATTCAAATTCTAGTGAAAAGTGTTCAACAAGAACATGAAACAAGCCAAGAAACTTCACTCACTGTTCCCAAGAGGAACACACCCAATACTTGTTGTGAGTTTCCTTTTTATTTCGAAGCTTACTCTCTGCATCACTCTCTTTTTTGGAATAATGAGGTTTATGGGGAAAAGTATCCCATACTACACCTATGTTTATCTGAGAGAAATAATTTCATCTGTTATATTTTGGCTACAAGACATCAGTAAACAGAAAAGGGCTTTCAGATTTATTTATTTTACTTTTTAATCCTAAATGAATGAGATGCAGACTGATAAGCTAATTATGAAAGATTCTGTGAAACTCCTTACACTCATCCTACATGCCAAACTCTCCATTAACGGTGGCTGTATTTACCTGTTGTGTTTGAAGTCTCCAAGTGTGACTACAGAGATAACAACAGGAATCCAACAGAACTACGAAATAGTCTGTAGTCCAATACTAGTAACAGCAGTACCTCACAGACTATTTTGCATTTACTATTTACTACTTCGTAATTTGAAATATTTTTCCTAACCTCTTCCTTGTAACTGTCATTGTAAATAATGAAAAATATTCACCTTACCTACACACAGAGCTGTTGTTTCCTTCTGATCCATGTTTCAGGCCAAACACTTTTCACTTTTATTAGTCTGTTTCCTTAAAGGGCAAGTTTATATTGAAACACTGACATTTTTAGTATTTTAGATATTGCACTATGAAGTCATTCAGGTAAACCTTACCTTTTCAAAGTGTGGCAAAATGTGTGCTACAGCAAAATCTTACAGTTCTCCTACCACAAGACATGCCAGATCTTTAGCTGATGTATACCTTTTTATTTTTTTGTCATAAGTGAGACTACTGCTGCTTGGAAAATCCAGGTTTGGACCAACTCTGCCCCTATAACAGTGGGAACAACAAAACACTAATCTCACTAACTGTAGTAGGTGATTCTGGCTGCTGCCTATTGCATTCAGGAGGTCCTTAACAGAACAGTATGGTGATTTCAACTCTGTGGCCTGATGCAGCACAGTAAATTGTGCCTACTTAAACCTAGTTCACAGGATCCCATCAGAAGGCCTGAGGTCGTACCTTGCAGGACTACCCGAGTTTTATCCCTTGTGTGAAAAAGAGGGAAAGGGGAACTGCAGGCAGGAACCAAGGTTGGATGTGTCATATCTAGCAAGTAAGACTTCCAAAGTTTGGTATAGTCTCTGGGTGAGCTATGCCAGAGGGCCTTTTTCTGAAGTCAGCTTAACTTTTTGGAAAGCCAGCTCAACACATACTTGGAATAATTAATTAGATAGTGATGCCTAGTAAAAGTTGTGATTACCTTAGAGCAAAAGTGAGCATTTTCTTGATGAAAATGGCATGTACGGGCAAGATTTACTCTGTACATTATGAAGACTGCGGAGGTGACTAGTTGACAGAGCTCGACAGCTTGCTCTCTTCCACACAGTCTTACTGAATACATTTTGATTAATAACAGATTAAAAAAACCCCAAACCTCAAATATTAAGGCTCTGGCAATACTTCCAACTGCTATTACAGAGAAGCTGTCAAATCTTTCGTTGAAGCAAATGACGGTGGGGAGCCCAGTAGATCTCCTTCGGCAGTCGGAAAGTCTCTCGTACCATGTGCCATGATGCCATGCAGAACAAGTGGCTACAAGGACTATGTTCAGCTACTTGTGTCTCTGCTCCGACAACTGCAAGGAGGGATTCGTGTCCAAGAGCGTGTTTAACATTACAACAGAGACCAAGCTACGAGAGGCCAAACTTCGATTATCCTTCGGTGGCAGCGGCAACAAATGCCCTTATTAACGCTGACGTTAAAGACAAGCACGAGGAAAGGTAAAGCGGCTGCCGCTTTCTGCCCCCGCTCTCACAGAAGTCACAAGCGCTCACGTGTGATAGATTCGCATCTGTTTATGCCACGTCGGGCACCCACAGCCGCTGGTACCCAGCGGATGGCCGCAGCCCGCCTCACGCTCGGGGCGGTGATTTACCAGCAGACAGGGCGGCTCTGCCCCGCAGCGCCCATAGGAGGGGAGCGGACCCTCCCCGCTCTCTGTCCGCCCGTCTGTCCATCCCGCTCGGGGTGGAGCCTGCCCGCCGGGGGCTGCCGGTGCTGCTGGAGGCGGCGGGCCCGTCGCACATATAACCCCACCGCGTCCCGCTCCGCCTGCCCTCGGCGCTCCGTGCCATGGCTCGGCGCCTCAGCCCGGCCAGCTGAGCCCTGGGAGCCGCCGCGTCCTGCGGGGACCGAGCCGGCCGTGACCGCGCGGCCTGCTGCGGCCTGCTGCCCTCCGTCCCGCTCCGCCCGGGGCAGAACCCGCTGTCCTGCCCCAGTGTGCATATATAGCCCGCCTTCCCCTTCCCTCGCCGCGATCGCACCTTCCCGCCTCCTGCCCCTTGGCCGGGCGGGCTCGCTGCCCGCGCTCCGCCGCCGCTGTCCCCGCCGAGGATGCGGGTGTCGCTGCTGAGCGCGCTGCTCGTGCTGTCCCTCAGCGCCGGCCCGCACGCCGCGGAGCTCCCGCTGGCCCGCGCCAAGTGCCCGGCCCGCTGCGATGTCTCCAAGTGCCCCAGCCCCAGCTGCCCCAGCGGGTACGTCCCCGACCGCTGCGGCTGCTGCCTCATCTGCGCCGCGGGCGAGGGGGACTCCTGCGGCCGCAAGGAGGACCCGCCCTGCGGGGACAGCCTGGACTGCCGCTACCCCATGGGCAAGCGCTTCGCCAAGGGCGTCTGCCAGTGCAAGCTCAGCGCCCAGGTGTGCGGCAGCGACGGCCGGACCTACGACAACATCTGCCAGCTGAAGGCGGTGAGCCGCAAGGCGCTGCAGCACGGGCTGCCCGCTGTCGCCCAGGTCCAGAAGGGAGCCTGTGAATCGGGTAGGAGCATGGTGGGACCTGCCGCGGGCGGGGGGTGGGAGACCTGGCTTCCAGGGTAAAGAAAGTAATGGTTTTCAGTGGCCTGGGAAGACTGGGTGGCTGTAGGGACTCTGAGAACCTCCGAGGACATGGCACCTCACCCAGCTGCTAACGACATCGGTGTGCGGAATGGATGCTCAGGGGCTTTTGAATAGCAAAACTTCTCCTCGGTGCTCAGCGTGGGCTTGGGCTGCGGTTCGGGAGGGTTTCCCCCGGTAGCACGGCTGTGGATGCCTCGGTGAGGTGCAGGTTGCTGCCGCAGTGCTCCTGGGGCAAGCGGCGGACGCAGTTGCCGGACTGGGAGCGAGGTGCGCGGCGGCCGCTCGGCTGCCAGGGCAGGGCAGCGGCCACGTCCTCAGCCGTGGCTTCTTCTGGGGCACTGGGCAGCGGTACAAGGCTGCTCCTGTCCTGCCAGTGCCCCCCTCGCTGCCCAGATCGGCGGTGAGGGCCGCGGTGCTAGGCGGCATCCCCCGCGCGGGTCGCAGAGCGGGGCCACGGGAGCACCTGAGCTCCGGGACCGTCCCTGGGCGCGCCGGGCGTGTTAGTCACATTCACCCGACGGGCGCATCGGGAAACGCCTCCAGAAGCCTGTCAGGGCAGAAGAAGCACTGAGTATTAGTGCTAAAACTTTTGCTTTCTTCACCAAAGCGTTTTGTAGTCTTGTAGAGCCCTAAATAAGGGAGAAAAAAACCCCCAAACAACCCCAAAACCCCCCTGAGAACCTCCTTTATAACGTAAAATATTGATACCCAGGCTATTAAATGGTCTTCTGGTTGTTGTCAAGTGTTGAGGCATTTGCTCGGATCCTGTGGTATGCTATCACAACTTCGGGCTTGGTGATTTAACTTTAGAAAGTTTAGGAATCTCTTAAGCTAGTAATTTCCTTTAAGTATTAAAATGTGTCTCTTTCTAGAAGTGTTAATGCTGGCAGTATCTTTCAACATACTTGCTGATACATTATTTTAAGGATTTGCTTCTGCTGCCTTTCCCATAGAGTTCCTGGAAAGAGAAGTTCTATGCTTAATGGAGTTTTAAATCATGCATTCGTGTTTCCATTATGTCAGGTGAACCGCTAACCATCCTGTTTGTTCACAGCAACCTGGCCAAAGTGATTGGGATGGTTCAGAAGGAAAACGGCTCCTGTTGTAGCCTTTCTGTGAATTGGGGATCTTTCATATATATCCTGATCTTTGGAAAGCATAAAACCAGTTCAGAGAGGGAGGATATTCAAATTATATTCCTGGAGTTCCTTTCAGAGTATTTTGTCAGAGCCAAGAATTGTTCTACATGCCAGCCTGAAGCTGCAATGTTCAATCTTGCCAGTATTTTGTAGTTATAAATCTGTTTTTGCCTGTACCTTTTTCACATCAGCATCTGTTAACTTTAGTACTCCTAAAACTTGTTTGAAACTGGTCCATGTGAAATAATCAAAATATTTAATCAAAATGAGTGAACTAGCCTGCATCTGAGATCTTGCAGAGTGCTTGGCATTTGGTATATATGACATTTTCTTTAAGGAATCCTCCTGAATCTAATGTTAATAGGCTTAGGAATTTGGAGCTGTGAGGCAGAGGAACTTTTTTTTCCAAGCAACGGTTTTAGTGTTCACTTTATTTTGGCTTTTNTTTTTTTTCTTTTTTTTTTTGTTTTTTTTTTTTTTTTTTTTTTTTTTTTTTTTTTTTGTCTCAGAAAACCTCAGCTTAGATGAAGCATCTGGTTCTCTGTTAAGATTTAATTTTTATATTCAGTTCTACAGCTGCACAAACTAAAGCTCAAAGAAACCAAGTGACTTGCCCAAGGTCAGACTGAGGTGGTGGTTGAGCCAGGAATAGATCTCAATTATGGTGTTTGTTTTTGTTTGTTTTGTTTTTTTTTTTTTTAACAATAGCATGCAATGGCTGTAATGAGAGGCTTGGAAGAAAGCTGGCAGTTTAAAATTGCTGTCAGATTTCTCTTTCTCCTGTTCTTGCCTGGCCTCAGATGACTCAGAGTTTGAAGTGATAAGCTAGTTATGAAGTAAATGCTGTTTTACTTAACTATCCGTATATTAAAACAATCTCAGAAAGCAGAAGCTTCACATAAGTATGACTTGGGCCCTATTTAGAACATGCACAGACCCAAAGTAGCTTCTGAAATATCTGCTCATCTCGTTTTTCAGTTGCTTACATTAATGCTGAGTTGGATTCTGGCTGTGATAAACCCAGCCAGGTTGAGAAGCTTAGCTGTGGTTTCCTGGTGACAGCAGTCTGGTGAATAGGGATGCATGAAACATGGATGGTAAAGGATGCAGGAAGGAAGGGAGGAATGAATTGGCCAGGGTTGCTGAGTGTTAAACGAAAAATTAACATAATTTAAGATGTTTTTTTCCTTGTTGAAGTCCTGGATTGGGTTGAAGAGCACCACACCAAAATGCAAGTTCTACACACAGTGTACTAAATGGGGTGTGTACTGCATGGAGGTCCAGGAGCTCCATAACTGATGCTCCACAATATGCCAGTGCCCAGGGGCTTCTCAGAGATACTAATAGGAGCAGTCTGCAGAAATCCTGAGCAAAGTTAAACTCTCTGCTACAAATACTGGGTTTTTTTTTAAACTTTTTTCAACACTAGGTACCTTTATATATGGGAATATATTGTGAAGCAGCTAGGCTTTTTTCTTCCTTCTGTCACCTACTGTGATAACAACAAGTTATTACAAGCTCGCATGTAAGTAATGAAAGAAATACTTATGCAGAGCAACCTCTGTCATCAAAGATCTATTCTTACAGAGCCCTGTCTCTCAGGGCAAGTGTAAGTTTTAACAATGGCACATATCAGTCTGCTAAGATGTCAAACATCTCACTCAAAGGATTCACTTGGTCACCTGCCATCCACAGTTAATCTACTTGTTTCTTGAACAAAGGATCTCATTTTGATCCTTTTCTGGTTTTGAAAACAAAGATGGTTTTGATCTCTCAGGACAGCTTAGTACAGTTAAATTCCCTGCAAGGTTATTTTGCAAATAGCTTCTGTGAAGAGTGTAAATGTCAAAAGATTTGTATTTTCTTACCTAAGATATGGAAGCAAAAAAACCTTTTGTTTTTTAAATAGAGGTGCTCTTTTGCCAATGGAACAAGGAAAATTAAAAGCTTAATTAGAAAACCTTTGAGGCTGACCTTGACACTCACCATTTACTGTCCTCTGGACTGTTAACCTGAAGTCACTCTCAGAAAGGGGTTATGATGTTAAGACTCACCCAAGTCAGTCAGATCTTTGCAAGATCTGAGCCCAAAAGTTCACTTTGCTAAGAGAATGTTGGAAACACAGTTAATGCATGAGCAAGGCCATTACACACAATTCTACATGGGGTGTTTGGAGTGTGCCTGTATATAACCTTGAAGATGCAGAGGAACAACTGAGTGTATGATTACTTGCATTTCTCAGAAGTTGGCCCAGTAAGGGATTGAAGTCTCCTGCTGGTGTTTTTGTCATCAAAGCCTTAAAGCTGCCTGCAGCTGTATTTAGGGGAATACACTGCAAAGTATTAGCTGGAAACACAAACTTTGGTCACATTCCTGTACTGCTTGTTTTCCTTATGCCTGAGTTGGTTTGAGTTACTGCAGGTGAGGATGGATAGTGTACAGTATTTGGTATACAATTCAGAGTAGACACTTCACTCTCTAAAGGATAGGTCACAGTAGAGGGATATTCTTGTTGCATCTCCTCATGAGGGTCACTTGGAAGGGAGGAATACCAAGTATGTAAAGGCAGTGTGGTGTCTGTGCTAGAAGGCTTGTGCCAATCTGTCTCTGTCTGGCCCTTGTGATTGCTGCATTGCACAAGAAAGCCACTTTGGTGTTGGTTCACCAAATTGTTTTCATCTGTGCACGCTAGACATCCATTGTATAAACAAGTTGCCTGAACCATAATGTGGCATTAAACTCACCAAGGCTTTATGGTCAGTGCACAGCTATGCAACTTGATCTTAATGCTGAATTCATCAGAAAAGCTGCCCATGAACCTATGTTTCCTGCAGATGTTTCTGTTTTTTAAGCAGAGACATTATAATCTTTTATTTGTCTTTCATTTCTTTCCATGAAAGCACAGTAGGGACAGTGTTTATCCCTGGTGATCAGATCTGCCAGGTTGCAGTCCTCCCTTAGACATAATAATTTTGCTGAATGCACAGATCTCTTCTGAAGCTGGTTTTAAAAGGGGGATGGGGAAACAGCCTTAAAAGAATGAGTTTCCCAGGCTTGTAAATTCTTAAAGAATATAAAATTGTGGATTTTAATACAATGTATTGTCTTTAAGAAAGCAGTGAATGCTATTTGATTTAATTCTACAGGGACTAAGTTGGCAGATATTCAGAAATGTTCAGTCTTTTACAGATGTATATTGGTCTGTTTTTATTGTCTTCAGTGGGATTATAATGATTATTTCTGCTGAATTTTTTTCCAGTTCTCTTCATACTAGGTTAATTCTACAGATTTGTTGGCATTGTTCCTGGTTTACAGCAGTGTTAATGAGATTGAAATGGGTGTAATGTCACTGCAAGAAAGTAAATAAACCACTATTGAATGAACCCTTAGCCTGTAGATAACATTACTATCCAGGAAAAATCTTATCTGATAATAAGGCTACCTGAAAAACACTTAGCTTTAGCCATTTAAAATCAGTGTAGTTGGAGCCCATAAAATTGGAAACTTGAGATCACATTTTAGAAAATAGGCTGAAAATCTTTAGTTTCTGTTTATGCACTTATATTGAAATCTGGATTTTGAGTGTTCTGCAAGCGGAACTGGAGACCTGAAGATCCAGTCACTTAGTTGAAATGATAGGCTCAAAGTTCAAGGCTGCTGAAAATCTGGTTGATTTGTGTCTATGGAACAGACAGGGGAAATCTAGGGTTTTTGAGTAAGAAATGCATAGACAGCTAAGGACTGATATAGCATAAATATGTTTTTGTTTCAAATACAACCTGGTTGCAGCACCTTTGAAATCTTGGTTACGCAACAGATGACTAATTGGATTAAATTATGTCTTTTTGCCAAGATAAATTAGATTTTGTTAGTGTGAGATGATGTTGAACACTCAGTAATAACATGGAAAATAATGCACATTATTGAGAGGCCTTTGAAAAACTAGGTGGCAAATCTCCAAGGGTCCATGGGTCAAAATCCATAAGGGTGCTGTGAGCTCAGAGCTGTTACGTGCTCAGGGCAGCAGAGATCTGAGGGCTGTGTGGGGCTCCACAAGGCAGCAGGACGTGGAGGGGGGAGATACATATTTAACTTACTCTTTTAGTAAGGACAGTAGCAGCAGCTAATGTCGACCAACTAATGCAAATTAAAGGAAAGATTCTACCTCTGCAGTTATAACACTTGTATTGAGGGTGATGTTAAACAATATACTCAGTGTTGATTTGCTTCCGTCTTCCTTTCCCAGGCTTCAGTTCCTCCCTTTTGAAGTATATTGAGAACTTCTGATGAAAACCATCAATTTAATAATTATGCACTAAAATGCTGTTAATAATAACCAACACGTCAATTCACTTAAGTAGTGCTGTATGTGTGGGAGTAAATGTGAGTGTGCAGTTACATCTTCCACGTTCATAGTTTGAGTTCCTGGCACATCATATAAAGTGTTTAAAGGTTCTCATCACTGCCAGCTTGCAGAAAATGATTCAAGAAAGATCAGGTTATATGAAGGCATCTCAGCTTTGTAAGTCAGTTTTCACCAATGGTGGTCCCCACCAGACAAGAGGAAAAACAGCTCATCTCTGATCGGTCTAGATCTTCAGGCACACCTTTCATTCAAAGCCTGAGTATCTGTTATTCTTGATCCTCCTTTGTTTCAGATTTTCCTTTAATATTGATACAGATTTGGATTTTCTTTCAGGTTTGAGCATTCTTGCCTTCTGACCCCAGCAGGGAGGTCCCAGGCTTCTGCTTAGACAGAGAAATGTTTTCACTGTGGTATGAAAAGAAGACAAGCTTTGTTTCAGTTTTAGTCTCCTCTCTGTATTGCTGCATTTTATTTTCTTCAACTTTTTTTCATGTTTCATCCACTACCTCTTTCAGCTAATTTCTCTCTGCCTCCCCCAAATCCTACCTGGAAAGCCACTGCCACCTATGATGTTTGCCTGGTGGCTAGTCAGGAGTGGTCCAGACTTGAGGTTTTTGGCAGGCTTCTTCCCGTGCTTTTGGCCACGTACAGTACTGTATCCATTTGGCCTGGGCAGAACAGTTGAGCGCTTACAAGATGCAAATGGATTTAGTTGCCCTGACTCACACAGAGCTATGCTGATTTGCACCGGCTGAAAGGCTGCATTCATCACAGTTCTGTGCCACTTTATCAGCTGCCTTTCACTGATGCGTGGTCATGTCTATTAAGATAAATGTGATGGCAATGTTATATCCTGTCAGTGAACACTTGCTGTGCAGGCAAGTGTTCCAAGTCATGTCAGTAGACTTCAAAGAATATTCTGCATAATCAGGCTAGCTGCTTGGTAACTGAAGGTAAGATAACTCTTCCGTGCCCTAGTAAGCAAAATAAATAACTGTATATTGTACTTATATTTGACCATCCTCTGTGATTTCTGTTTGCGGTGTCTGTTTTAAACTAAGCACTAAAACAAGCATATTCAGTTGGCTGGAGGGATTTTTCAGAGTGCGTGAGAATGTACATAGAAATAGTCGACTGAATCTAGTCCTGCCAAGCTGTTCCTTTTGTTTATTTGGTATCACATAAATCTAGCTTGCTAAATTTAAGCAGGGTTTCTTTTCATTCAGAAGTAAATCCCTTGTCCAGTAACAGGATAAAGAACTTGCAGACTGTTGTGAAGAAATTCCTAATCTTCTTGGTCTGGTTTCTTCAACTCACTTGCTCCCTTTGGTAGATCCCATCATTAATTTTAAAGTTTCAGTCTGTGAACACAAAAGATTGCTGTTTGAGAGTGGTAGTACATCCCCTATCACATGCTTTGCATGTGTGGTGATACGGCTCTGTGTATCAGGGCCTGCAGAGAATATGACATATAGCACAAGCTGTGCTGTTCCTTTGGGATGCTGTGATGCTAGAATCCAGGGTGCTGCGGTATTAGAAGCTGGAATTCTGTGGGCTTCCCCCCCCCCCCCCTGCGCGCTTCTTCATGTGTTCTTCACTTG
>WBMY01018052.1:88346-195694 GCA_013397315.1 Donacobius atricapilla | reverse complement strand
GTGTATAGTGCTGTTTCATGTAGTACCATACTGGCTTTTGTCAGATATTTTAGTGATCTATTTCTAGGCCCAGCTGCATGTGACAGCTTAAATGTGAATTTGCAAGAGGTTTTAGGTGCAAAGGTTGTAATTTAAAGCATGTTTCTAATGTGTCTACCTAAACAATTAGAACCGAAGTTCTAATTGTGGCTCTGAAATTCTGCAGCTGTGTAACTCAGCGCTTGTTAGACCACATCTGGAATACTGCATCCAGTTTTGGATCCCTCAGTACAAGAAAGGCATTGATGAACTGGAGTGAGCTCAGAGGGTCATGAGAATGGGTGGGGAGAACTGGACGTATCTCCTGTGAGGAGAAACGGAGGGTACTGGGCTTGTTCAGCCTTGGGAAGAGAAAGCTTCAGGAGGACGTGAGAGCATCCTCGCTGTGCGCCAGATCCGTACCGAGGTGCGTAACGGGAGGATGAGAGACAAGGGCATGAGTTGGAACATAAACTCAACAAGTTCAGACTTGATGTAAGAAAAACCTATACATCGTGGGGGACAGTGAAGCAGTGGGATAAGTTTCACAGGCAGCTTCGAGAGTGTCCATCCTTGGAGTTTTGCAAGTCCCAACTCTGTTTCTCTTTGTAGCTGATGCAGCTTTGAGTAGAACTAGAGACCTCCTAAGGTCCTTTCCAGCCTGACCTATCTATGACCCTGTGTGTCTTGAATAATAACATGTAGTTGTCCTCAGAAAAATGCTCAAGGCAGAGCTTGTAGACTTCCAAAGAAAAGAACTTAGAGCTAAGTGATGCTGATGTTTAATTTTCTCAGGATCACACAGAATGCTAGGTAAGTTTTGAACAATCTTTATGACTTCAATTCCTTTTCTAGTACTGTTTGGAGACTTCCAGTTTCTAGGAGAAACAGACCAATTCAAGGCATGTTCATCTTGCCTACTTGATAAAAAAAAATATACATATTGTCTTATTAACATATCCAATTTTTTCTGCTAGTATAGGTCACCTACAGTCCAGCAGCCCACGATACAAATTCAACTTCATAGCTGATGTGGTGGAAAAGATTGCACCTGCAGTTGTGCACATTGAACTTTTCCTCAGGTAACACTTTAAATTCCTCGTTTTAGTTACATTGTTTAACAAAGTGTAGTAACTTTCGTTTGGAATTTGTGACGTTCACAAAATATTCTAAAACATTACAGCACACCCATTTCTCCAGAGAGCCATACATTTTGTGTGTTTTGTTCCTGTTCAGTAGATCAATTCTAAGGGGCTTACAGTACTATACAATATATACTGTCTACCCTAAAATAAATCTGTCTTATCCTTGGAGGTCTGTTCAGCCTTCACTAAAATGTTTTACTTGTTGGACTGTATTTTTTATCTCAGTTTAAATACATACTTATATATATAGATATACACATGTATATATATGTGTATATATTCAGACAGTAATCTGGAAAAATTGCCTTGTTACTTTTTCGACTTTGAATGAGAGATGATTTTATTTTGGCAGGAAGAGCATTAAGAGATAGAATGTCAAGGATATGTGGCCTATCTAAACACAGAAATGACTTCTGATAGGAAAGAAATGTATTAAATTTCTTGACCAGAACATTACC
Organism: Donacobius atricapilla; assembly: GCA_013397315.1. Taxonomy (NCBI): domain Eukaryota; kingdom Metazoa; phylum Chordata; class Aves; order Passeriformes; family Mimidae; genus Donacobius; species Donacobius atricapilla. Next base: position 194,073 of record WBMY01018052.1, on the reverse strand, counting down.
AATATTCAGGATGCTAAAGCTGGAGCTGAGGTGGCAAGATCAATGCAGGGTGCTCAAAACAACCTGTGAGGTTTAAATATGAGTCCTCAGAACAACCTGCTGTCAGAACAAATTACTGCAAATATTGCATGTGAATACCTCTCTTCCCAGAGTCCTCTCAACTTCCACAGATATAAGAATTTCTTGGAGAATTTTGTAGGCTTTTTTAATAGGCAAAATCAAGATAATCAAGTGTATCAGGAGATGTAATTTTATGCACATGGTGATTGGTCCTTTGAGAGGATGTTACAGCTGAAGATGCTTAAGATCTTTGCATACGTAGTTAAGATTATTTGTTCTTTCCCCATAAGGAAATGTTTGCCCAGCAGCTTGTTGGGTGCTAATTTTGATACTACTTTTTCCTAGGATTTGCTCCAACTGTTTGTTGCTAAATAGCCCAGAACTTTCACATAATATCCTAACCAGGACAATGTCTAGGAAGAAAGACTTTCTGGGCCTTTTCTCATTTCTGCTATGCAGCTACTTCATGTTCCTAAGTTCATTACAGCAGTTGTTCACAGAGAAAATTCGTAATGCCTTGAACAGTTCATAAAGTCTTTTACTGTCTGTATTGCAGCACATGTTGTTTCCCACCAGGTTTTACCCATTGTTAGAGTTTTTCATTTTTTCTTTCACATTCCTAATAGTTTTGGTTTCCAGATATGCTCTTTCCACCTAGTCTGCACTTGGGCTTCATCATCCCCTTAGATCTCGTCTCTGCCTCTGTCCAGCTGCAAGGTTCCTTCTACCCCTTTTCCCTTAGATGATCAGTTCATTTTTCAGCTTTATTATTTCCTGTCACTGTTCTCTTCCAGTACAGAACTGATAACCAGTGGGATCAGATGGGCTCCTTCTCCTTCCTTTTTCAATTATTCTCTGTACAAGGAACTCCATAAAGACAGAATTAGATACCAAAGGAAAAGGACCCTGCTGATTGTAAACCTCAGTTTCTATCTCCCTGACTGACTAAACCCAGTTGCAATTTTCAGGAAGGGATCCTTTCTTTGTAATTTCTTTTAAAATTTAATTCTCAGGGTGAAAGGTGGTAAATGTTGTCTAATATAATCTTAAGTTGGTTTCCCTTATGACACAGAATTGCTTGCTTTTTGTACAGGCACCCTCTCTTTGGTCGAAATGTCCCCCTTTCCAGTGGATCTGGGTTTATTATGTCTGATTCTGGTTTAATTGTGACCAATGCCCACGTGGTGTCAAGCACAAATGCAATATCAGGGAGACAACAACTGAAGGTACAGCTTCAGAATGGAGATACCTATGAAGCAACGATCAAAGACATTGACAAGAAATCTGACATTGCAACAATAAAGATTCACCCTATGGTGAGTGACATAAACAGACAAATTACTTAATTTGGGAACTCTATTTCAGTTTCACTTAGTCCTAAGTGATTGACTAGAATATATGTTTAAGGATTCCTTAGAAATATCTGTGGAAAACAATGTACTGAAATACAGACCTGGAAATTTTTCATATCCTGGAATTAAATTACTTTGTCTTCTGTGCTAGAAACTGTAAAAAACTAAGAAGAAAATAAAATGCCACTCATTTAATATGTGGCAAAGTTCTGCTATTTTTACCTAAATACCCAGGCTAATCTTTCTAACCTTTGTGCCAGTATGCATGGACTGCAAGGTGGGGCATAATGCAGAGAGAGTGGCAGTCCACAACTGGTCAACAGTTGGTTTGTATGCTGTTTCTAGGAGGAGGGAACAATCTGCTGGAAAACAGGGAAATTTTGATGCCCTTCCTTTTTTCTCCATGAAATTGCAAGGAACTACAGCTATTTGTTTGTTTTTGAAGACAGTTTAAAACAGCCACCCTCCTAGCATATGTTTTGGGTGTAGGATAGTGAGTGACTCTTTCATTAATGTAATGGAAAGTGTTTGTTCTTAACTTTTTGCTGGTTTTTGATCTTTGCAATCAGGTTATTTTCAAGTATGAACTAATGCTTATTTCTTTCTCTCTGTGTTTACTTAAGAAAAAACTACCAGTATTGTTACTGGGACACTCTGCTGATCTGAGGCCCGGAGAATTTGTGGTGGCAATTGGAAGTCCATTTGCCTTACAGAACACTGTGACAACAGGAATTGTCAGCACTGCTCAGCGAGACGGCAAAGAGCTGGGACTGCGGGACTCGGACATGGATTACATTCAGACAGATGCTATTATTAATGTAAGCATGAGGCATGTGATGAGCTCCACTTCACAGTCCATCCATGCCCCTGACCTGGGACATGAATCCACTAAATACAAGCAGCTTTGTTTAATGTCAGTGAAACTCCTCTTTTTAAAAAGTCTACGCAGTGTCTGTAAGTTGCATTCAGGCAGTGCTGTGAAGGGCATGATAAATGAAAGTTCTCCCTTTGAGGTTGTCTGTGAGGATGCTGCAAAGGTCAGACCCTTTTAATTCTGTATATCTCACGCAGTAACATGGTTGTACTGATGCCTTGAGGTACCTAGAGCAGAGGCTACACAGTGTTAAAGGAATGAAGTAGATATTTATTAAAAAGGCCTTCAAAGGATACACCTTGGGCAGCACAAGAGCCTGGCTATGGCTACACCCAAGGTGGATGATGGGTTTCACACTTTTGTAAGTTTTGGTCCATTTTATATTGGGGTTAATTGTCCAATTATAGCTTGTGAAGTCCCATCCTCCCTGGTTGCTATCCTCAATTCACTATTGTTTACACTTTTTGGGCTTGAAGCTGTAACAATGTCCTTGGTTCTCAGGCTGGAAAAGGATTGTTTTGTCTAACGACACCGTGAAGAGAACTTGCTAACACTTTATATGAAGTTCAGAGTTATATACTAATGCAGTACAGAATCTGGAAAACATGAAAGCTAAGACTTAAGGCATCCATATCAACCAGCAGTAAATCAAAACATTTCTCTCTCTGCTTGCTGAGTTGCTCTGGTCAAGGAGGCTGTAGAATAGAGACAAAATTTCTTTCATCTCCATTCATTAGAACCATATGGAGTAGTCAGTTTGAGAGTATGTGCTTCAGTTTAATGACAGGACACCCAGGTAAGAACATAAGGAGAAGACCGGGGGTTTTTGTTTCTGTTCTTGTTTTCCCTTTGCACATCACATAATCAAAATGTAAGAATAGAAGTGTAAAATAACAAAGTTTGTGGTACAGTTTGGAGCTAAGGATCCTAGCACTGCCTGTTATATAGAAATACATTAAAATAATGTTCCTTTAGAGCAGCTTGGAGTGATCCAAAGAGCTTAACTGAAGTCCTTGGGTGTGTGTTTATCTTGTACTGCTTCTAAAAAGAGTACTGCACGCAGGTCTGAGGTGGAAAATGGCCTGAAATAAAATACCTTAAATCTATTACACATTGAAAAGAAAATATTTCCAGGATTTATTTGTTGGACAATATTGTCAAATTTGACATAAAAGGAAACAGCACTGAGTGGTTTACACACACAAAATGCTTCACAAATGGTTATTGTCACAGACTTGTTGAGACAAATTGTGTGGGGAGAGAAAAAAAAGGGTAATTATTTTTTATGCAAAGATACGACATAAAAGTGAGCTTTTTCAAAAATCTTTTGTATGACCCAGGAGCTGAACCTCTCCAGACATTTAATTCAAATTACTCTCTTCAGCTGTGGAAAGAGAATAAGGAAAACTTAGGCAAGATGGGGTTAGTTGACAGCACACACTGAACTGGTGGTGGAGACAGAATTAGAACATGGGAATCTTGACTTCTTGCCTATACACATTTTTCAAGCACATTTTTCCTTCCTTGTGGATGCACTTAGACATCTGCTGCCATCCAAAGCTTTTGAGCAGGTTTAGACAAGGGTAGCAGAGTGTGTCAGATAATGCTGGACCAAAGGAAGAGTGATAGCAGATGAAGTGAGGGAAATGACACTAAGTTTGAATTGCTTTGCCATCTGAGACCACAAAGTATGAAGATGGTCCCTGGCACAAGGATGCTTTGTGCTTAGCTAATGCAGTTGTTTTCTCCTGAGAATGGGAGGAGTTTGAGAGTTGGTCTGTTCAGAGCATTCCTGTGGCTCATCCAAGACTTTCCTGCAGGAATGTGCATGCAGCTGCCTTTTGAGAAGTGCTGGGACAGCGGTAACATAGGGCAGGAGAAAACGGGGCCATAACGTTCTAAAAGGGGCTATATTTCATGTGCTGAAGGTCTTTCACATCCTTCAATCAGAAGACGAGTGAATGAGCTGTGCTGAGCAAGGCTGAAAAATAATTATCTTGGTTTCTTTGTGCCAGTCAGACATAAAAATCAAGTGTGCAGCCTCTGGTCACTGGAGAGATACTATATAAGGAACGGATCTATTTGTTTAAATTTGAACTTTGAACCTGTTTTATGAGCTTTAATATCTATTTTATTCCCCTAAGAACCTATAAGGTTTGCCTAGTGCTATCTAAGTGTAAACAGTTTGTGTCTCGCTTTTCTGTCATACATCACTTAGCTTTTGTTTCTTTTGAATGGTAAGTTGCTGCTCTTGGCTGTTTTGCAAACCTACTCGAAAACTCAGGCCTCACTCAAAAACAAATTGTTGAGCCAGCATGAAGATGGACAAGCAACTTCCCCAACACTCATTTCCTGTGGTCCTGTTCCATGTTTCCTTTAAAGGCCATTAGTTACTAGGTAATTTTGGGCTGCTCAGAGCTGCTCTATGCCTTCCCTAGAGAAGCATATGTGTCTGTGGTTACTAAATCAATCCTTATGTAGTAGCTACCTCATAGCAGTGTGCTGAGATTAAACACTGTTGTATTCTGCTCCAGTGGAGAGTGAGAGACTGACTGTGATACAAACCAAAGTGATGGATAGAACAAAAACTGTACAAGCACCTCACTGAAGTGTAAATTTAAATAACAATTAATTATTTCAGAACCTTGTTCTGACAGGCTTTGGAAGAATCAAAATAGTAGTTTTAGCTATTCAATGTCTTAAACTTAGGGTTGCCTATTTGGAGCAGCTCCTAACTGAAGGCCTGTTTCTGAAAAGAAAGAAAAATACTATAATCATGAGAGGGGTGAAGGGATAGGATTAAGACCTACTTGTAATCTTCTGTGATCAATATTGTGTCTATCAGTGCTGTCTAAGAAATGACCTCCTCTCTTTCATTTACTTATAAAATAAGTACTGTTTGTAATGAGAATTACATTTCCCACAGTGAAGTATTAATTTTTTGTTCCCTTATGTCATTTTTACAGTATGGCAACTCTGGAGGACCTCTAGTTAATCTGGTAAGTCCATGGGACTTGGTTTGGTTGGTTGTTTTTTGTTTCAGGTGCTAGTTTCAAGTTAGTTGGGAGAATGTTCTTTTGGAAAGATTTATAGGTCATTCCGACTTCCATTCATTTAGGTAATGGTAGACAGCCTCAAGCTAATGCAGAATATGCAAATTAGGTCTCAGTTCACACACCACAGGAAAACATTTCCCCATTGAGCAAAGAAAATGTTACATAGCAGTGAGGAATATGGGATCTGGAAGGAGCAGTTAATGCTCGTTCACGCTGAAACCTGGGACGCACAACAGAGATGGGACCTGGTTAACCCACACAGCTCATTCAAAGAGGATTGCTTTAAATCTGCGCTGGTTTGCAGGTCAGTGACTTGTGGCTGTAGTGGTAGTAGTGACTCCACTGCCCACTTGGCAGAGGAAATCTCTTGCTGAGTGCTGGGATGGACCTTGGATAAACACACTGTACTGTAATCTCTCTGGCCATCACAGTTAAATGTGAAATGGATCATGAATCAAAGCCCAGATCCTCCCTTATAAGTAGTGTTTATTTCTTGAGTGATTACAACACTAAAATTTCTTACACCAGCTTTTAACATGAAATGCTAGGCAGGGAGCTGAATCCTGTACTTAGGATCAAATTTAACTGGGTGTTGTCTCTCAACAGGATGGTGAAGTGATTGGGATTAACACCTTGAAGGTCACAGCCGGAATTTCTTTTGCTATTCCCTCAGATCGTATCACTCAGTTTCTCACAGAGTCACACGACAAACAAAGTAAAGGTAAGGTCTGCAAGAAACAGTGACACCTTCCAATTATCCTGATCCAGGTGAAGTGCCATAAGACATGGGTCTGGAATCCTGTTACTGAAAGGAGCAGCATACTTTTCCATTATGGAGCATCACAGACGGGGAAACAGAAAACAATCTCACAGAAATGGGAGAGACTTTTCATTACTCACATCCCCAAAGAGCAGACAGTATCTGTATAAATATGGGAAATAGGGCCTCTGAGAATAGTGAGGACACAGATGAATCATTACTGTCTCAAATGATCTTGAGAACAGATGACCACTTGTTTAAGGAGTTCTGTTCTCCTCTTTTCATTTATTGTCCAAGCAAAAAGATTAAAGTATAATGTAGAAAATAAAGTAAAAACTTTTTTAACCACCGGTCCGCAGGTGAGGTGTAGTCCATAGAATCTGACCTATATTTTATCATGGTCATGTATGTCAATGCTATATATAATCAGATGTTATGACAGACTCTCAAGCCCTGGTAGAAGAAGGGCTTTTATTAATTAGTGAAGAAATACATGGGAAGATGGGAGAGAGGCAAAAAGAAAGAAAGGGCTCTGCACGAGAGAGCATATAAATCTAAGTATATTGGCAATGACAACTGCAGTACTTAAGACTTTTTTTACATGCCTGCACCATATCTGTCACCCTGTTCTGGATGTCATACTACAGGCTGCACGGCCAAAGCTGATCTAGTAATGCTGCATCCAGGCCAAACCTTCCTTACTCTTTCGCTTGCCAATTTATCTATCCACACCCTACTACTCATCTTCTACCATGAGTGTTGGCTGCTGCTGCTGCTTCTCTTGGATCTTTTCGTTATTAATCTTGTCTTCTCCTGAGTTCATCCAGTTCCTGATGCCAGAGTTGTTTCCCTACACCACTGTCCTCTCAGATACTGTTATTTCAGAAACTTCCCTTAGTCAGCAGTTTTAAAGTGATGCATCTGCTTGTATATATGAACGTCACAAACCTGATGGGTCCCCTTATCTGTGTTTTCCCGCATTCCACAAATTATATTGTTTTCACTGCTGATTTGGGGAGAGGAGGAGGAGTAGATGGAAAAAAGGTTGTTAATTATATACTGAGAAGTGCATTTTAAAGTTGCTGACATAATTTTGCTCAGTCAACATGTCAAAAAACCTTATTTATTCGCCCTGGTTACTAACTTATTGTTGGTTTCTGAAACAAGCAGGTGTCTCATTAGCGATGTTACTCTTAGGAACCAAACTGCTTGTCCTAATCCAGGGAGGAGCAATGGCTCAGCCTGCAGGCCTGCCCTGGAGGCATGAACTCAATCCTTGTGCAGAGCCCACCATCTCCTGGTCACTGAGGCTGGAAAGTCAGTGAAGCTTTGAGATGCCATCACTGAAATCAGTCACTTTGCTCCTTCAGGCACCTTTATCTCCACAGGGTGACGAGCCCCACTAAAGGCCCAGAGACAGCTTTACCCCTGGAAGAAACCTAAGAAAAAATTGTGAAAGATTCAAGTTTATACTGTGATTGTAACATACAGATTTTTTTTTTAATCATGCCATATAATTCCCTAATCAAAAGGATTCACATTTTCTCTTAGTGTAAATGTTACTGTCACTGCTTCAAATATCCTGAGGCACAAACAATGTTATTATTTATTTTATTTTTCAAATTTTTTTTTTTGCTTTTTCTTCTCTGAAGTACATCTTATAATTTTGCTATGGCAGAACAGTAACTTAAAGCCCTTGATGCCTGGAGTAAGTTTCTAGGAGATATTTTCACCACATATTTGGGACTTAATTTGCATTTTTTATGCCTTTAGTAATAGTTGTCAGGTTTATTGTATAGTCGCTATTTTTTGGCATAACGAATTTATGTTAGCAGAATTTTAGGGATGTTTTTATCATGTTTTCTTTTCTTTCTGTTATGATTCAGTAGTTTCAGTGGGATCCTCCCTTATGGTACAATTAGATCATAGAAAGAAGTTTATGGGTATTACCATTTTACTCTTAATATCATCTTGCTTGAAGATGATAACACTCCCTTAGGATACCACTCTTTCCATATGTGTTCTGGCATGGTAGATACTCAATTGTTTAATAAGCTGAACCTTAATCTTCTGAATCTCAGTTGATCAGATAACTGTTTTATATAGGAGGCATTTATTTTTAAAATCTCATTTATTATATATAACTGCAAATATCTGGTCTATTAAAGAACAGGAGTGGAGAGCAGGGGAAAAGGAGAGGGTGTCATCTGAATGAAGAATTTGCACTGATTGTGTTATCTATGCATTCTGTATTACCTAATGCATTGGTAATATATAATAGCACCTAATGTATTTTTGACCAAAGATTTGCCACAGCCTTTATAGAGATGTTTGTCTGTTGAATAGTCTGAAATTGTTTGCTAATTTTGGGGTTACCAGTAATAAAGTTAATCTCCTTTTATAGTTAGGAAGTCTTCAATTGCTGCATAAAGTTAAGTGTCTCCATCTGTATCCCAGTTTTAACCAGCTGTGTATTCTGTGTTTATGTCTGGAAGTTAACTACATACTTAAGCATTGATTGATTATTTTTTTCTAATTTTTTTTTTTTTTAGGAATTTCTCCATTTTGGTCTTGGGTCTATTGATTCCTAGTTTAGACTAGAACAGTAAAACTAGAAAGTCTTTTATGCACAGATGCTTTAAAGTGAAAGTCAGTAAGTCAGCAATTTGACAAAATATTAAAGAGAAAATCCATCCTAAAAGGTCAGTGTGGCCTCTAGTGTAGTGTGAGCAGGAAAGTGAATAAACCTTGTTTCAGATGGATAAGGGAAAAATGGGGGAGTTCTGCATTGGCCATACCCAACAACTCATTTACATGAGTCCTCATTTTACATCCTCAGAACCTTGTACTAGTTGTGTTGAAACAATATTCTTACCTTTGTAGTTGAATGATTATTACTCATAATAATTACCACACATCGTAAGGGTTTCTTAGGAGCCTTGCTGAGTATAGATTCAGACCACTGATTAAATTCAGCTATGCAGTTTATATTAAAGGATCGCACAGTCCAGCATTGTAGGCTCAATCTGTTTTCATGTTTTCTGTTTGGCAGTAGAATATCTTTCTTAAATGCTTTCAGGGCTGGTCATGTTATCTGCAAGATGAGCTAGGTGCAAAAGGAATTAACAGAAAAGTAGAAGCTTTGCCTGGCACTTGAGGAAGTAGTGCAGGATCCATTTCTTCCCTTGGAAGACCTGGTGATATCCTGGCCCCACTGAAATCAGCTGCACTGGGTATAATTTTGTACCAGAGTTATTCAAGTCCATAGAAGTTTGAGTACATGACCCCTTAATTTGGATTTATCAGTTATTTTTGCTACAGTTTATAAGTGATAAACATTTCTGCCTTCAGTTGGAGTTTATCTGTCTGGTTTGTATCTCTATTGTTGCAAGCATCAATAAATAAAGTAACAGTAAGGCAAGTGCTTCCTTTACTGTGGAACAGGAATTTCTGTGAACAGTGAACTGCTTCTAGATACTTGGAGTCAGCTGCTTGTGACTTTCTATTTAAGAAGATTTAAGTTTAAACTCGTGTTTGAGGCTGGTTTGCTTGACTTTGTGCCTCTGGAATCAGTGTTTAACCTGGCCTGGTGTTTACACAAATGAGATGAGATTTGAATCTTCCTCTTCTGTGCTGTGCTCCAGCTTTAAGCCACAATAGTTTCACATTTGCCAAACCCGATTCTTCTTACGTGTGAACCTTTTTTTAACTACTGCTGGGATTGCACCCTTGTGATGTGCTCCTTAGATTTATGACATCACTCTCTTCTAGTTCTCCTCATTATTTTTTCTTTTGCCTCGTGATTGCACAAATTGCCGGAATAACAGGTTTTGAGACTTTCTATTCACAGAGCAGATGTAATATGACAGTGGTAGTTCCAGGTGCCATATATTGTTCTGCCATTGTGATTTAGCCCAAACATCACCCTGCCTATGCTTTAGGAATGATAAAACACTATAATTGGTTTTCTATACCTGTTCAATCTCTGCTGATACTTCAAATAAGATGGACAATTATATTCCCACTAAACACTGTTGCCGAAAACTGGTTTTTGTTGAAGGTGTTTGACAGGTTAAATTCAGTGGAATGGACTTCTATGAAACAAAAGGACTGAATGGTTTTTATTTGTATTCTGACATACGAAATGTCTGGAGAGGGGAAAGAGAGGTGTGTATACTCTGCTGCTAAAGTAACCCACGGCTCATAGTTTTTAGTTTTACTTTATACAATAGTCTGCTACTCTTAGAGTATGAGTTGCTATTTGTAGTATGGTGATCTTATTGCAGAGAGAGGGAAGAAGGCCTTTTTGAATTTCAATGCGTGAACAGGAGTGAAATAGTACTCTGACCTGCCCAAAGTTGAAGGTAGAGTTAGAATTTTGGTTAGGAATAAGTCTGTAGTTGCAAGATTTATTTTTTTCCTAAAGCCTTATGTTTACATACATCATTAGCCACTGGGGAAATAATTCCCTTTATCACGCATGTCATTTCTCCTGTGTTTTTTCATTCTTGCTGTTCTGTTTCTTCCAAGTAATTTTCTTTTGTCTCTTCTTTCATTTTCATTTTCATTCATGTAAATATTTGTAACTCAGACTCCAGAGTATCTTTGTGTTTCTGCAAATTTCCGCCTCACCGTCGATAACCAGCATCAAATTGTTTAATGCAAAGAGAAAACTGTCACCAGAGGTGCTGTCACTGATCTTATGAAGGGAATTTCATTATTTAACCATCTACACTGCATGTACAAGGGGATTATTTTCAGGTGGGAGAATTCTCATGTCTGAATATTTTTAAAAAGTGAAAAATTACATTTCTGCCATGGGGACAGGAGAAGGACCATGACCTAGTTCATGGTCATGGCCAAAGGTCTTCAGACTTCAAATTTGAGCAATTGAACTTCTTGACACTTTTACTGTAGCTGATTTTGATCTTGCTAGTTTTACTTTAAAATAGATGAGAGCCAAACATTTCAGGGCAAAGTAGGGTTGACAGTTATGGGTGCAAGATTTTTTGGAATGTAGTAAATCCAATGCTTAGTAGTCAACATTTTCAGTGACCCCAATGGGAATATTTAGAGCTAAATATGGGAGTATTTTTCTTGGAAGAATAAGAGCCAGAGAAGACTGTGTACATCTCCCTTTTCCTCATAGGAGAACCTGGAGAAACTCAAAGCTCTTGTGAAGTTTTTGTGCTGGCATGAGTAAGGGGGAATATTGTTCCATGCCGGATGTAACTAAGTACTGCAGCACTCAACTTCAGAAAGTCATCAAACTGCATTTTTTTCACAAGACAGCTGTGCAATATTCTGACTTACTAAAAGCCAACTTCAGAATGTGGTATTCTTCCTAAGGGAGTGACTTCTCACCATTTAAAATTCCACAGAATCCTGGCGAATCATAGAATTACAGGATAGTTTCTATTGGAAGGGACCTTTAAAAGCCATCTAGTCCGACCCCTCTGCACTGATCAGGGGCACCTTTTATTACATCAGGTTGCTCACAGCCCCATCCAACCTGACCTTGCTGTTGACAGCTGGGGCATCTACCACTTCTCTGGGCAGCATGTTCCAATGTGTTACCACTCTCATCATAAAACAATTATTCTTGATACCTCCTGCCAATCTACCCTCTTTTAGTTTGAAATTACCACATTTTGTCCTGTCTTATAAGCCCCATTTAAATACTGAAAGACCTCATCAAGGTGTCTCTGGAGCCATCTCTTCTCTATGCTGAACAACCCCAAGTCCTTCAGCCCATCTTCAACACAGAAATGCTTCAGCCCTCTGAATATTTTTGTGATCATTTTGGCAAAGGTCTATGTGTTTTGTTTTTTTTTTTTTAAATTTGCTTTCTATTCTTTGGGGTAGAAATAACAAGCGTTATAATCAGTGTGAGTCTTTTGATTTCTCTTTCTCTGAAAAGTGGAAATTCAAATTCGTTTAGATTCTATTTCTACATTTAAATGAGAACATCTTATGATAAAATTGTCTTGACCAGTTTCAGATTAAATGGTAGTTGGTTATGAAATTTTCCATTTACTGAATTCATGTGATACTAGATCACAGCAATTTCCTGAATTTCCTGAAGGAAAAACTCCTATGGAATGAAAATGACCTTTCTCTCTTATCCTTAGTTGCAGGGAGGGGGATTGTCATTCTGCAAACCAAAGCTAATTAAAAAAACAAAACCAAACTTTAGTACAGATATGTGTTATTTTGTTAAGTTTTGTTAAAATCTGATACATTCTGTTTTAATTTTCAGTTGTTTTGGGTCATCAGAGCAGTTATTTTTGCCAGTGTTTGCCCCAATTTCTTAAATATCCTCTATGTTCCTTTCAGATGGGAAGAAACGTTTCATTGGCATCAGAATGCTGACAATAACACCTGCGTAAGTATCTTAGAAAGATAATTGTATGTTCATGCACACAGTATGTGGTCAGTAGTGGTTCATAAATTCATTCATCTTTCATTACAAATCTCCAGAGATCCAGAAGTGGGCATGACTTCTAGGAAATCTGCAGGCATTTAAATGATATAGGTGAAATGATATGGACCTGGAAATTCTCTAAATACTGATAGTGGTGGATGTCTTGCTGATAGCTGAGGGAAAATCAGCTGGACACAGACTCTGGTTCTTGACAAGGACACCTGGAGTCACGCCAGGTTTTAGGTGCCATTTAAACAAAGTGATGCTTTCAGGTGACTCTGAGTGCCAATGACAGATCAGCTGATGGAGGGTTTGGTGGGGTTTTATCAGTGCCAGTGGAGGTCATATGGTGTGAGGTTTGGTGCCTAACCGTTAACTAAAAGAGCTGCTAAAGTTATAAACTAAAGCTTTGTGCCTCCATGTTAACAAAGCCAGAAATGGACACCCTACTCTGACTCTTCACTGTGTTTTCCCACTTACATGGCTTTGTGTCTTGCTGTAACCCAGATATATTCTTGGATAACAAATGAGGGCTCTTAGGCTGATGTTCTTTCCCAGCAGTAGGCATGTTTCCAATGTGGCAGTAGACTGCAAAATCAAACCAGACAATTTCCAGCTGAGGTTGTAGTAAAGCCATCTTTTTTTCTTGAGTTACACTTCTGCAGTCCTCCCTGAAGGGTCAGATCCTCAGCTGGAATGAATCAGTGTAATGGCATTAACATCAGGGGTGGAGAGAAACTCAGAATGTTTCTCTGCATAATTGTGAGCACAATGTGAGATTTTACTGCTTTTGGAGCATCTAAGAAAGCCATGTAAGATGTCTGCAGGACTGTTTTCAGAAAAAGACCACTTCCCTTGTTGTGTTTGATTTAATTATTCATTTGTTAGCTTCCTCAGTACTAAATCAAATGAAGAGAAGCTGTGTAGCCATTTTGGATTGTTTTCCTTCTGTGGGAACCCAGTTTTTCATGGCAGACAGCCCAGTAATCCATCCTTGGTTTAAAACCTTTCTTTCTAGAAATGGATTTTAACCCATACTACACTGACCTGAAATGATGTCATCATCTCTGAAATGAGGGGATGTTTGTAGAGGCTCTGTTTTGCAGTGGGTTTCTTTCTTCTTCCTTTAGAAAGTGATGCACAAAAAATTGCTGATGACAACTTGAGGAAACTGAAGTTTCCTGATCTGATCTGCCTTCTCTCTGCAGTTATCAAAAACTCTATTGTTCTTGATTAAGACAAATTAAGACTGACTTGCAAAATAAAAGAAACAAAAAGTTAGCAAATTTCTGCCCTGTCACCAGCATTAATTCTTTGGGCAGAAAAACCTATTATCCCTGAAAGTGCTCCTGTTGTTGTGCTCGTGAACAAGGCCCCCTGTGCTACTGCTGCAAAGAGCCAAAGTCAGATTCTTGCAGGAGATGTACAAGGCCATTAAATTTAGCATGCTTTGCACAGGTAAGGAGTTTTGCATATCTTAAAATCTATGTCATTTGTTTTAATCTAAGTTCAAATCCCCTGCATTTTCATCACAGAACAACAGGCAAACAATTAATTGCTAAGTCTCTTACTTTTAGTCACAAAAAGTTTAAATAAATAAGAATATTTATATGCTTTTCTAGTGCAATCAAGTTCTGTGTAACTTTGTTTTCAATTAGCTTGGTGGAGGAACTGAAGCACAGTAATGCTGATTTTCCTGATGTCAGAAGTGGAATTTATGTACACGAAGTTGTTCCAAACTCACCTTCTCATAGGTAGGTAGAGCACGTTATTTTCTTCACCACAAATAAACCTCCAAAGAGACACTAAAAGGTAATATTTCTTTTTATATTTAAGTATTTTCTCATACCAGGCTTGATCTGTATTTAAACAATTAAAAATTGTGCATTTAGGTTTAAAATGTTTGTGCTAAGATTCTGCTAACCTCTACAAAAATGAAGCATTTCAGGACCATTACAGTCAGGGAATTATTTACATTGGGAACAACCCTTACGATCATCAAGTCCAACCACGAACACAGAACTGCCGAGGCCTCCAGTAAACCCTGTCCCTAAGTGCCACTTCTACCCATCTTTTAAACACCCCCAGGGATGGTGACACCACCACTTTGCTGGGCAACCTCTTGCCATGTTTGAAAACTCTTTCTGTGAGGGAATTTTTCCTATTATCCAAGCTAAACTTCCCCTTGGACAACTTAAGGCCATTTCTTCTTGTCCTGCCACTTGTTACTTGATAAAAGTAACACCTGCCACCCACCTCACTACAACCTTTAATGACATTATGAAACACTAGCAGCATGAAAATAAAAATAACACCTCAAATACAATGAACTAATTTGAGGAGTTTTGTGAAGTATGTAGAATATTAATAAACAGAAAGCTGGATTGAGTTTAAGCAGGAAACAGAATAGCATTCACATAAGGCACTGTCAGAGCTGTCTGAGACAGTGCCTAATCTTAAAGGAAGAGACTGTTCTACGACACAGTTGCAAAATAAATATTCCTAAAAATGATTTTAGGAAAATCAAAAGCAAAAGTAACGAAAGCAGCTGTTCAGGATTACTTTTGAACAGAAAGAGAGAAATAATTTCTCAATAATTTATCTGGTGTGCTGGTCACAAAAATTTGAGGTTTTTATTTTCAATTCTTGGAATACATATTAATGGCATAAAGGCATGGTCTTGCAAATGGATTAAGTGAATCAATAATAGATAAAAGCCTTTTCTGTGTCTCACTTGCTGTAGTTTTGTAGAAGACATGAGAAATTTGTTTTTTTTTTGTTTAAGAAGAAAATCCTCAGTGAAATAACCTGGGCCTTATTTTGCATTCAGCAAGTGCTACCTGTTATTCTTTGACAGTCAGAAGCCTGGAATTTTCCTTCAGTGAAGAGTAAAACAAATAAAAATTCATTGCATTTGCAAAAGAGTTGGTGAATAGCTTTTGTACTTTTCCTCTGCATAGAATTCATCCTTTCTACCGTTTTCTTGTCTTTGCAGAGGAGGGATCCAAGATGGAGATATTATAGTGAAAGTCAATGGGCGTCCTTTGATGACTTCCAGCGACCTGCAAGAGGCTGTGATGAACGAATCACCTCTACTACTTGAAGTTCGAAGAGGAAATGATGACTTGCTATTTAACATTGAGCCTGAAGTTGTCATGTAAATAGAATTGAGGAAGCTCTCACCATAATTAAACTCACTTATTCTGGAACACTAGATACCTCCTTTACAGCTACAGTAATTATACTTCCTGTTGACTAATGACAAGGTGGACTAACTTAATTGCCTGAGCCATTTCTGTACATAGTAGCTAGAATGACTTCAAAGATGCCATTAATAGAAGATTTAAATTTCAAAGAACCTTAAGAGAACTTTGTTCTGGGGAGGAGGAGAGAAACAAAGTTTGGGTAGCTGGTAGAAATGGGTCCCACTTCCTGTATCTGCAGATTCAGAGCAGATTCATGTCTGCTTACTGGAAGATCCAAATACTACTGGAAGTGGGGAAGTACATAGAAGGGGGAATTCTTCTTAAACTACAGTCATGGCTGCAGCAGACCCAAGCTATTGCAATGCAAAATTGAGCTTTTTTTTTATTTTTATGTAACTTTTTCAATGTGAACCTATTATTGGTAAAGCTTGTATTTGTTCTTAATGCTTCTGTGCTCCATGTCGATGCAGGTAGATGAAATCTGTAAATATTGAAAGGAACAAAAATGGTATCAGGCTATAGAGTGTTACACCTCGGTCATGCGATTTTTGGAATATAGTAAATGATTCTTATAGAATTAATGCCTTATATATAAATCAAAACGATGTGCTGAACAAAGTTAAGTTTGAGAAAGTGCACAGTTTTTTAAGAATTTGATACAAACTTGTTTTGCATTTTTACTGGTAAGCTTTGCTGTAAAATTGTTACACTACTTTTGGCTTTGACTGTGTATGTTTCTACTGTAAGGAGATTAAAGTTTACACAAAGAATCTGTTGATGTAAACCTCTTTTTAAACGAGTATGTATTTCCTGCTTCTTCTGTCTGACTGGAATAGGCTCTCCCAAGAGAAAATTTTCTTACAGAAAATTGAGCCCTGATGTTATGAAAACCCTTTGCATCCCTATGATACAATTATTCTGCCCTTATTTAGACTCTGTTTAGAAATGCCTTGCACACAAGTCATTTATTTACTTTGTGTTTTTCCATATTTATGAATTGTGCTTTGATGTCACTTAGAGAGTATCAAGTTGGGATCCTGTTGTCCTCAGTTCTCCCTGTATGTGATGAGAAGCAGAAAGGAAGCACCAGTAACTTTTACAGCTCGAGCGTGTGATCCTTCTGTGTAATAAACCCAAGAGAGAAGTTGCTTGACGCAGCACGTCACACACACCCAAACACACACTCACACTTTGATCAGAAGGCATGAACTAAAACTCCACTTTATTTGAAAGTCTGACTCCAATATATATCATATCTACAAAAGGCCAGGGATTGGGGGAGAAGGTTGACACCTCTCCCCATCCCATTGGTCAAGACAACTGTCCATCAGCTGTCCATATCTCTAAGAACAGAAATGTAAACTACCTTGAAGTTATGATAAACATTTGCCGGTGTTTACAGACCAGAGCATGAGAAAGAACCCAAAACATGAAACTGTGAAACAGAAGAGAAGGCTGAAAAAATCAGGGCAACAGTTGCTAAATTATTGCTAAATCCAGATCTCCTAGGTACCCCAAACCAAACAAGTAGCTCTCCCTTGGTGAATATTGTTTCATTTCTCAAAGAGTCAGAGGAACATTTCTATCTGGAGCATTTTCCGCATCAAGCTGTGCTTTCTAGACCTGTTTCTCGTGTCTTAGTTACGCTGATGCAAAAAGGAACTGATCTTTGGAGCAGCTCACTTAAGGTTGCCATCATGCCTCAACTTTCTGATTATACCAACTCACTTATGTGTGACAAGCTTCACATCTTCAGGTTTGTACAGTGCCAGACATGCAGAAAAGCACAATCTGTTCCCTCCTTGCTGGCTGACTGGGACTGCAACTATAAAGTTCAGAGGTGGAGTATCTTCCTTTCAAAAATGAACAGTGTTACTTTCCATCACAGAAATGTGACCTGCCTGTAATGATGGCTTCAGCCCCTGCTGTCACTAAACAAAGAGCTCTTTTCACACCCCGAACAAAAGATGCTTAGTTATACCTGTTGAATATTCCAATTCCTTTGTGTTAAGATACAGCCAGATTTGCAAAAAGCCTACTTGTGTTCTGAACCTAGGGTAGCTTTGGCATGCAAAAGGATGCTCTCATGGCTAAAGTTAAGCCTGTCCATCCATGTGTACCATGTTAGTAACAACATTTTACAGTTTGTGAGGGGTGTCTGCTTGTAACCATTGATTAATACGAAAGAAAAGAAAGTATTTCTGAGTTTGTTGCTAATTTTGCGGGTTTAGGCCAAGAAATTGTTTGCTGAGAAGACCTAGAGAGTGATTAGCTTATTTTACTGTAAAAGAAGCTGTTGTCCAGTTACCAAATTGCTGCTTTTGACATAAATTGCATAAAAACTCCTAGTACAGCAATATTGCATAGAGACTGGAAGTGACACAGCCCTATTAAAAATTGAGAACACTGTTGTTGGTGCTTGCCAAATGCCTTGGCCTTTTTAATCAAGTCACTGTGTGGGGAGAGAAAGCCTATTTCCTTATTCATCAAAAAATGTTGCATTCCACCAGCAGTTCCTAGTTTTTGTAAACTGTCTCTGAAAACCTTGATGAACTTGCACATCACATTTAATGGTCTGCAAGTGTTGCAGCATTGTAGCAGATCTCCCTCTGAGATAACAAAGGTCAGCTGAGGAGCTTTAGAAAGAAAGCGCTGTCATTCCCTTTGGCTGCGGCAGCATCTGTGTCATTTCAGCTGTGGTGTGACCCTTGTCTGCTGAGATATGAGTAGACTTTATTAATTTTCAGTTGTCCCCCTGACATTGGCCAGAACTGCAAAGGGTAATTACTCAAAGATAGGGTCAGCATCTTCTGATGCCAGCATTTAGCATTAAGTTTATGACCCAAACTTGATATCTCTATTTCTTGAATGAAAGAAAGTAAAATGGCAGGGGGTGTCTCTAAAACAAAATATTCTGTCAGTCTTTTTGTTGTAAGCAGTTACTGACTGTGTCTCTTAGGGAAAAAAAGTGATCTTGATTTCTCAAAAGACTGGCAAGTACAGCTTTTTCAAGTCAAAGTGGTCATTGACCTCATTATTTTTGCAAGGCCTAATCAGCAAAATTAGGAAAGAGAGAGACCACCAGTTACTATAAGAAATACAGGAGTATTTCAGAGCACTTCTATGCTGCAGCCTAGCAAGGCCATCTGTGGTTGCTGCTCAGCCCTACCCAAGCTAAGCCCTGTGGGGGAGCTCCCTCTCACCTGTCCTGCTCATGTGTGCCTGCTGTGAAACTGAGCAAGGCAATGACAACTTTGCAGGCTCAGTGTTTGGTAAAAAATAAGAATGAGAACATGCCATGTAGAATAAAATACCGTTCATAAATGGAGACTGTGGCTAGGAAGACAAGGTATGGGTGGAGAGGGAAACAAGAAAACAACACAAAACAGAAAGGAAATAACCATATCCTGAGGAAAAAAAAGAAAAGAAGGTATGTCTGTTAAACTTTATTTTATATAAGTAGAGAAGCATGACCCTGGGCCAGACTGCTGTACAGCTACAAAAGTACTTGAAGGCCCCTTTTTGCAGGGATGGCACCTTATAATTCTCTACACTTAGAGCAGTTTAGGATGGGTAACATCCCAGAACATCAGTGACTCTCCCCAAGAAGAGCCAGTAATGGAGAGAGAGCCCTTGGGCTGTAGTCAGTATGCCACACACTTTGTCATCTTCCCCGAGCCCCACAGAGTTGCTCTCATGGTTGATTATTTGTAGCTCTCTGCTCCCCCACTATCTGAGTGCTCTAACACATTTGTACCTCTGATATCAGCTAAAAAACATGCTGGGGAGGAGAGAGGGAGAGAGGGAGAGGCACTTTGTATTTGCAAACAGAGAAAAACAAGGGAATCCAGCACCTGCCAAGGAACTGTACATGATTCAAGATGTGTGTGAGCCTCGGGGTTTGCAAAGATTTTACACTTGCTAATGCGTAGCAGCAAGCTCCTGATTTGTACGCTGTGGCTGCTGTGTTGTACAGAGCACTCTCACGGTCCAGCAGTTGTGTCTGCTGCAATTCCAGGAATTTTGGTCTATGGAGATCTGAAAAGGCTTGAAAAAGCACCAGAAATATTCCCTAGAATTACTAGGGAAACCCCAGTGTTCACACAGAAAATCAGTACAAGGCAACTCTTCTGCACAACCTGCTCTCTGTGTGCTGTTGTGTGCATTCTGCCCAACCACACACCAGCCAACAGTCCCTCCTTTCTGTACATATCCTGGGACTGCCTCTGCATCCGTTATTCTGTGCAAAGCTCTTCCCCACAGTGTCTGCCGCAGGGGCTTTCACACCTCTGCAGCAGCTTCTCTGTTGGCCCTTCTCTGATGGCTTTGCACCAGCTATTCCATACCTCCATGTATCCCAGACAGCGGCCTCACACTCTTTAAAGTCTGTTACTTTACTGCTTGTTTCTTGCTTGAGGCTTTGTTGTTTTAACAGAAATAAGGAAGAAGGAGGAATTTTTATTTATATCTTCTCGAGCTCTGGAATCTGGAGTGCTGTGCTGAGTGTTTCAAGTCCCAAATCCTAAGGCAGTGGGTTGATGAGAATCTTATTTAACCACAAGACACTGCAGGATATAGGTGATGCTGACTCTGTTTAGGCACCGCCAGCCAAGAGCCGCGGGAACTGGTGTTTGTAGACATGCGAGGCTGAGGGCATGCCCCAGGGAGGATGTGTATGGACAGTATGAGTGTGCTTTCTGTGCCCACATACAGGACTAAAGTCTGAGGATTTCTTTGAAGTAGGAAGAAATTTTTTTTTTAAAAAAGGAAAAATAAGTTTAGCATATTTTTTAAAAATTTATTCCCTTTATTTACTTGACTATCTGTAATCTTCATTTAATTGGGCATGCCTAGGGAAAACCTCCAGGTCTGTGTTTACTCTTACCCTTATTCCAACAGTAGGAGATTATTTTTGCCACTTTGCAGTTCTGTAAATAGTAGATTTGTTCTTTTATCCAGGCTTTTCCCATGCTAGTGCCAGCAGAACAGCTTGGTGGACATATGCTGTAGAAGAACTTTGCAGATGATGCCATAGGCTGTAAAACAAGGCAGAAAGAAGAACCTACTGTCGCTTAAGGTGGAGTTTCTTAGGAGACTTTGTTGGTTGGTCCAATAATCAATCTTTTGTCAAACATTAGAGAAAATGTAATATTGCATTTTTATACTCAAAAATGCAGATTATATTTACTAGCAGTGAACTAATGCTAAGGGAGAACAGAACACAGATACCGGAGAGGAACTTTAGGCTGAAACAATCACAAAAAAAAAACCCAAAAAAAGAGGAAAGATTTATTTGGGTTTTTTCCTCTTTTGATTTTTATCCTCTGGGGAGAAAGGTCAGACAGTGCTCCCCCCATCCCCCCTTCCTCTTTCCCTCCCTTTCTCTCTCCTGCAGAGACTGTGAGAATATGTCAATATTAAACAGCATTTTCCCTATAAAGATCTCTGGAGAATAACAGAAGCAACTTCTTGCTCTTTCTTCCTTCAACAAACACCAGCCAGGCCTTCACAAACAGCCAACTGAAGCATAGTCAGGAAAAAACAAGTTCTTTAAGGCAGCAGTGGCCAAGGAAAATAATTGGGCAGCATGAGCGTTTTGGTGACGCAGCTGCACAGCTGCTGAGTTCAATGACTCCCAATTGCCTCCATTTGAAGTTGTGCTCCACTCTTGAAATGATTTTTACCTCCATTACTAAAAATAGCAGGGCAGGATGATTTGCTGCTTGCAGCCCTAGGAGCAGCTTGGGCTAAAACAAAAAACACAACCAAACCCTAACAACTGAACCAATGCACAACAAGAAAACAAAAAAGCCTTGAAGTATCTGCTCAGTAAGATTCTAAATGTCAGAGACAATGAAGTTAGAGAGTATAGTGCTAATGCTTTTGATGATGATTTTCTGACATCTTTGTTGGTCAAGAAGATGTGCAGCACTACAACAGCAGTGCCAACTGCTTTGTTCTACTCCTGTAGGAAGAAGTCCCTCTGAGGGTTGGTGCCACATTTTTCTTCTGGTCATTTCATCTGAGTTACCTGTCTAGATGCCCCCTTAACATCAAGGGAAAGAAACAGTAGCTTTCCTTTTATCAGAAAGTGGAGGTTCAAAAGGTTGTATCCTAAAAATATTTACTATACAACCTCCTTCCTCTGAAGAGGCCTCAGATAACCCTAACTTATATACATGACTGCACTGTACAAATCCCAAGTTAGATGAGATGACTTTCAATGAATATAAATAACTTCATAATTGTAAGATGGCTTCAGAATAATGAAGGTTTGATTACTAACTTAAATTCAATCCTAATTTTGAATGGGTGAAAAAAAAATTCAACTTTTTTCCTTGTCCAGCAGAAGACTTTCTGAGTGTAGTAATATGTGATAATTCATGGTATTGGGTAGGTTTGTCTACATGAGCAATGGAGTAGGTTTTTGTGCTGAAGGTAGCAAAATGTTGGTTCTTGACTTGTTTGGATGTTAAGCTCACTCCCCCATGACATGCCCACCACAGGCACCTACCCAAAGTTATCTGATCAGTGTTTGCAATGTATTAATTCCACTTGCCTTTCTAGCTGTTTTACCACCAAAGCTGTCTCTTTCCTGCCTATAAATCCAGATGCAAGGAACATAGGAAAATATATCTCAGCCAGCAGAAATGCTCCCAAACCCCTTTTCTATGTACGTAAAAGTATCTGAGCTTGGAAGTCTGTCATGTTGTTAGTCCTTGTAGTTGGACACTCGTGTTCTGTTTGCCTCTGCATGTCACCCACTGCCAGGTGCACATCCTGCTGGAAAACGAGCTATTGCTCACGTTAAGGGCATAAAGCTGCCAGTTGTACCTCTGCAGAAAGACTTCAACATCTGAAATATGTTACTCCTCTGGGGTTAAATATTGCCATTCTGGCCCATAAATCTTACAGTGAAATTCCCCTTTTAGGGAAAAGCAGAGAAATTTTTGAAGCAGGTTAAGGGAGTTCTGATGTTTTGAAAAATTCTTTGCAGTTTCTCAGTGGTTTGGGATGTCAGATGTTATATGAAGAAGAAAACCGGTGGGCAAAATCTGAGAAAGTGATGAGAGGTGCAACGATGAGTGTGCACCATTGTTTTGCATGGTTTTTTTCTCCCCAAAATGTCTGTATACATAATCTCTGTTTTTGTTGGTTTTATTTTTGAAATAAATTTTCTGAGTGGTTCTGAGTTTTTTAAAGGAAAATATGACCTCTTGCCGATCAATGTCTTTAGTCCTATTGGTAAAAGGCTAAGCACCCCGAATGAAAAACTGAACATGGTATGACGGAGCTACAGTATTTTTTTGAGGGGAGTCAGTTGTTTTGTTTAGGGTTATGGGGTTTTTTGTGTGTGTTCTGCTTGTTTGTTTTTTACTTCACATCTGTAGCAGCCACAGAAAAAGACACATGAGTAAATTCTGTCAAATTGAAAAAGAGCAGCCTCTGAAGGCAGCCTGGCAAAATTCTCTGTATCACCACTACCTTTTAGAATTAAGCAAGCTTTCCTACAGCTTATTTATGCCGTTTAAATATTTAATATCTGTGTTGAAAATAAAAATAGTAATCTTTACACATTTTGTGCTAGCTGGCATTACAAAATTTCCGTGATTGGAACAATATTTGAAAAAACTTACTTTTGAAACTCTTTTACTCTGAAACATGGTAATTAAATAAAATCAGTATTTTCTCAAGAAATGAAAGAAAACTCCTTGTCTAAGACAACTTTTTAAGTGAGCAGTGGTTTCATAACACAACATTGATTTTACACATTACTGAGGAAATTTCACCTGACAGAGTGAATTGCTAATGCTGAGAACCCTGGTGGCATGGAGTCAGATTCTTGAATGAAAAACTAAGATATAAAGACTCTATAAAATATACCTGAAAGTTACTTTTTCGGCTAACAAAAGCCTCCCATGGAATTTGGGTAGGTTTCTGACTGCTGCAGGCCAGGCATACATTTGCCTCTTTATGTCACTGTGAGAGTTTGCAGCAATTGCTATTAATTACAACAGCTGGGCAGAAGTTATATTCCCCCAGCTTGCTGTCACCCACCTCCATCTGTTTGAGAACATATTTCTGCAGGTGATAAATCAGCATAAAATATAGTTTTCTCCTGAAAACTGATTCCTGTTTACATTTACTTCTAATATGCAAAAAAAAACCCAAAAAAACTATAGTTATCATCTTGTTTAGATCCATGAGATTTGGGGGTTAAATGCAAAGAGATGCTTAAAGTTATGCGGTTGAACAAATCTCAGATTTTGAACAACTCTTGGCACATTTTCATTTTGCATGTACAGCCTGGGCTTACAGTCACAGATATCCCTCAGTGAAATCAAGCCTCTGTGGTCTTTTTTATTTTTAGAGGAAAACAAGAAAGAGGATGTCAAAGACTGAAAAATGAGCTCCCCACCAGCCTGCTTTCATTATTAGCATGGAGGAAAATGAAGGAGAAGAGAAAAGCAATGGTGGCCTGAAGCTCAGCTTGCTCTTCCTGCGGTTCAGTGGTTGGATGATGTAGAGTTTTATGTAACTATGTGTATCTTTACACAGTCCCATTCCCATGGCATTTGAGGTCCAGATTCTCCAGAAGATGTAGGTGGTATTTCATGAATACCTTATAGATTACATGATTCGCTGTGTGTGGTACTTTATTTCCTAGAGACTGGCCATAAGACAAAATTTATGTGTGTGGCAGTATCTAACACCACAGCACTGGTTTGTGTCCTGATTTAGGGGGGAAGGCATCAGAATGTAAACATATTTATTGCAGGAAAGTCTTCCCTCAGGTTCATCTCGATGTTTCTAATTACAGAGGCACATTTTGTGGTTAATTTATCTCCCTACAAGCACATCAGCAGCTCAGACAGAAAGAAAATAATTTACATCACAGGGCACATGGAGTGTCTAGAAGTCAAGTAGAAGGAAATTTTTCAAAATTTTAATGGCAACTATGTATAACTAATTTTAAAAATGTGGGATTTGCTCCATATTAAGCATCTTTAGCTAAAATCACACCATTTTGAAAAACTACTTCATGTCCAGCATTTAAATGTATAGGAAAATAGGAAAGAGCTGCATGACATTAAGGCCAACTGCTTAGTGATGCGTAGCAGCAGCTCATTCTCACTGATAATTCCCCACCTCTAAATGTGCCAACTTTAACAAATAGAAAGTCATATTGATTATCAGGTACTACACGGGATAGGTTTGGTTTAGATTGGAATTTTCCCCTGAAAGCAGAAAAGAAAAACCGAGCCACTGCAGGTTATTTAATTTTCGTTCTTGTGTGCAGAGACTAGCACAATTAGAGAAGGGGGTGTTAGTGGCATAGAGGATACTCTGGGATAAACCTAAAATCTAATTCCATGGCTGTAGCAATCGTATTTTGAAAAATCACTTTTCAACTGCTATGGTAAATGTTTCTAAAAGCAGAGGAGAAGTTTACAGTCTGTTACAACAGCGAATCAAAATAACTCTGCTCATTTTCCGTGCTAAGTCTCAACAGCTTTGGTAAACACCATGTTGGCTCATTCAAAACATGAGTGAGATTAACAGCGTAAGGTAACTAAAATCCTGAAAGAGCAAACAGGTAGAATAATTATCCCTGAATTTAATACTCATCTGCTCATCAGTTCCAGGCACAGGAGCTGGGTCTGCTTAACAAATAATCTGTCTGTGGGTCCAGCACAAATCCACCATAGAAACCCAGGGCCTAATCCTAAAATCTGGGAAAGAAAACAAGTGCATGAAGTTGAGCACATGATTAATATGTTGGTGAACACTGAAATCTGGTCCATGCTGGAATTCTCATGTTTCCAGTATTAAAACCCCCCCTCCAAATCTCTGCAAATGAGTAATCACAATTTGCCAGCTCAACACGTTTCATCTGTCATAGGTAGCAAGTTCATAGCAACCCTGATCTTATGAGAGATGAAGACACAGCACACACTTCTAATGAGTTCCAGGCTATATGTACCACAAAATATACATGATGTATTCGAGTTGTGAGTGCATATGCAGTCTATACAAACATAAGATATGAAAAGTAGAAATTAATGTAAAAGAAAATATAAAAATTGTAGAAGTATTCACCATGGAAGTCACAGATGAACTCTGTGGCTGGCAGACATTAAAAATATCTGACCAGGAATGAGAATCTCACACGAATGAGAATCGCGTGGCAGGAAGAGGACAAGGGAGGAGGTGGCTGCGGTAAATAAGCCCTGACTTTATACAGAGAACAAGTTTTCTGCAACTTACTTGAGAAGTAGGGGGGGTGCAGTTTAAATCTATTCCAGGCTGTGACTGACGTTGAACTGGTTGTTTAACTCCTCCTCTGCATCCATTCCTGCATCTATTAGATGTAAATGGTAGCAGTGCTAATGCAAAGCATTCTGAAAACTCAGGAAAATAAGATTATGCTATCACATTGCAAATTCTGTCTCTATGTGATTTAAAGCAACCCTACTCAGTGAGCCTGTGTAGTCTGCAAGAAGACAGAGGTTTAAATGGACCCTGGCTCCTCCCTGATACTCAGTCTCTTCACTGAAACCTTAGCTCATGGCTGTGAACATGTGCTTTTATAGATGTCTGAATTCAGTGTCTCAGCAGGCTAAATACAACATGCCCAATTAGTCAGGGTGTTGTCTCTAAGCACTGGAAAGTTTCATTTGGACAGATTTTTCAGCTGACAGTTTATATTTTAATCATTTTTTAATCCTGATAAGTCGCCTTCTAGTCTCCAAAACATTTTGTTTTTTTCAGTTAAAGTCATACTCTGTTTCCTCTTTGTCAGAAAGAGTCAGTGCTGGTGGTTTTGATTTTTTTTTTAAAATTTTGATGTATGTTTTCTTTGTGTGTCAAGTCTCCAAGTCTCAAAGGGTTTTAAGGCGTGCTAGAAGTGGCTAACTACGCATTACCTGTCAGCCTCCTTGTAAATCTGTTAGAAAGCAGACTATGCACAAGCTGGCTGATATTCCCTATTTTTAGGCATGGAATAATATAGTAGTAGATGATTTTAATGTAAGTCAAGTAATCTGTGCACTTTATACAGTATAAACTCACCAGGTTTGGGTGCTGGCAAGTCTTCTGAGAAAGCCAGTTTTGAGGGGGAAAATAGAAGACAAGATTTATTCCATTTTCTTTGATACCTCAAGATGCAAGAAAGCAT
This sequence comes from Donacobius atricapilla, assembly GCA_013397315.1. NCBI lineage: Eukaryota > Metazoa > Chordata > Aves > Passeriformes > Mimidae > Donacobius > Donacobius atricapilla. The sequence continues at coordinate 167,162 of WBMY01018052.1, read as the reverse complement.
CCATCCTTTCTGCTGCTAAAGCCTTCAGAAGACCCTTTAGGGATCATACTAGAGCTCTGTGTTCTGTGCTTCACCACTAAGATCAGGTTGTCAAATTAAATAACCTCTATCTTTTTTATTCCTTTCTACTTCCAGCCTTTGCTTTTTGCCAAATAGACTTTTCCAAATAAAGACAGCCGACGAGCTTGGGGAACATTAAGCAAAGAAAAGGAGGATTTATGAACAGAAAAACAGAAGAAATTTTAACTTTAAAAAGAATAGCTACATTTTTATTATCTATATGAAATATTGTAAATACCAGGAGGAAGATGTCATGAGGCAAGATTTATTCATTAGCTTATCATGAAATAAGAAAGCTTCTCTACATGTTTGAAACCAATATTTTCCTAAAAATAAACTTTCATATTTTGGGGGAAAAAACACATTATCTGATAAATATTGGTGGACTTTATTTTCAGTCGTGACACTGAGAAGCAGTATGAAAAAGAAAAGGAATAAATCCAGGCACCAGTCAATCCCTTCCATATTTATTGCAAGTACAAACAAGGTACTAGTCTTTGTGGTAAGTTACAAGCTGTTGAGATCTGGTCTAAGAGCAACAAAGTCCTTTTGCATCTGTCATGAAATAGCTATAATTTTATGTTAAGGAGTGACCTGGATTTGAGCCAAGTGGCCAGGTGGAAAATATACTGCCAGTTTTAGGATCTGTATAAATTACCAAGTTGACTTCTTCTGAAGAAATAAAGCTAGAAGCGTTCAGATCCCTTTGAAACATTGCAAGAATCAAATTACAGGTATATCAAACCAAAAGGAGGACAATCTGGCCTTGCCTGGCTTGGCCTATCCTATTCAATGCTATACTATTCCATTTTATGTTTTTCCATTCTGTCCTCACCTGACTTGACCTTACTGTGGTAATAAATAAAAATGCGAATGTGCAGTCACTGGGTGTTATTCTCCAATGCTCTTCTCAAGGAATGCATACAGTTGGTAAAAATAATAGGATTATGTAATGGTCTGTACTTTTTAGCTAAATAAAACAGAGTAAGTTTAACATCTGAGAAAATGTTGTCCTCAATTCAGAGTTTTACCCTGAGCAGGATGAATTTCCGGACAGCTTAGGCATATCCTGAATTTTAACCACAGATTCAAAGAATCACTAAGGTTGGAAAAGTTCTCCAAGATCATTCAGTCCAACCATTAACCCAAGGCCAAGAGTGTCACATCTACACTTTTTTAAAAGTACTTCCAGGGATGGTAACTCCCTGGGTAGCCACTTCCAGTGCTTGATAACCCTTTCCATGATGAAATGTTTTCCTAATATGCAATCTAAACATCATGTGGCATGACTTAAGGCTGTTTCCTCTTGTCCTGTAACTGGTTATCTGGGAGAAGGGGCTGAAGCCTTCTGGCTAGAACCTCCTTTCAGTGGTTTTAGGGAATGATAGGGTCCCTCCTGAGCTTCCTTCTCTCCAGGCTAAACACTCCCAGCTGCCTCAGCTGCTCATCAACAGATTTGTGCTCCAGACCCTTCACCAGCTCCATTGTCTTTCTCCAGCCACTCTCCAGCACCTCAGTGTTTTTCTTGTTGTGAAGGGCCCAGAACTGAACACAGACCTTGAGAAGTGACCTCACCAGTGCTGAGTACGGGGGGACTAGCATTTACTAAATGGTGAAGACTTTCAGACTAAATAGAGGGCCAGTGCTGCTGTTGAAGTGAGAAATAAAAAGTCACAAATAACTGTAATTACTGAAAGAGAAAACAGAGCACACAGTCCCACAGAAACAGCCTAGATGTCATATTACTTTTTTTCTGAGGTTAATGGAGGGGTATATCAAGAATCAAAATAATAACCTTCAATTCAAAATACCGGATCCAATGTATAATTAGAATGAGATGCAATAGAAAGAGCTTGTTGCAGTCTCTAATATTGTGAGAGTTTGTCACTCTACCTCTGATGTATAAATACAGAACTAAACAAAATCATATCTTCAATATGTAGTAAGATAAAATTTAATCACACCAAAGCCAGTTGCATAACATTTATTTTGGAGCTGGATGTACTAATAGAAGCATTCAATTTCAGTGTTGCCTCTTGCCTCTTACAGCCTGGAGACACATTTTTTGATACACAATGGAATAATTCTTATGATATCTCTTGCAACACTATCTCATGGTTCAAACAGGAATTGAATATGAAACAGATATATCTTTTAACTCTAAAAATTGTGGTAACTGTTTTGTTACAGCAGATATTTTGTTCCTCTGGGAGAATCTCCCAATTAGTGGTGGCCTTTTGTAAGAGTGCTTTTTAAAATCTTTGGCTGAAAACTGAAAAAGTAACCCATAACATCATAGCCTTGAATCTTGAGCCTGTACTTACTTCTGCAATTAGGTCAGATCTTTTTCCAGTTACTTTTCTAAATCCATTTATGGTGATACAGAAGGTAGTATAACCAATAATGGAAGTTTAAGAAGACTCCAATAGAATAGCTTTAATCCAATCCTCAATAGCAAGTAATAAAATTCTATCCTTTACTAAAGAGTTATCAGATCTCACAAAATAACCTTTACAACCCTACTTTTCAGTTCCAAATAAAGTAGATATAGTTCTGATAAGACTATTATTAGGATTTGCCTTTCAAATTCCCTTTAGAAAACTAAACATTTACTGCTTCATGTACTACAGTGAATTGGGTCTCCTTTCCTACTGTGAGCTGGAACTGCTTCAGAGGCACAACTGACTCCTCTCTCTGTGCGCACAGCCTGTAGCCCAGCCACTACTGAACTCTAAATAAGTGCATTGACTCACACACTCACTCTGGCTTAGCCCGGGTTTGTGGTTTGATGGGTTTCCCAAAAACTTTGAGAATTTAGTCCGAGATTTTTTTTGCCAGCCTAGCATACAGCTTAATGCACAAGCAAGAGTTTCGGAATACACTTTTTTTTTACTACTTCTCCCTCATCAATAGTAAAAGAGTTCATCTGTGAAATTTTCTAACAGGCCAGAGTGCAACAGTGGAGCCACAGAAGAAGTCAGTGAACGTGGGTAGTCATGGACTGAGAAATTTTGGGGTCAGCCCTATGGCTTGCATGGAAACTCTCATCTCCACCTCAGCTTCCTTGGTCTGTTGAAGGCCATATCCCAGTGTGGGCTCTGTAGTGCCTGTCAGACCAACCCATCCAGCAGATGTGCTGCACTCAGCCATGTGCTTACTCATTTAGAGGAAGAAGGGACAACAATTGCTTCACTTTTGTAGTTACTGGAACTTGGACACTATGGAAAGGTTCAGAGTTTTTTGGGTTGGTTTGTTGATTGTTTTTTTCCATGTCTTCTATTTCTTCCTTTCCACACAGGGCAAGAATTTACTTCCATTCAGACCGGTTGACCTTTAAGCTCTGAGCAGATCCCTCTCATGAATTATAACAAACACATTATCTAACTGTACTGGAAATAAGAATTGGGCAAACTGGATTTTCTTACTCAGTGTCCTCTGAGTTCTGTATGATTCCTGCCCCAAGGGAAAATCCCCAAACTCAGATTGGATTATGAGAACTGGGGTCTGAGAAGATGTCTGAAATAAGTCTTAGCTGAGATTAGATGAAGGGCAGCATTGCAATATTGAAATGCTTCTCAAGTGCCATCAATCCTGAGAAACATCCAAACTTCAGCCTACAGCTGCCCCTCTGCATCTATCCAATGTCAATGCAGCTGTGATAAGACTAGGACAAAAGGTCCCTGTGTACAGTCTGCTTTAGAGCTCTTTTCCTTCCACTCAACTTTCTTTTTATTTGTCCTTAGTTACTGGGCGTTTTTAGAGAGCTTTCACTAAGAGCAGTGCAAGTGGGGCCTGAATGGAAGAAAGTCTTAAATCAATGTGAAATGCTTTCAGAAAGAGGTGGTATATACATCTCCTTTATTCTTTGTGGGTGGCTCCAGAGAATAATGAGCCTACTTTTTATACAGAGGCAAAAGGGCAAGACAGGGGAAAAAGTTTGACCCAACTGTAAGCATCACTGTAAGCAGCTCAGGGGGAGGAGGGTAATGCAAACATAGCTCCATGAGATGGAAGGCACTTTATTGAAAGCAGCTGGCAAGCAGAGAAATAGGATATTTTGGCACCATCAGAAACTTTATCAAGACTTAGCCATGTAAGGTTGCATTGATTGTTATTTATAGCATCAGCTTAGAGGGGGTATGGAAATTATACCAGGAACCTCATTAGTATCAGCCTGAGAGCTGTGTCCAATCTTTCTGCTCTAGTGATTGTATTCATTCCATAGCAAAGATAGAGCATGCAGCCAGGGAATAATCTTCTCAGTGGTTTTCAGCCTTCTTATGGAGGAAAAATGTGAAAATGGAGGGCAACTGCAATACTGACCTGTCTGATCCTGTCTTTTTCTAGAGCCCCAGATGTATGCTGCTACTGCCTTCACCTCCAGTAGAAATCAGATTTCTGTTTCCTTCACAAATTAAACCATTGGAAACAGAAAGTTTCTAGAGATAAAGCTTTAAAAATCTGTTCTTATTTTTATCAGAAGGGAGTATATAATTGACTGAAACTGTCAAGGAATGACATATGCCATTTGCAGATATGCAAGGTATCTATTGTGTGGCAAAATCTGCCATGAATTGATTTTAATTGTACTTATTTTATTAATTTGAAAATTTGTCAGTCTTTCAGGAACTTATTTTCTTTAGCTAAGTCACCTGATAGTGAGCCAAGTCAAAGAGGTGGCTGATTGATTGTTTAAACCAAGATGTTGCCAGTTGCTAATACTGCCTGTGTGATACAAATACCACTACAGGTGTCTCAGCTCTGATTTATGTCTAATTTTCAGGCAGTCTGTATGTGCTGTAGTCACATTTTGAATATTTGCTGTACTCATATGTTTTGCTTCAAAAAGCCCTTTTCAGGTCTGAGCAGCTGGTGTGTCTGTCCCACTAGATCTTGTCAAGGAAAAGCTGAAAGAGGCTTTGCTTTCAAAGAGTTTGAAGGACTGGTATGTATATTTGAGGGCTTTGGTACTTAGCTGGTTTGCAGACTATCATCACAGAACTGTAGAAAGGGCAGATGGAACTTGAGGAGTCTCAGTTTATATAAAGAGCAGAGCTGCAAAAATGTTATTGAAAAGAAAAATCATGTCTTGAAGTGTAGAATTTTCCCCACGTGCTTACTACTGCTTATTGTCTGCACCTAATAACATATCCAGATTTTTAAAATCCAGACTCATTTGCAATCTGCCCTTATTCTACTAGTTTTATATCAGGTATATCAAGTGGAAAAAGACATGCAACAGCACTATATTTTGAAATTCTGCATTCCTGTGGGAGTCTGTTAATTTTCAAACATTGCAGTTCAGGCTCTAACTGAATGACTGGGATAGAAGTTAACAGTCTGATGCTTTTCAGTATTAAGCCTTAACTAAGTTGGATTTAAAGTTTTGGGTTTCTTTAATCAAGGTTTATTTTGCATTCTGTACTGTCCTTAATAGTTTCATTTACTTATTGATAGTAAACTGAGTGATAAAGCACATGTGAAATACAGCCTTGTCAGTAATTGGAACATCTGCTTCAACTTGTCTCTCCAATTTGGTGCCAGTATTCCTAACTACTTTACCTCTGAATTTTTCTTCTCTGTGAATTAATTACTCATGAAAACTTATCCTGACAGCCTCATCCTTATCTGGAGTTCTATTATGTTGATCCAGTGCATCCATCCAAATTTTTTCTCTCAGATTGAATGCTATTTTAATACATTTTCTTGTCTTATGTTTTGGATATTACAAAAAGAGAAGAAATCCAGAATGTCTGGGCCATGAATATGTTATTTGCAGGTGAGATTTTTATATCCAAATTTTTTTCTCCTTTTTGATAAAGTTGTAATCTGATCTACCGTTTGCAATGGTTCCCTTCAAGTCTTTATGAGGGCTAATTAGATCTACTACAACATGTACATTTGAATTGTCACTTTGAAATTTCTTCTTTTTAATTCTTTCCCATTAGTATTAAAAATCAGATGGAGTAAGATCATATATCTTCAAATGGTGGGGGTTTTTTTCATTGCCACTACAGAGATCCTTCTGCATCATTTATCTCCAATACTGCTTCCTCTCCTAGACTTTATTACATTTGCAGACAGATCTGAGGATTCCTAGTATGCACTTTTACTGAGAAATTAACTGCAATGAGTATTTTTCTGTAACTCTGAAAGAATGTCTTTTATTCCCTACTAGTGTTTTATGGTGTTTCCTTTAAGATTGGGCTTCTACAATCAGAAATTTTCAACCCCACAAAGATCTTTTAAACTTACTTTCTTGTAAGCTGTCAAGAGACGACTGAAGTCGTGTAATCCTGCATTTTCTGAGCCGCAACTGTTGAACCACCCTGCTATTCTCAAATGAGCTATTAAATAATGATAGAGGATTGCCTGGTTTCTGGTGACTGCACTAGAAGTGTAGCAGACAGACATTAAACATCCTGTGCCTCCCATTTGCATAAACATTGGTTTGGAAATCACTAGGGTCAGTAGCCTTCAAAATGCTCAGTAACCACCTGGCTACCATTGGGGATTAAATATGCAAGACCAGCTTCAGGGCATGAGTGAGATGTGGGTTCAGGATCGTGCCCAGGCTGTGACCAACACCTGCTCATCACACAGCACTGGGTGAGGGCAGAGGGAGGGGAGCAGAATATCAAAGGGACCAATAACATGGATCAACAGCAGTGTTTTTATGCCCTACAAGTCATCACTCCTCATAGGTCTTCAAAAACTTCGGTGGAACACAGAACCATAAAAGAGAGGTTTCTACCTTCTTAGAAGAAAATTATGTTTCCTACATGAATGTTTCTAAAGCCTCTGTCATGTATTTAGAATTGTTTAAGGATATTCCCTATGCCTAGTACCTGTACCAAAGTTAAAAAAAACCCAGCATTCTGCACTGACTCCATGGTAAATGAGAATTTCCTAAGAAATATTCCAATGGCTGAGATATGAATATGGGTTGGGTACCCATTCAGGTGTTACCACAGAGAGAGCAGCATTATGTATTGACTTCTGAGTTCTAAAGTAGGAGTTAGGGGTATGAAATAGTTTTAAATATTTGTAGAGATTCCCACAGAGCTAATGACAATCAGAGGTAGAAATTGATAAAGTAGGAAGGGGGGAAAAATGCTATTAGGCGAATTTGAAATCTGGGTAATGTGGTGAAAAGAGACAGGCTGAAGAATAGAGGAGCGTCTGGCAAATGTTATATAACTGAAATTATTCTAGCCAGCTTTGGGTAGAGAAGAGCCAAAACTCAGAGCAGGGTCTGGTAAGGACTGCCCAGAATGAAGAACTGGAATGGAAAACACTTGTGAAGCACTTTCCAACTGTCCCAAATTCCTTTGTCAGTAACGTGAAGTGCTCTTTACGAATTGCCTTGGATGGGGCTGGAGGTGGTGAGGTAGTGTCTAAGCTTCAGCCTGTACCTTGCAGCTTCCACGCATGAGCAAACTAAATTGGAGGAAAGTTGAGTTCTCCAATATTTCTGCAGAGGGGAAAAATATTCTATTTAATTGCTGACTTTTCCATAGTTTGCCTACCAGCACTAAGCCATTGTTAGAACACTCAGCTCATTTTCTCCAGAAAAGATGTTACCAGCAGAGCAGCTGTGGTGTTTCAGTGATGCATCTAAAATTAAATCACATGAAGGCATCTAATTTCTTATTTTCCCATTCCAGTAAAATCTGTTTTCTGGTTCAAAAATGTCTTGAGTGCCCTCAGCTTTTTATGACCTACATTCCATGCATTAGATAGTCTCTCCCTGCCCCTCTCACAAGTGACAGACACCCAAGGACAAAATGTCAATAATATTTTCCCAGAAATAACGATGATGCATGTCTGAGTCAGGAAGAGAGAAACCAATGGGTGTATAAACAATACAAGCACAGACAGATGAAAATGATGCAAGAGAATCTGACAGACTTTCTGTGTTCATAGTTTTTCATAAACACTCAGTATATTCAATACTGAAGTAGTGTTATTTGCCTTTCAAAGTATTGGAGGTGAAAAAAATCTTTTTTCACCTTTTCAAAGGTGTTAGACACCTTTTTTTCTTTCCTATAATTCTCTATTGTGTAAAAGGGCAATTATTTTCAAGTTGTGTAACTCGAGTGTGTGATGATGCAATTCTAAATTTTTACCTGGGTGCTTATTAATGACATCTATTGGCATGACATATATTAGATACATATTCTTGAAATATGTCTAAGTAGTGCTGTTACTGAAGTTTTGAAGTAGAGTTTTGAAGAACAGTGAGATTTGAAGACAACCCAGAACAACCCAGAACAAACAACAATGTAGTAGATTGAAGCTGATAACAGCCCAAAAATGCCTAGCCTTCTTACATGTTTAAGCCTCATTTTCTTTCTAGATCCATATGATTAAGATTTCATACTTTGGAACATGTAACTTTCTTGGCAGTTTGAGATTAAAGATTATGATACAAATGGATTTGGTGGTAGTAGGTAATCTGTTGGGTTTTAGAACAAAGAGGCAGACTGTAGAATGCATCGTAGAATGACCTGAGTTGGAAGGGACCATAAAGATCCTCTATTTCCAGCCCTCCTGCCACAGACTGTGACTCCTTTCATTGGACCGGGTTTCTCAAAGCTCTAAAGAGTCCTTGAACACTTCCAGGGACGAGGTATCCACAACTTCTCTGCACAATCTATTCCAGTGTCTCGCCACCCTCACAGAAAAGTCCTTCCTAACACCTAAGCCTAACCTAGTCTGCCTGGTCCTGTCACTACAAGCTCCTGTAGTCCCTCTCAATGTTCCTTGTAGGCTCCTCTTAGGTACCAGAAGGCCACAATAAGCTCACCCTGATGCCTTCTCTTCTCCAGACTGAACAATCCCAAAAGTCTTAGCATTTTCTCATGGCCAACAGGTAAATAATGAGCTTTAGATGGCACAGAAAGAGCAAAGGTATTTTTAGCAAAGTATTCTGTACTTTTGAGTAGCCAGTAACATCTTAAATAGGGTAGGAAAAGGGCAAATAATCAGTAATATGAAGTCCTTGTATTATTCTCCCAGGAAAATATTCCCCTATGACAGGGAATTTGAGATTCAGGTTATATCCTTCTATCATTCAGTGATAACTGATGTGGTTGAGGGAATCCTAATAGAAATTTCATTTCCTGTGGTAAGGCATTAGCACCACTTAGGACAATAACTGGAAAATGTCAATGTGTGTGATAGTATTTGTTGCTGTAATCCCATTCATACTAAGGAAAAGTGAGTATAGACTGAGCTAGTTCTTCCACTAATACTGGCAAAGCAGTTCCACAGATTTCATCAGAATATGCTGGTTCGCTTCAGTGGCTGGATGAGAAAGTATTAATCTGGAATCTGAAAGTGCAGCAGTCCAGCCAGTGGTTTTCCATGTCTGTGTTATACAGAGCCTCTACATCTCCATTTCGGTATCCAAAGAAATCAGTGTTTTGATTCTGTAATGTGTTTTTTAAAAATTCTGCTTGTCACACTATAAATTGTTTTTCTATTTTGAGCATAAGGTTTTGTTTTAAATAGGCTAAGTAAATTGAGATACCAAATTTTGTTACATACACAGACAAGAAATTTAATGATATCGATCTGCCCATAGGTTGTTTTCCTAAGAGAACTTTGTTGCACCAGCATTTTTAATTCATTTACCCTCTAACTATGAAGAATAAGTGTGTATGAAAGTACATGGGCTACCTTTGAATAGCAGAGGAAAACCTGGACATCTTGGAAAATACATAACACATGTATTAAGCAAGGAGAAGCTTAATGCTAACCACTAGGAGAAACTAAGAATAGGGGTTTTATGTGTTATGAATAGTATCCCTCTCCAGAGCATAGAGTCTGGATTCAAGCCCACAGAATGATGTATCCATACATTTTAGAGTTTAGAGGGTCTTCTGTGGCTAGAGATTTACATCTGGTTTTTGAAAGAATAATGCTTCATGCTTTTCTTTAAAAATAGTACTCCTCAAGACAAAAGCGGTTCCCTTGTTTCATGAGACTTATGCTTTAAGCTCTTAGCAGGCATGGAACTGGGCCAGACAGGTACTGAGTGAGGGGCATTCAGCCAGCCCAGCCTGGCTGTTCATGCCAGGTATCAGTGTTCTGGTGTCCTGGGCTGGGCTGGGCTGGAGAGAACTGGAGTTCTCCCTCTCCACTAAGCCAACAGGAATCCAAGGTCCAGCAGGGAACAAAGCCAGGAGGAGTTTGCAAACTGCAGCTGGAGTGAGGAGGGAGTCATGTGTTTTGGTCCACTCTAGCATAGATAAAATCTGCACTGAAAATTTTGAAGAGAATAGAGGAGGAAAACTTATACTACATACACAAACAGTATGCTGTCTTCTTCAAGATTAGGAATCTCTCTGAAGAGGACCTCCTTGGGCAAAGCTGGAGGAATGGCTTCTGCCTGTGTCCCGGGTAGGGACAGGGCAGGAAGCATCTAGCCCGAGATGTTTGGGCATTGGTACCTTTGTTCTACCATGGTGTAAGTTCCTCACTGGCTGTAGCTGTCAGAGACTTGCCTAAATCTGCTCTAAACCAAGGCCTGAATCCAGATATCCTCAGTCTGGCCTACAGCCTTACCGCAAAGCCAGTAAGGTATATCTTAAAGCCTTTGCTTTAAGGTGCAGCCTGAGGACTCCTGAATTTGTGAACCATTTCCTCCTCTGAATTAATCTCCCCAGATTTCCTCTGTTTCAGAAAGGTGAAAAGATTTTCTAAGAAAATCCTAAACCAGCAGTGCTTGATCAGAATTCTAGCAAGTCACCTTTCTGTCAGCCTTGCTGTAGGAAGCTCTGGAGAGCAAAGACAAAATATATCCTTCTTTAGCTCAAGTAAGCTTTAACCTTTGTCCTGTAAGCAAGAGGAAGAATTTAATTTCATGGAGCTGAGTTTTTGGTGTTTGATGCTGAGTGAAAAGGGAAGCTTTGTTGGCACTGGTGTGACATGGAGTGACTGTACAAAGCCAGAGGCCAAGCCAAACTGGAAAAAAACAGTGACTGACTCTTCCTTGCCTCAACTGTAGGTGAAATAGAACTGCAATACCACCATAGGTTTTTCCAACCACAAACAAATATCTGTGCTTTTTTTGGTTCATCATACCAAATTCAAAAAAATGTATCCAGAGTGGTTTGTAATTTTCTTCTTTGGTTTCGAAAAATAAAGAACTGAACACTGAACTGAACTATGTGCCATATAAGTTCTGGTACCTAGAATAAAATTTCTTCAATCAGGAACTAAAATAAGGAAATCACACATGATGAAAAGAAAATACACAGGGAACATTTCATATTTTAGGGAATTGTATGTGTGAGCACTTGCATAATCTTTTAAAATGCCACAGGCAAGTCCAGAAACTAAAATCAGGCACTGAAATCTTCAGAAACCAATCTTTGAGCTCAAGCATTTGCCTGACATTGATATCAAGCAGCATTTTCCACAAATCCACTGTATCACCACTGTACCAAATAAATTAACAAAGGCCTGCCTATTTATTATTTTTCTACCAAATAATGATTTTTAGGCTATGAAGTATTCAAATTCTTGCACTGTGTTTTAGGCCATGTCCTAGCTGGAGATTACTGTAATTATGAGTTAGGTAACCAGATTGTGGAAATGCTCTTTGTCAAGTTCAGTGCAACATCAGTCAGATCTGAGCATTTTTCACCAAAACCTCACCAGAATTCTCACTGAATATGGAAGAGACATTTTTAGGCTTCATTTAGAGATGATGGAGCCATTGGCACAGCTAAACCACCAGAGGAAATCAAATTTCTGGCTTAGACAGCAGTGTCATCTAAAACCACAGTACCCATTTCTGACCTGGCCTGATTTTATATTTCTTGTAAAAGAAATAGATGTATTTCATCATATATCATTGCTGAGCACTGCAGGGTGCTGTCAAGCAGTTAAACAATTTATAGCAGAAATAAATTGACATAATTTATAGAGACCAGCTGTGAAGAAGAAAAATGCATTATAGATCACCAATGGGTTTCACAGCTACTATCTGGCAACAGCAAAGGATGAGGCGTAGGAAGCTGGGTATCAATTTCAGGCTAAAAATGTATGTTATGACTCTCAACTTGTCACTTCATGTCTCACCTTCTCCAACATGTTCCTATGACTGTATTGATTATTTTGGGCCTCTTATTCCAAGTAATTAATCCAGGCCCACTTTCCATCCTCCAGAAAAGATTTAGATCTTTGTTCACTCATTTTCAGAGTGTCATTCCCTTCACTGGTCTGTCTTTTCCCCCTCTTCAATTCTAAGTAGACCATTTCTCCTCTGTGCTTCCTCCCATCCAAGTTCATGTTCAAGCTTGATTTTAATTGCCTAGTTTCTATACCAAGAGGTCAGTCCCAAAAGAGAGGAAATCTGGAAGATGTCCTATTTCCAGCTCTGAGAGACCAGCACTACAGGAGATGTGAGAAGATTAAGACTGTTCACTGAGGTCAGAACTGATGCTGTTTAGCTTTTAAAACAGAAGCTGTTTCTGCTGAGCCCACTTCATCTATGATATCATAGAATTTTATCTTATAAAACTTTGTCTAGATATGGTGGAAAGAAGTGAAAACATGCTTCATGTAAGAAAGCAGAATTTTCACTGTGTTTCCAATATGCCTTGTAGCATAGGCTTCTAGCTTCTCCAAGAAAATGTCTGTGTACTTTTAACATCACAAAAAATATTTAATTTTCTCAGTTCTTTTCCTGAAGAAAGCTGGAGAATTGTGCAATTTTGGCTGATACTTGCTAATAAAATTCAGCCTAAGGCTATATTTTCTGAGCTACATGTAGAATTGCAGCCCAAACCATCCAGGCCTGGCAAAGCTATATTCTATTAAATACAGAGCCTTGTAAGTGGAAGTGTTAGTAATGTTTAATAGTAGGCAGTGCTACCAACTCCACCTCTAGGATATTTTAAGTCTACTATTAGGTCTATAAATAAGGTCACGCTAAAAGAAATATTAAAACAGTAACAAACATGTTTTTATCAAACTTGAAGCATCGTGAAAGGCTTTACAGCCTTAAGCTGATATATAAATGTATGTTCTGATCTTGCAATATATCCTAAGTGGAGGCAGAAGTCAACACTTTTCAGTTGTGGTGTCAGTATTCCCACAGGACCGTGCTGGCGGGGCTTCACTACCTTGATCTGCTGCATAAAATTTCTGTGGGAGTTCCTGTGCTCTGCAGTTCATGACCTGAAATCTCTGCTCCCCCTGAAGTCAAGTTTCCCTGAGAGAGTATTGAGCAATAACTAGATAAGGACCTCTGTGTGTAGAAACGTTTTTACTGTAATGCTACCCGTGTAGTGTAGTTTGTCATGTTTTTATGATGAAAGAGAACAGGATCAGGGTGCACACATGCCGGGGGGAACAGGCAAACAGCCTAATAATTAACATCTAGCAGACTTAAATTCTTTCTAAGTTGCTGGAAAGCAGCTGTTAAAGGGATTAAAACAAAGAGGAAAAGAGTGCAGTTGTTCCAGACAAATAGGTGCGCTAAGGTCTTCCAAAGTTTATGTTGAATTTGTGGTAGGCAAGAAAATGGAGAACGGAATGAAATGTCAGGGATCAAAATGGGTTTCATTGGCAGATAAAGCTGCCTTTTCTGTCTCCCTAATTTTTACATCTAGAATTCTCAGGGAAAAAACAAAACAACCAAACAACAAGAACAACAACAACAAAAAACCAACCAAAAAAACAACCAAAAAACAATGACACGGAGCAAAGAGAATTAACTCTCTTGAAATGTCCATAATTGTGACCCAAATCTCATAGCTGCAACACCTTCCTCTTTACACTTCATGATCAGTAAAGATGCCCTTCCACCTCTCTGTGTCCCAGGCCCAAAGAAACCATATAAAGTTGTTCTACCAATTTTAGCTAATCCCCAGTCCTCTCAAGAATTCCTAATGTCTTGTCTTTTCTCATGTTCATTTTCCCTTTCCACCTTATGTTCTTGTGTAACAATTTTGGGTACTTTAAAGGAATTTATTTTGTCTACCTCAGGCTCCTAAATTGCTTTTGTTATCTCACTGCACAGAGGCAGCTCTAAGCACCAGCTACGAGGTCGTAGCAGAAGCATCAGTTTATTGGATCAAAGTGTGTCTGATGAGATTTTGAGCTTGAGATGCCCTAGAGGGAGATGGAAACTAGGGATTAGGAACTGAGACTGTTGCTCTTCTTGCCAGTATTGGGGATTTATTCTGCAGAATCAAAGTTAGAAAATGAATGAACTCTCTAGCCCCAAATTCTGCTGATAATTATTTTCCTTCCTGAAGAAGTGGTAGACTGCATTTTACACCACCTAAAAGTCTCTCAGTGTGCTTATCTTGGGCAGCAATGCTCACAGGGACAGAGAGAAGAAGAAATGAATACCATTAAGTAAAAGTTTTGCTAGACAATTTATTGCTACTCCTATTTATAGTCCTTATTATTGTTAAGAAATTATGAGAGATTTCTAATTGCATTTGATGGAAATAATTTCTGCCCCTGCATTGCTCTTCAGATGCTCTTTTGCGGGGTAATGGATTATTTGTCCCAGTGTAGAGGAGGCTTTTCCTTATCTAGAACCAGAATTCCTCCCTCTATGGATCAGATTTTCAGTTGCCTCCACTCCTCTTTTTAGGAAAGACAAGGGTGGAAAGAAATTAAGGAGAAACAAATTTTCAGCAACGGAGAAGCCTAAGTACCTCTTTGATTGATGATTACAGAGTAAGGCCTCTGAAAACAAACACTATTTAAAAAAAAGTTCTGAAAAGGAGCAGGTTTTAGTCCTTAGAACTCAATAGAACTGTATTGAACACTTCAAGGATGATCATACTAAACCAATTCCCCCTCACTATGCCAACTTTCCTGAAGGTATTTAGAAGATCAATAACAATAGAAATGAACTATTTTTCTAATAATGCAGATGAATGGAGCCCATGCTTATGAACTCTTGTGGAAAATGAATAAAGACAATTTCATGCTGGCTCCTTGGCATAATGATAAAACAGAAGGTCTGTACTCCTGTACCAAAAAGGGATATGACTATTCCTGAAATCCAGAGTCATCTCTTCAACCTGTCAGGCCTATTTTCCCTATTCCTGCTCTGCTGGGAATGCTCGTTCTTTACACTCCTTGGGCTTTGTGTTCTACTCAAAGTGACATCTCTGGTTAAATGGAGTGGCAGGATTAATACACAACTGGAATTCAGAATATTTGCTGAATCTGGACTTTATAATAGAATGGCATGGAGTCTCATTTCAGAAATGAATTAAAAAGGAGTACTACACTTTCAAGTAGGCTGGCAAGCAGACAGGGGACCATAAATCAAGGTTAATGATAATGGCAATGTTCCAGTTTGGAAGGGAAGATGAACATAAGGAGTATTACAAGAATTGGTGCTAGGCCCAGCTTTACTAAAAGTCATTATTTATTATGTTAATGGAAACTAAGGAACACTGAAGTCAGACCTTGCCAAAATCTACAGAAGAGGGAGAAGACATCTTTCCTAGCTTCATCTGAGTCCTACTTGCTGAGAACACATTAGTTGCCTAAATTTTCTTGAAAAAAAAAAAAAAAAGGAAGATAAAACATAGCCCAAAAAGTGACAGTTAAGAGGAAGGATGTACTGTCTAGGATCACCTTTCCACAAATTTAGGAAAAGTCCATATGACTATAGTAGTCACATCACTGAAGTACTTTCAGGATGAATAAATGCAATTAAATATGGAAAAAAGGTTAAATTATGTTCTTTCTCCACCAGATTTTCTTTGGAATGATTTACATAGCTGGAGAGAGATATTTTGAAGTCTTGGTATCAATGAAGAATTTTTAACACAAATCAAGAAGTAAAGACCATCTTTTAACATTGAAGAGTTCCAGAATCAAGTGGTTTTGTGCTTCTTATGTAAATTTCAGATAGGTATTAAATAATTTATTTACAATAAAGAACTGTGTGTTGAATTTGAAGAGTTAACAGAATTGAATAAGAAATCAATGAGTTAGTTTAATAAAGAATTTCAAGTTAAAAAAAGGGATTTTTTGCCAAATTATGACTAAGAGAGAGAAGAAAACCTGCTAAAAGTATTTATTAAAGATGAAAACAGCAAGAGGAGTGATAGCCCAAGGGGCATGAGTAAGGAGAATGAACTCAGTGTAACATTAAGCTGAACATTAAAACTATTGCTTGATACTAAATTTCTTCAGACTCAGGATTTGTTTTTTCCAAAAAGAAAATGGAAGCCAAATAACATCAGAGTTGTGGTTTTGAAGTTGTTGGTTTGGTAATTTTTAACTGGATTACAAAACAATGAGTGCACACTGTAAAGTGTGTTCCTATGCTACCAGTGTTGTGGGCAAATAAGAAACGAAATTAAATATGGATGTGGCCCACTAAATTCAGAATAAAAGATTTTCTGTCAATGGTACTATTAAATTTTGATCACACTAAAGGAAAAATGAATGAGACAGAAGAAGCAATGAAATCAACACTCTAATTTAGTGGTTGGGCTGTTTCCCTGAAAGGTGCAAACATGCTCTTCTAATTTTACTGCATTTAGGAGTTTTGTGTCCTATTTCTAAGTATCCATAGTAATTGGACAAGATATGTAAACAGGTCTTACAGCAAGGACTGGAACATGAGTCTGCCCTCATAAAGGAATATTTTAAACTGAAAAAAGAAGGATTATCTCTTGGCCTAGTGAATCTTTTATAAATCCAGCGAAAGCTGGCTGTCTAGAAGGGTGCATGAAGTCATCCTCCAACAGTTCAATGTTTAGATCCCATTCCTAGGACATGTGAATTTGATATTCCTTAGGCTAAGAAAACAACTGGAAATAGGTGTACCACAGGCTGCATGGGTGCTCTGCCGACTGCATTAACAGATGACAAAACAACACCACAACTGCCAAAACCTTTGCTGGCATTTCCATGAAGATTCTTACTCTGTAGACATGCTGAAAAAAACCTGTAATATATAAGAGAGGTACAAGAATAGCCACAGTTCTGATGTAACCTATGTGCTGGGCTTTTCTGTGTTGTCAGTGCTAGAGGTAACGTGGCTGGTGCTGACTGGCTGCTTAAGTTACTGGTGAAAATAGAGACATTGAGGGGCTACCATTTTGCAGTTACACAACCTGTGTCACACATCAGATTTTTATTGGCAATTCTGAAAAACATGATGTGCTGACAACAGCATCTGCCTGGGAATTTGCTGGAAAAGAATGGTCACACAGACAATAAAATCTCCAGAGCTGATTTTCAGGAAGCAGGAGTGGAGGATTGATGTCTCTGCAGGCTGCCTATTTGCACTACATCACCTGTGTTATTAATCCTGAAAACCTTGTCACTGTCTGGAAACTATTTGCTTTGCTATATTCAGGACTTGTGGACCCCATTTCTAACTGGCCCAAAGCAATTCCCTACACTGCAGGTAGTCCATTAAACAACACACAATTTCTGTTTAGGGTTTAAAAAAACCAGCCTTTTGCTTTTTGCAAAAGGCTATTTGGATTTTTATTGACTGACTGTAGTAGACTATTATGTCACTTGCTCTGTGAAAATGCACAAGCCATGAATGACATCAGTGTCAAAGATAAAAAGGAAAGGCCAAGGTCTGCAAAGGAGCTTAAGGTACTTAAATCCAAAACATAGATCCTTGGATTTCTTCATACCTTTCAAAGAAATGGAATTCCCATCAGTGAACACGTCTAGATGTCTACATTTCTGGTGGTGGAAATACGGATTTCTTTCAAAATCCTGATAGCAGACTGGTCCAAGTCCTCTCAGGGCTCCTGAGCTCCATACATTTTGTTAGTCTTCCTCATGATGTCCCAGTCCCCTGGGGCACACTCTCAGGATGTGTTCCAGTTCTGCCTGGAGAAAAGCTGGGAGAAGGAGGGAAAATCTCTAGTCTTGGACAATGCAACGATGAAGACACTCCATGCATGAAAATTTTTCTCATGTCTAGTTTGGCCCAGAGGTTTTTGCTGAGACTGTTTTTTCATGTAGGTCAGTGAAGCCTCTCCTGTCTGTAGCTCCCCCTCAGTCTTTAGTGAGCACTTTCCACAGAAGAATAAGTGCATGTCTAAGTGCCTACTAGTCTGTCAGGAGGGGATCCAAACCACGAGGTTTTTGGTGCACAGACCAACTTTTGCTCTCTTGAGGTTCCTCAGTGGATAATTTCACTGTGCAGAGGCTGTTGAATAATCACTGGGTGGTGGAGGAAAGTGGTGAAAAGTCTCTCTGTTTTCAGTGGTAAGGCGCCGTGCCCAGTTTATGGGCAATACAAACCTGGCTCCTCTGCCTACACGAGCTCTGCAATTGTGTGGATGTTTGGTGGTGAGGGAGATTTGCATCTTGGCTCTGTGAGAAAACTGCTGGGCTAAGATGGGGCTTCATTCAAGGCAAAAGTCATCCTGGGTCTGAAGAAAGAGTACCAAACCCTTGCATTTTCAGGGATGTGACAAGCAATCCATAGAACAGTGATGGAATGGAAAGCAGAAGATCTGGCCTAGGTTCTCTAAAATTTGGGATGTTTTAGATCATAAGACTGAGCCTCTAACCACCAGTACAGGTGCTAGGCTAGTCTGGGTTTAAGTACCCACATAATATCTTGTGATGCAGAAAAATATTGAGTTTCTCAGCAGGCACAAATAGGCCATGGCTTTTAAGGACCAGGGAAGCTGGATGCCTGGGTGGCAAACACATGAAAACCATGTGGAACATCATCAAAAGTTTTCTTGTTTCTTAACTAGGTATACTCTTATCTGTATCACAGGTCAGTCCAACACGGATGTTTAAAAAGCTCTTCTGCAGGCTCAGATTGCACCTGATAGCTGAAAAACACAGCAAGAAGCCTTGCCATTGTCTGCAGGGTGTGTTGAAAGTGAGGCTGAAGAAGTGGGGATTGAAACAGCATTCTTGGGGTGGGTGGATCCCTTGTCACCAGCTTTTGGCAGGGTGGCTGCTGTGTCAAGGCTGTGCCCGCCCTCTGCATTTTGAGACACTGTGTTCCTGTCTCAGATCTTCAGATATCCCTGATGTTTCATGTCATTACTAATGGTTAAAAAAAAAACCAACAAAAAAACCCTGTCTTTTAATTCGATTAAAAACCTGCTGTCTAGCTCAAAACAGATCCCTGCTTTTTTGAGCACTCTCTAGTATCTACCTGGACTACTGCTAAAATAAAAATCCATTTGCTTCTCTTTAAGTAATGCACTCAAATATGGTCTCTGCAAAATGCAATTTCCATCTAATGCTTGAACTAGACCTCATGAAATAAGACGCTGAGAAAGATTTACGAGTCACTACAGCTCAAGCTAATGTGCTGATAGCTGTGGAATTTCAGATGTATAAATAAAAAGTACTCACAGCTGCAGCAGGAGTTTTCTAATTTGCCAAAAACCGTTAGAAAATGGTAAGTAAAGGTTTAGACTGTATATGTACACTTGACTTTTATACAATTTTAAATAGTCCTTGCGAACGATTAAAAATAATTGTGGAATCATCTTTATCCGTAAAAATACTTCTGAGGGTAGAAAAAAGCAAGCAAGAGTGAGATGGACCTTTCTGTTTGTTCTGCCCCTGGGAATTCTCCTAGATGCATACACCTGATGGCACCTACTCTGCAGAAAAGCTGCTAAAACCTCCAGAGTCCTCTGGGAAGTCTCTTATTGACTTACCCTCCACTGAGACTTCCCTTGGCTTCTAGGCACAGCATAAAGAGCATAACAGACCAGCTCCTGCCTTGAATAATCATTTGAAAGATCCAGCTAAAGGCTGCAACACCAATTTCATTATTAAAAATAATGAAGGATTTGATGCAATGGAAAGCTGATTTACAAATATGTCATATGCCAAATCCAACTTCCAGCTTTCTTGGTTTGCTTAATGTTATTTCAAGATGTCAAATGGACCTTACACTATGTTGTTTTCTGCAGGAAAGATAGACTGCAATCCACTTTTATATGTTTCATCCTTATAGTAAGTGTCCAGAAGAAGAATAAAAAGCCATATGAGAAGACCGGCAGTGCTTATAACCATGTAGCTAGGATTGTTTAAGAGTATTATTTTTTTTCCAGTGTATATATGCTGGCATAATGCTGCTTTGGATACAGCTATGAATGTATGTTGATAAAAACATTTTTACCAGTATAGTTCCTTGCCTGGCCAAAATCAGCTACACAAGTATAAGCATATGTATATAAGCACAACTGTGTTTATACCATTACCAGCTGCAGTTGAAGCCTCTTGTACAGGCAAACCCAAGCCCTTCAACTCTTCAGAATACACCAAAATGGCACCAGCCTTAATGTTTAGAGATTTGACCCTTTTTGTAAACAAATTATAAATCACTTTTGTCCTCTGTGTTTGGGGAATAGTCCTTAAGCGAACATGTTTAAAGAGATGTCGTGCTTCCAACTGAAGCATTGGAAATATTTGATTTTTTTTTTTTTTTACGGTGTCTTTCAAAAACCAATTGTGTCAAGTGCGCCAAGTGTTTGATGTTGGTTTTCTGACAGGAGAACTTAGAAAAGTATTGTTTGGGCTGATTTTGGATAACACAAACATTTCCATGCTTTGATGAATCCTTGATGTTGTAGTACTTTAGAGGAAAGATGACAACAACATCAAACTTCAGTCAAGGCCCTTCTATTATATTTCAGCTCTATATAGACAGAAATACAGCTTCAGGGTAACCATAGGCTCCTAGAATGGTTTGGGTTGGAAGGCACCTCAAAGATCTTCTAGTTTAAATCGCTTGCCATGGACAGGGACACCTCCTACTCGATCAGATTATTCAGAGCCCCATCCAGCCTGGCCATGAACATATCCAGGGACGGAAAATCCACAACCTCTCTGGGCAGCCTGTCCTCACAGTGAAGAATTTCTTCCTTTTATCCAATCCAATCCAATCCAATCCAATCCAATCCAATCCAATCCAATCCAATCCCCTCTTTCAGTTTGCAGTCATCCCCACTTGTCCTGTCACTACATACCCTTGTAAAAAGCCCTTCTCCAGCTCTCCTTTATCCCCTTGGGGCTCTGGAAGCTGCCCTAAGGTCTCCCTGGAGCCTTCTCCTCTCTGGGCTGAACAACTCCAACTCTCTCAGACTGTCTTCACAGGAGACATGCCCCAGCCCTCTGACCACAGCCTGGATGCGGAGCAGCTACCTCACACATGGGCTCTTGGTGAGCACCATCCTCTGAGAGAGCATTGTAAACCCATTAGCATTTCTGTACTAGTGCACAGAGCTAATTTTGGACCAGAAGTGACAGTTTCATGTCCAAATTATTAAAAATATGCCAGGAAGAGCTGCAACACAGAGACATTTCTGAACAATCTGTTGATTGAGCTGGTTGCCTGCCCAGCCATGACATAATTCTCAACTCAGATGATCCACTAATCATGGAAGTTGGCTGTGAATGTGTTTACTGGTGAAGAAATACATCTTCTAAAGCGGTGGGAATTTTACTCTTAATATAGAAAATTAACTTGCTTCTGTTCTTAGAAATGGACATCAGTTAGATGTAAATCCAAGTAGTTGTTTTTAATTTGCTGGTCATTGGAGAAGGCAGTGCTTTTCAAGGCTTGTCCCAAAGTTCACTGAAGTCTGTACATGCTTCTCAGCTGTTTTTCATGGGCTGTTTCTCTAGCCTCTTAGTAAGTGTGTTTTTGCAATACCTCAGATTCCATGATTCATTATATTGCTCACACTTCACACTCTGAGATGGTATGAATATGTGATATCAGTTTAAGGAGAATAAAAATCGCTAGAGAATTGTTCTGGGACATTTGGGACCACCTAGCATTAAATGAGGTTATGTATTTTCAGTTCATCTTACTGCAGCCAGTCAGCACGTGTCATTCCGAGAAGACACAACTGAGCTAGGATGATTTCCAGTTCACTGTAGGTTTTCGGGAATTTGCTGCAACAAAAAATGAATACTCAGTCTCTCCTAGGAGAAGGAACCTACTAGACATCACTGGGTGTGTGAAACAAATATCTTCCAAGGGATCATCAACATCAGATGCTATTTGACCACTGATAAAACAAGACATAGGCAGTTCAGATCAGGCAGTAAATTTTATACTTTGCAAAACAAATGTCTTTTCAAGTGCGAATTCAGCATTTAATCAAAGCTTGTGGTCACAAGAAAGTTGTCAGCTTTGTTTTCCCTTGTTCCTTCATTTTTTTGGGGGAGTTGCTTTTATTTATTTATTAACATTGTCTTTGATATTTCCTAGAAACTCTTCATATTTTCTTGCTATTTTTAAGAGGTGTGCTGCTGCAAAAGTATTGCTGTGCAAAGCGCCCCAGTGTCAAACTTCTTTTTGTTTTTGATGTTTTAAAAATAGTTCTGTATTTAAATATCCTCTAGCATTGAAGAGAATAACTGAGCCTTTTTCTTTATGGTCCCTATTGAGCCATATCTATGTGATGCAGTGCTGTACAGGACTTCATATTTAATTCATTAATTTAGTTTGAGAGAGTAGCTGTTCAATGTGCAGTTATTTCAAGCCAATTCTACTTTCTAAAATCCTTCTAATCAAATTGGATAGCCTCCTGATATAAATGTTTAATTTTAAAAATCCTCACACTTGTGATAATTTTTATTCTGTATTGTAACTTTCAAACTATTCTTCCATGTATGAAGAAACTGATGTTACTCTCATACTCTCATACTCTCACAAAGATGTTAACATTTATCTTCTACCTTCTAGTCAGTCACTGAGCACCGCAGTCCTCACACACAGCCTGTCCTGGCACCTGCACCAAGGACACCGGGAGCAGCTGCCATCCCCTTCAGGTGCAGCACCTGAACTTGTGTCCTGAGCACAGACACTCACTCTTCAGAGGCTCAACTCAGAGATGCTGGGTGATTTTTTTTTCTTTTTCTTTTTCTTTTTCTTTTTCTTTTTCTTTTTTCTTTCCTTTTTCTTTTTTTTTTTAATTGTTTTGAGGATTTTCAATTATTCCTGCAGCCTAGGAGGGCTCCTGGCTGGGCTTTGCCTCATGCCATTATGTTGAGGCAAGTGTGGATGTGCAAGTGGGAGGCTTTACAGAGAAAGTGAGCTACCAGTAAAACATAGCTTCTTCCAGGATTTACAGCAGCTGAATGAGAGTTTTCCACATCACACTTAAAAACTTAGATTACTATTCAATTATAGCTGACTTTTTTGGAGTTAGCCTTTAACCCCTCTGCTTGTCTTTTTCTCTCTATTGAGAAAATATGTTTTCCTCCTTGTACCTCAAAGAGAGGTTTAATGTCTATCTTATATTACCTCATCCCTTCCATCTTCCCACCATCTCCCAGGATAATTGCTCCTGGGAGAAGTACTTAGGATTTTGTGTGGTCCAGTTCTGAAAGACTTTGGACATGAGAAACAGTCTCTTTCCCTATGGCATGGCTTCATATCCTACTTTGTTCAAGTGGTAGAAACTGTATTCCAATTTAAATTTTCCTTTTCCCTAACTTCAACTCATGAGAACCCATTTAATTATCCCAAGCAACTAAGCCAATTCTCATTTAGCCAAGTTGGTTTTGGCTTAGGCTAACTCTTCCCGAGCTTGGAAAAGCACCATGCACGTGACAGAGTGGTAAAACAAAGACAGTCCCCTAATAGTGTCCAGTGGGTTTGCTGGGACATGAACCCTCACACCTCGGCATGAGCCTGAGTGAAAGTCAACATCCTGGGCCCACATCTCCACTGCCCATCCAAATTTTCCATCAGCTTGATTTCTTTTTTCTACAAGCTGCTAAAAATACTGATTTTTCTATTTAAACTAAAATAAACCCCTCTATTTTTCAGCCCATTGTTATTTACCACAAGTGGGACTGAATCATGTTTCTGCATTTCCCCTCCCCTTTTCACTTCCTGAATCCAGGCTACAGGCAAATTTGAAATGCTCTGTGGCAGACAGCAGGACAGCAGGCAGACACATGGAACATATGCTAGACATTTTGAATGGACTCTGGAAAGAAATTTAGCATTTATTAGAAGATGGAAACCCTTTTGTTTCTAATGTGCAATTAGGGAATTAAAAATCTTTAAAGAAAATCCAAATAGTCAGGATAAAAAAATTCCAGCAGCCTAATACCCCTAAGTAACATCCAAGCCTGGTATTTTAATTAAGTATCTCTCTCTTTCAAGGTGTGATCCTTTTCCCTCTCCCATCTGTGGCCACAAATCAACATTTAATGCCATTTGCACACTTAGAAAATCCACTCCTTCTGTTCTATGAAGGATTCATTCACCCTTCTCTCCTACCCTTCCCAAAAGCAGGGAAAGGGTTGCTTAAGAACTGATACTTTGTAAGAGAAGCTGTTTAATAAGAGTTGTGCAAGTTTCGACTTTTTCCAGAGCAACTCCTAGTGCAGCAGCTGTGAGGGTCCTGTCAAAACACCAGCCTAAATCATTTACTTGCTGCCCTTTGCCATTCCTCTATCTGTATGCAAACTAAAAATAGAGATGAACTGTGGGGCTCCAAGTAACTACACTGAATGTAGCGTTTGAGATGATGGTGTGTATTTAACAAGAAACGTTAAATTGAAACATTATAATTGAAACAGAAATAGTAGGAGCTAAATATGGACTTTTAAATTCATTTAGACTCTGGAGTTGGCAGTTTTGCCTCTATAGTATTTGTATGATTTCCTTATTCGAACCAACATGAAGTGATTTTTGGTTTTTTTTTCAGACTGCAAGCATTTCAATGATCCAACATTTTTGGTACACATCAGCATGGAATATCTGGCAAGTACAAGTCAAATTTTAAATCAGATTTTTTCCCCTTAGACAAAGTTCCTGTGATGAAATCAAACTGGGCGGTAGTGAACCCCTCAAGGGCTGACAGCGGGAAATAACTTTTTTTGCCAAAGCTATAATTTTTGTTTAATTTTGATTAACAGGTCTGGGGTGGTGCTTCTTTCATGCTCTGTTTGTAGAGAGACATGAGTTACTTCCTCCCACACTGATGCCCAGCCAGAAGTGCTCAGAGATAACTGAGTCTGCTGTGCACAATTTATTGCTGCCTTGCCAAGCTAGAAAGTCCTCTTCTGTGATCTCCCCCTTGAAAAGCTCCCGAAGAAATCGCTGCACCACATTGTGGATATTCTCTAGATTCTCCTGGGCGAGTGAGAAGCAGTCTGCTTTCCCGTAGGGCCGATGTTACCTAGTCAATGAAAAGCCAAAGCACATTGCGTTGTCATTGCCCATGGATACCTGGCTGCTGTGGTAAGTACAGGGTGCGGCAGAAAAGAAACCAGGGTAATAAAAAGCAAACCACCGAGGTTTCTTAGTCCTTAAATTTCCCACTAAATGGGCAGTGAAACATCATGAGTAGTCCTCTCACCTAGCTGTAGCTGCCTATGGGACAGGAGTCGGGTCTCAGCTAATTGTCTCCCTGTAAAACCGGGAGAAAGAGGATTAATCCCATCGTGATTAGTGATTAGTGGGATTAGTGCTGCCCATTGGAAGTGTGCCACTCTAGTGGATACTGAAAAAGCCTGGATGCCAGTTCAGAGTTAGAGAATCCTGTTCGAACAACAGAACTACTCAGAAAAACTCAAAGATCAATATGGGCAAATAAGTAACTTGAAGTATCCCTGCAGAAGATATTTTATACAACTTTTTCGTTCCAAAACAAATTATTTGGCTGAAGATACCTGCATTGCTTCAGTTCAATCTCAACAGAAATAATCAAAATATATCTTTCATTAAAAACAGCGATTACTGGATAACAGGATTTAATTTCCCACCACATCCTATCTCTAGCTGCAGGCCTTTTGAAATGCACCAGCATCCCAGTGGCAGAAGTTGCACTGCTGCCTGAGCTCGCTGGTGACTGGGCTTTCCAATAACAACAAGTCTCATCTTCACCTCTCCATCAGGGCTGCCAGGGGCTGAGTTCAGAATTAAGTCAGGAGGGGCAAAGACATCACTGCATCATCTTTCAGCCCTTCGAAAAAAACAGAGAGCACATACTTGGCAGCGCTTTAATTTCTATGGTTACTTATGAATAACAGCACAGCTGGGGAACTGTTGCTACAACCCACTAGCAGAGATCATTTAAGAGGTCACACTTAAGCAGACACATTAAAAAAGCACTGTTTTTTTTCAGAGATAATAAAACTGAGGACTGGCTGGTTGAACTCCTCATGTTACTATCAAGTGGACTATCCTGCTAGTCATAAATTTGCCCCCATTGTTTCAAAAGCAATAGGAGGAAGGATGGCTCATTATTTAAGACACCAACCAGGACTGATGATTTCTGGACAAAATCTTGACCAGGAGCATGATTCACTTGGATTTTGTCAGTCACAGATGTTGATGTCTCCCATGCTAATGCAGGCCAGTGCTTCACATAGCATGGAGAGGTTTTCTGGCTGAGGAGACCTGCATCAAGGCTTTGTTTTCTACCAAGGGCACAGTAACACAATCTTCCAGCAAAGTCCAGAAAAAATAATTGAGTAACCCTGAATCAGAATGATTTGGGAGCTCTGACACAGACTTCCTGTACAACCTGAGTGAAATGATTGGTTTGTGCTTTCAGTTTTGGTCTTTATTTTGTTTCTTAGTTATCAGGGCAGCAGTGATGAAGCCCTGGTAACTTCATTGCAATAAAATATATCTTTAATTGGTGGAACAGACTTTAAAACCCTTTTGGCCAAGGAAAGGTTATTGCTTTGTGTTTCACAGTGTCCTAATCAGGAGGGAAGTGAAGGCGAAATTCACCCTTATTTTGTCTGCCATGCACTTACTAATGGTCCCCTCCAAAGCAAATTCACTCCTGAACAGCCAGGGATAAGGTAATTTTGTTTTACTTTTGCAAATTTAAAAAGGCAGCACATCATCAGGGACTGGAAAAACTGTTATTTTACAAGTTTATGGGTAGAATTTTAAAGGACACTATTACAAATATAAAATAATTACTAAACTTAGAATTGCAGAATCATAAATCATAGAATAGTTTGGTTCGGGAGGGACCTTAAAGATCATCTTGTCCCACCCCTCAGCCCCAACATGGGCAGGGATGTCACCCCCTGGATCAGGTTTCTGCATTAATGCACTCAGCCTGTGAGTCGGCCCACAGAAATGCACTGCTGCATCGATGCAAATGTCGTGTTTTGACATTTTATTCAATGTAATGCAGGATTAGTATCGGAAAAGACAAATGAAATCCATGTAAGTCCTTTTTCAAGACTCTTCTTTTTACATGCTGTCCCTACACACACTGGAATAAGCACGTCATCCCAAATAAAGCCACTGACATCAGAAGAGTTTCACCTGGGACAGATTTGGCTTACTTTTGCTAATTGCATCATTGCCCTCAAGCCACACTGAACAATTCATTAGTGGCAAACAGCTGAATTTCTAAAAGTGTGTGTAACCTAATTCTAACAAACTGCACAGTAGAAACTACTCTCAGTAGCTCCTCTGGGCAACCAAGGACACCATGAAATTGAATAAATAAATATAAACAAAGAATGTTTTTCAATCTGCTTCCCATCTGGAGTACTGGCTATTTTTTTAGCTCTTAAACTGAGGCACCTTTGTGCTCTATTAAGACAATTCTCTGTCTTTTGCCATCGCTGATGACCCCAGTGAGTTGGAAGGGCATTTCTATAGTTAAGAGATTTCCCTTTTCAGCACTTCTAAAGAATAAGCCAATCTGTCATGGGTTGCTAAATTTTGAAAATTCCCGCTTAAATCCTTCTTTTTTTTTGTTGTCTAAGAGAAATGTCAAAGTATGATTTTGATTTTTATTCATTCTTCCTCAATTTTCCTCACCTCCCTTTCACCTACCTGTTAAATACCTTCAAATAATGAGGCATTGCTGGGCATGGCTCCTGGCTGAGTGGGGCTGAGCTGCCGGAGCAGTGGCTGGGCTGGGGTGACAGGGACAGCCAGCTGTCCCCTGCAGCCCCTAGGGCCATTCCCCATGTGGTGCCTTCATGCTGCTGCCTTGTCCTGCAGGACAGGTGAGCTCAGTGGCAGAGCTTGCCCTGTTCCTGCTGGTCTGGGTGCCTGGCAGCCTTTCTGAACCTGCTTCATTTCCTAGCAGAGGCTTAACCTCAGAGTTTGCTGAGGCACCTTTCTCTGGCAGGTACACACTGTGGTCCTTCTTCACTTTTGTCTCTAACTCCACTTAAAGAGGAACAGTATTGCTTCATCCCTCTTGTGTTAGACTTCAGATAAACAGGATGTTGCCTACAGAATTTGCAGTTTGACTGATGTGTCTAATACCCACTGTATGACTTAACTAAATAAATATCCCCCATCCAAACAATCTTAGTTGTTGGCTAAGGTTTCATTTCTTGAGATACCAAAAGTTACCTAATCTAAAATGTTACGGTTCTTGTCCTCTTTTTCGTTCTCTTACTCATGGTCATACTTCTTAGTAGCAGCGCTTCAGGAGGAGAGGGACCATTACTCCATCAGTGGGATACTCTTCCTTCTCTCTTCATCTCATGATGGCTGGAAATGGCAGAGGCTGTATGTAGATATTCAAGGGCTTGTTTCTAGATCTCACCAGAGCTGGTTAGGTGCAAGTGCAGCAGATCTGGGCACATGTGAAATAGACCTACGGGTATGTGCCCTAACAAATATTCCAGTTTGGAAAGAAACAACTTTTTAAGTGTCTGCAGAAAATGTGCTTCATCTGACACCACCACAGACCTCTGAAACAGCTGTTATGAACCGTACACTCCAAGGCCCTGTTTCTATTCAGTGATTATAAAGGCATTCTGGATTATCACTTTAGCTGCACCTTCAAGAGGTCTCTGAGGCCAGGAGAGGCTGGTTCAGACACCAATCCCATGCTGAATGTAGATCTAGGTGGGGGCTGCTCAGCTCATCACTTTGAAGTATCACAGATCGTATCACAGATTTTCTCACACAGATACCATATACAGAGTAAAAATCTGAGATCAAATCTTCTGTTTTCTCCATGTCTCTCTCCACCCGTATGTATTCAGCACCCTTTGGCCAATGCCCAGCTTGCAGACTGAGCCCAAGTTTTCCTTACAGCCTGCCTGACTTGAACTTGAGGAAGACCTACATGTTCCAGTCCCAGTATCAGCATTTTCAAGTTTTTCAAGAGCTGGGGTTGTGCTCAGAGAAGTACACTGGGGACTGTATTTGTGAATATTCCTGGTAGATGCTGACTAACGTGCACCTGCTGCTCAAACAGGTCCCTGTCAACATTCTGGTTTTGGTTTGGGTTTTCTGTTGTCTCAGAAGTGCTGACTCATCAGTGCCTCTCCCATTATATACTGGAGCAGTCTCTCCCTTTGTTCTGGAGTTTCTCCAGACTTTATCACCTCTCATAGCACAGGGTTTCCAGGAAAACAAATCATCCTTCATGAATGACCTCATAAGACAAGCATTTAATTGTCCTCCACCTCTGGTGAGCTACAAAAATTCCATGTAAATAAAGGAGCTGAATCATCATTTTCACAAATGTTTAACTTGACCCAGTGTATAAAAAAGGATAAGAGTAGAAAAAGATTTTTATAAACATACTGTAGATGTCCAATTTGTCCTGCTTTAGCAAAGTGTAACCAAGAACTAGAGAGATGTTGACCAGTATTGGTAGAAAGCTTGTTCCTTATCTATCTATCTAATCTCAGCATGTTCATGCTTTCTTTATATCTACAAGGCTGGTCAAGCAATTAAGTTTGGGGATAAAGAAAAGTCCATTAAAGCCTAAATTAAGGAGACAGCACTCTAAAACTTAGTTGAGACTGTGAGCAAGTAAGTTTGAAGGCAGCTAGTGCACAGCCAAGTGCTGTGAATGCCTAGCAAAAATCCCTAACAAACTCTCTGTGGTGTAGCTTTATCACCAGATGTTGTGTCTTCATATAATAAGTGGAGTAAATTACAAGTGAAAGTTTATTTGACTCTTTATTTCTCTACTTCTTTATGTCTATTCCTTTACTTAAGATCTCTAAAGACTAAGATTGCTTGTGCAAAAGAAGCAACAGCAATGGCAGTTTCTCACTTCCTCCGATTCCAGGAGTAAAGACAAAAAACAACGTCTGATGTTTCACCTCCTGCCTGTCCATTCAAACCAGCTGCTACAAGTCCAGCCGTTTTAATACTTCCCTGATTTAATACCTCTTTGCTAATTTAAGCTCGCAAGCAGAAATCAAGGCGATTAATGAAATGGGCAATCCAATATCAGACTAACTTTGCTTTTAAACACAGAAAGCATCCAGTGTGGTGAATATAAACTGGTAGCACTGTCAGTTGCAGTAGCTGGTGAGGTCCTGGCCAGAAGCCCTGGTCACTGAGGGTGCGGTGCAGTTGTGCAGTTGACCACCCCTCCTCGTCACCTTCAGCCAAGGACATCACCGAAGTTTTTGTGCTGAGGGCTTTGTGGAGCACAGAAGGAGCTGGGAACGACGTATCAAGCCTAAACATCTACTGCTGAGCTGTAGCTTTGCTCCTGACCCCTCTGGATGCATCCAGGGCTGGTTTCTACTTGCTCCAGTCAGAAGCAAGCGATGAAGGCGCTTCCCAGGGAAGTGCAGGTCATGCTGAGAAGGGAACTTGATGCTGTCCTTGCCTTCTCTGAATCAGTCACCTCCTTGCTGGCAGGTTATAAAGGCTCAGACTTACCCACAGAGGGGCTGTGGACTCTGCACTCTCCTGGGTGTTCATCACCACCCTGAAATGGACTCAGTAGCTGCAGAGAGGAGCAGGGCTTTAGTTGCCCCTGTTGGCGGTGTGCCTTCTATCACCAAGTCCTGCACCTCTCTTGTTCACAATACATACACCTGCTTACACTTGTGCTCTTGCATTTTCGACCCATAGTTATGCCAGACAGTTTTGAGTAATGTGATTACAGTGAGTTTGTTTAGCACTTCAAAAATAGGGTAAAAATTAATATTGGTACGTTTAAAAGGTGCATTGGACAGTTTGGATTGGGACAGAGAATTGTTGTCCAGCTTTAGAGCAGATTTCTTGCTATAATTGTTTCATGAAAATAAATTTAATTTACTGTGTGAAATGGCTAAAATATTTTAGGGACCATAATTATGTACAGTCCAAGTAGATAAGTAGAATAGAAACAGAGCTTTTCAAAACTTTAAGAATCATAGCATGCAGCAATGGTAATTTGGCACAGAGCTTACACAATAGATTTCATTTTTTCTTAACAGAACAATAATTGAAAACTGACTTAGCCCCTTAAATAAACCAGTGACAGCTAGGAAAATCAGCAGATTGGCCTTTTGTGCCTGTTTATAGTAGATTTTGGCAGCAAGATAGTTGATGTACTCTCTATAGAACACATCTACTATGTCTTCCAGATGTGCTTGACCTTTATCTTGGATAAAAAAGCATCTTGCCATAGAAACCATCAATTCATGTACTCTTAGCCCAAGTCATCAGCTCCTTTAAGATGCTGAAAAACTCCTGTGATGGTAATGCTTCCACTGCCATTCAGTACAGACATCTAACTTGTGAGTGCCTAGATTTTTCAAATGTGAATACATAATTTAGATGAATATGCTCGTAGAACTTCTAGCATGAGGAAGATCCGTAACAGGATAAGGGTTGCTCAGTGCTTGCAGAGGGACGTTTGGGAGGTCCTTCCTTTGCTAGCTGCTCACAGTGGGTGGAAGTGGAAAGAAAAATGACCATGACTTCTTCACGGATTACATTATTATTTATTTATGTGTACAGGGTGATTCTACTGTTGTCTTTGGTGCTTTGGGGAAAGCATTTCAAACACAGTGCCCAGGGAAGAGCTAAGCTGCAGACAGCTGAATGCTCACCTGCCAGGCAGTGGAGAAGGGCACAGGCCACCTCATGCCCTCTGACTCAAGGGGACAATGGCACACCTGTGGCAATGTTGATTGTCCCACAGGCAAAAAACCCCAGAGCCCCAGAGGAAAAGAAAAAAGGAGCCACTGGCTGTAAATGCACTTGAGTCAAAGGAGGATTTTCAGTATATGATTCAAAATCTGTGTCAAAAACTACAGCAGCAATCGGAGCGGCACGAGAACAGAGTGAGTGTCAGACATCAGTGTTTAGGGGGAGGAGAATAGGGGACATAGTGGAGCAGAGGAAAATAGGGGAAACAGGTAGAGTACTGTGGGATGGGAAGGAACCTGTGGGAACCCTGGGCTTGGCTTGGAGGTACAGAGGAGAGGCTGAGAGCATCGTATCATCTTGAAAAGAGGACTTGCTTTGATGGAAAATAAAGCAAGACAATATCAAGTGTGTTGTACTTGCTGTCACATACTCAAACCTCCGGGCTAGTAGCTGACGTGTGTGACTACCTGCCTCCCAATGGTTTTGTGGCATCTGCTAACCCTATGGTGACTGAATTTCTTGCTTTTCTATTTCATATGGGTCAGGCATGACAGGGTGGATTAAGATTCCAGCAGAAGAAACCTTGCTGCAAGAAAGACTAGAGCCAAGTTGCATGAGCCTGTGGCTCACCAGTATGGACCACTGACAATGATGGATACAACTCTGCCCTCTACACTGCTGTGGGACAGGAAGATGAGTATACAAGTGATGAAGGGAAGAGAGAAGAAAGGGGCTGAACAACATTCTTTCATGTCCACATTTCACCTGGGTGTAAAACCTTTGAGATCCTGTGGCACAACAGTTAGGCAGTTTCAAAGGAGTAGGAGGATTCTGGAACTTGGTTTCTGGAATAGCATGTAGCACTTTTTCTGCAGCTGATTTTCTGAGGAATTGTTTGTGGGAAATTAAAAAAGAAACAAACCCACAGTAACTGCTCAAATTAGATCTAAATTGAGCACAGATCAAAATTCTTCATTTTCAGCCTTTGTCTGTCTCCTGGCTCTTATGTTGAGTCAAAAATTCCAGCTGGCCACAGATGGATGGCACTTCCTGAGATGTTTCCTGGAGATAGGAATATTTTTAAGAGAGGTGATAGGCAAGAGATGATTTTGCTTCATCATACACAGCCCCGGGTGTAATACTGTTGGAGGAGATTGCTTAGTTTTGCAAAGAGGCAGCTCTAAACAGAGCTTTCTTTCTGTGTTCTGGAGAGCTTCCTGAAAAGGACATTTTCCATCTATAAATCCCTGTTGAGGAAGATGTCGTGGTACACATGCCAATTCATCCACATTTGGGACTTAAGTCATTTCACAGCATCTTTAAATCTTGAGGCAAAACAAGGGAGTCAGTAAAGCAATATGGCAAAATGTATTTCATCAAAATAACCAAAATGTTGAAATACCAAAAAGGAAAAAAAAAAGCAATTTGACTGGTGGGAAGAGGAAACATCTGTGTCAGTCATTACTGTGCTGTATAAACAACTTAAAGCAATTATAAATATGCTTCTGGTCACACTGTGTTGTAAATAAAAAGGTCTTTCACGTACAGTCTTTCTCTGCTTTCAGCGTAAGTCCTGCTCTTGCATCAGTTCGGTAGCTCATGGTGGGCTGTGTTTGTGGAGTGTCTGCAGATGCTTCAGCTGGAAATATGAAACGTTTCATGTAGTGCAGATGCTCTGCTTGTCTGCACCGCTGGGGAAGGGCAGGTGCTGTCCAGCCACAGCGCTGGGGAGCTGGGTTCAGGCCATGCCTTACACTTAGGCTTGGTATCAGGCTAGACCACAGCTCATCTTCTCAGCGCTCCCCTCCTGACTCTTACAAAATGCTGCTCAGGTTTATCCATACCTGTGATCTTTGACAGAATTAATCAGTTTTACTCAGATACCTCATGACAAAGCAACAAGACACGTTCCAAACAATAAATCCAGGCGACTCCCCAGCATGGCCTGTCCTTTGCTATGGCCCAGCTAGGGGACACTTTGATGGAGCTGTTGGCCTGGGTCCTCTGCCCGCAGGTTCCTGTGGCACTGGCTCAGCCAGTGCACGCCCCTGGTGCTGTGGAGGCAGCTTCCTATGCACGGGGCACTGCCTCCTGCTTCTTCTTTCAGCTCCATCAGCTGAAACCCTCCGGCTCAGAGATCACTGCTTACTGTAGAGTATTCACTATTGGTTTGGGGTTTTTTTTGTGCGGTTTAAACCCTGACTTACTTGCTGTGCCATAGACACACACCACAACCTGCATGAGGCATGACAGAGTTTGCTTAGGTCACAAATTCAAGGAATAAGTTTAGGCAGAGTTTGCCTTTGAAGTGTGGAAAGAGTACAATGAAATAATTTAAAACACATTTTATTGCCTCAGTAATCAGAGAGGGTGTATGTGTTGACATGGAGTTTGCATGAAACCTTCAAGCTTTTCTAACCATTTATAGTTTACATAGCTATATGTTAATCTACAGACAATCTATAGCTCTCAATAGTCTCATAGCAACCACAGATCAACAAATGATTTCCCTGGGCTTTTAGGCATACCACTGCCATTAGGTCCTCTGATTTTTAATTAAGAGGAAATGTCTCTAAACATCTTGAGGTAATTAAAGTGGTAATATCCTCTGTAAGATGCATTTGAAAAAAATAACAGAAATTCCCCTATGTGACTCAAAAATATAACGGCAACTTCATTACAAAAATTAGATTTACCAAATTTTTTTTTTGTATGAACTTAAAATGTAAAGTATGCTCATTTTTCTGCTGTAATTCTTGAATGTAATAAGAGAATTCCTTCTCCCACATTTTACAGTGTAACTCTTGATACTCCTATTAACTTTTATACTGATTCTAATTAATATGCCATATTACAAATAGCTCCTTATTATTTCTTTGACATTCATTACACTTTCACAAGGAGATGATTACTGTGATAATGTTATGATTCTTAACAAAAAATACGTGCTAACCTAGATTTAGACATTTATTTCTGGCTGAATTCTGACTGAAAGAAGTAGCACCCAGAAAGAGAATGATTTGCATAAGCCTGCCTAAAATTGTTTGGTTTTGCTTCTGAACACACAAGTGTGGGTTGAGTTTTGTAAAGAAGAGTGTGTCTGTGTGTGTATGGAATCTGTATATGGAAATGTTGCAACATGTTGCAGTGAACCACTGGATTTTAGAAGTTTTTAGAAAATAATATTATTCCAGGTGTTGCCTAGATACACATGGAAGCAAAAAATAACGGAACAAAAATTTTAACAGATGTAATTACTTAAAGTAGAGGTTTAAGGAGAGATTTCCAATGTGGATGAAAACGCACCATCAGCCAGTCTTGCTTTTATGTCCAAACTATCTCTAGACTTCTAAACGTTTTTGAGTTCTCTGTAAAAAATATTGACCTCCCTCTCAAACAGCAAAACATAGAAGTATGTACCCATGATTTCTTATTCTCTGTCCTTGAAATATGCACCTCTGTCCTTATCATTTCCATGCCAAATACAAGACATTATTTGCACTTTCTCTTAGCACAGGACTTGGCACTGTCCCCCTTGCTTTCTTTGTCTCTCCACTGACTTCATTCCTACATTAAGTGTAAACCCTTGGTCTTCACTCTCAGGACTCATCATAGCGTAATCCTAAATTTGAAATTTTTTATTCACTGACAGGATATTTACTCCAGCCTCCATGATGCCATTCTGGATGCTGAGCACTGGCCACCATTTTTCACATAAGCTTCTTTTCCAAATTAGAAAGGCCTCAGAAAATGTTGGCTAAAAATGGCAGATCGAGCATTGAAATTGATGAACATAGTGCTAGCCAGTACTGACATATTGATTCGTTCAAAGTGCATAATTTCTTGTCTTCACTTTAATTTGCAGTGTTTTGCAGATCTATTTGTGCACAGCACTTAGGATGGTGGGACCTCAGGCTGTGATTTCCTCTCTCATGCATTACAAGTCCACCAAGAATCTACAAAAACTTTTGATGAAAAAGTATTAGATTTCTAAAACAAGATCTATGCCTGCCTGTTCCAGGAAGTTAATTACAATTTAATATTGTATCTGTATTGAAGAAAATGTGAGATTTCAGGACTAACACAGCTACCATTAATCTTGTCTTGAAGAACAACACTTGACCATATGACACTTGAGTTGCTTCATTTCCTATGATGTGGGAACATCTAGGAGTGAGTCTTTATTGGACCTCCCAATTGTTTATCTTGGTTCCATCCTTGAAGAGGAATTTGAATACACATGAGAGAATCTCTCTGCTTGGTCAGAGGTGAAATGATGGTTCTGAGAAGTGGTGAGACACACCTGACTACTAATGATGATGCCACCATATTCCTCCCCACTTAAACAAGCTGTAATCAATCATGTTGAAGATTGACATTCTAAGGAATGTGCCTTTCTGTAGAGGTTTTTTGCTTTCTACCCAATTAAAGCAAAAAAACCCATGAGCCTTTCGACTCTGAGCTTTCTTTGGCCAAAATGAAAAAAAAAAAAAAAAAACCACCAAAACAAACAAGAAAAGATTTTTTTTTCTTTAAACATCTAAAATCCTGTCTTGTGAGATTAGTGGGTGAATCAAGTTTTGAATAATATTATTATGGGAGAAGTCAAGCAAACAGAAAGATGACTCAAACAGTTTACTGCCAGGACTATTTCTTAACACAGAGGAAAATCATATCTGGTTGCATATGGAATCCTCCCACAATGAACAGGGAGCCTGGCAACAGAAATAAAATTGCAAATGCTCCAAGTTTTGCTGTTGAACTGTCTTCACAGCTGAAGTGTAATGAGAAGACACTAGAAATTTGGACACTGAGGAGGAGAAATCATAACATAGCTAAGCAATTCTGTGCCTATTGCTTTATTGTCAAAACAGACAATCCAGTAATTAGAAAGGTGAAATTTTCTTTAATTCTCCCTCCCCGTCAAAAGAACCAGAATTAAACCCAAAGCAAAAAGTGATCCAAAAAGATAGAGGGAAAACCCCTGAAGATGTGTTCTCTCTGTAACCGTGATGAGTTGTGCAGGCCAAGAACCTGCTCCTTCTGCTGGAGGAGAATACAGCAGGACAGCCCTGCGCCACCTCCAAAGGATCACCTGGTGACTGCCACAGGCCACCCGGGAACAGGGCCCGGCAGGGAGAGCAAAGAGGGGCTTAGCTGGATCTGTGCCGACAGGCTGTGCCTCGGATGAGCAACACTGCGTGCAACTGATGGCTGTGAAAAAAAGTACACGGTTTTCATCTGCCGTAGAGCATAATTCAACCATGCAAATATTTATGTATTGAGCAAAGAACTGGGCTGCTGCTTGCTGTGTGTCTGAGGCACTTGTGTGTTTGTCCCACTGCCCCACACTTCTGGCTGCAGGACTCACCCACAGATTTAGGACTGGAACGGGATATGCAATTCTGCAGGGCTGGAAGACATCCCTTTAATAAGAATTTGTAAGGAGATCAAAACAAGCATAGAAACCCTATTCCATCCTATATGTGTCAAAAATAAACTTACAGCTGGGAATACTCCCCAGGAGATATGTTTTTCCTGGCTTCTCCCTCACATTAGTGAAACACAGCCAGTGCTCAGTTCTGGACTTTGCAAACACTCATCATTGATAAACTGGATGGAAAAAGCCAAGTGTTTGTGTGGGCTTAGAAAAAAATCATTATTTAATGACACTCAGAGAAGTATGTTTTTTGGAGGGCAGCTGTTCTGATTTAAAGGATCTTGGTAACAAAACCATAGACCATGGTTTGGTCATCTCAAATAATGTGTATATGCACAAACCTTCCTTCAAAGTAAACCATACCCTTAAATCTCTCCCCAGTGATCAGACACAAATTATATTTGTTTTGACGTACAACATTTTGCTCCACTTTGGAGAAGCCTATAATACTGCAATTGCTCCAAATTTTAAGCTCCTCTTTGACATGCTAACCATTGAGTTTGTTCAGTTTCCTGTTGTACCACACTTTTCTCTGGCTTTGAATTCAGTATTTTGTTTTCCTTCCTGTTACTTTGTGCCCTGTAAGGAAAGTGGGAGTTTGGCATATGGTTTCTGCAAGCACAGATGAATACTCACACACAATACAGTTTCCATTTTCTGAAATGCCAGGCAGGCTGGCAT
Organism: Donacobius atricapilla; assembly: GCA_013397315.1. NCBI lineage: Eukaryota > Metazoa > Chordata > Aves > Passeriformes > Mimidae > Donacobius > Donacobius atricapilla. Next base: position 129,171 of record WBMY01018052.1, on the reverse strand, counting down.
TTGGAGCTGGCTTTTTTAACCGGAGGACTGGACAAGAATCAATTCTCTGTTCATATTAAGGTTATAATGATCCTGCATTTTGTTACTCTTCCCACGACACTCCTGTGGCATTTAGAATAATTTCAATTCTCTCCCAAATACATCAGTTAAGGTCAATCTTCAATGAGAGGAATCAGGCAGTGTGGAGAGAAAAGCACTCACCTTCCCTCAGCTCTGTCTGGCCTAGGATGACAAAATCTCTCCTTACCCCTACATTTTTGAAGATGTTGCATACTTGGGTTAGCAAAACCAGTCTGGTTTAAACTTATTAAGCATTTCAGATTATATCTGTTCGCATGTAATTTACCAGTCCACCAATTCTGCACATTTTAATAGAAGAGATTTAAAAATTATTTCCAGCTCGCTGAGGAAAATAATAAGCAGTGGCAGGTCTAGGATTACCCTTAACAACATCCCTAAAGCACAGAGAATGATTTCTCCACTGATGGCTTCCTGAGATCCTGTCAGACATGAAGCTCTTAAACCAATTCAAGTGTGTTTGCTGATAGATAGAATGCTGATTTTTTTCATCTCAGTGTCATGAGACACAAAATATGGTGTGTTAGAGGTAAATGTCTATATTGCATGTCACATATATGCAAAAATCAGAGTTTGAGAATACCTGGAGGGAAATAAGGTTTGTCTGACAAACTGTATTTTCTGTACAATTTCTGATTGATACTTTTTGTATTACTATATGCTAATTACTTTAATAACTTAATCCCCCTTCAGGTTTTCCATTAGTTTGTTTGTCATAGAATCAAGTTTGCTACTTTTCTTCCTTTGAAAATATTGGCAGAACAGCAAACTCTAACCTGGTAGAATTTCTTCGATACTCTTAAATATAAGAGAAACGAGTATGCTTAGGCCAGTCAAGTCTTCACCATCTTTTGTTACATGGCTCTGCTGATGTCAGTGCTTACCACAGTATGTGTTGCTTAACAGCTTTCTGGGTTATTGAGAGATTGAAAAGCATTTCATCACATCCCAGTGATAAGAGCATGTAAATACAGCGCAGAAAAACTTGTTGAATACTTCTTCTGCCTGTTTATAAACAATTTAATCACTGCAGCTCATATTTTTGCCATAGGAAATTATGTCTGTCTATAGATTGTTTTGATTCTTACCTTAAAAAAAAAATCACACTGTAAAAAAGGTTTTATTCTCAGGCAATGGTTGCCCATTGCTTCTGGACTGGCTGCCCCAAAAAACACTGTGGAGTGGTAAGGAGGTGGTAAGGGCAGTATATGCTGACAATACAGTGGCAGTATGGTGGCTCTCCTCTGGATGCCCTGGAACCTGCCCTGGCCCACGGATCACATGTGGAAAGCACGAATCATGTCCCAGTCACAGTCATGGGACTGGGGACTGATCCATGCTGGTCCTTCCACAGGTTGTTGTCTAACTCCTGGTTTTCTCTCCATGTCAAATATGCTGCAGGCAACTGCCCTTCTAAAAAAACTGATAATATGAATGGAGGCATTTTTCTATCCAAGAACATGTAGTTTAAAAACAGCCTTTGCTTAAAAGGAGGAATAACAATGAATATTTGATAAGTTAACAAAAAATAAGTATTTAGCAAAGCTCTGAGTAGAAAGAAGATGACAACTGAAATGAGTTGGGAAGGGCAGGAGGATGGAAGAACATGGGCAGGTGAAGGCAGCTAATGCCCAGTGATGCTGGGTCTTGGAGACATGCAGATCTCAGCAGATGCTCTACACTAAAGCTGACCGAGCAATAAATGTAAAAATCTGTAAATTGTCTCCAGGAAACACACTGGGAATAATTCTAACCACGCACTCACTTGTCTATTATTTGACAAACATAGTGAAGAAATTCCTGATGGAACTTGAATTTATTCAAGAGAGGTTCATGCTGTGGCAATGCTGAACAAACGCAACAAGGCTGTGAACATTTGAGAAAACAAGGCAAAGTAGTCAGCAGAGCCGCTGTTCTCAGCATTTACCTCTCTCTTTGCTTTGAAAGGAACTGATGTGAAATTCTCTGCTTGTATTTCATAAACCTGTGACTTGCCTTGCTCGGAGAAGAACGAAGCTTTCTGCTTCTGTTGCCAGTGACAGTGCTGTGGGCAGCCCGCTGTGATCCAGCTGAGCCTCACTTGGCTGCAGCGTGTGGCTCAGATTATACCATCACATGGATGTCTCATGCAGCGGGCTCCCCTTTGCCCATGGTGCTCCTTAGCCCATTGAACCGAGTTAAAATGATCTCACTCTGATCTCAGGATAATGAGAATTGGGAGTAACAAAACACTTGAGGTCTGTGAAGGTACGGTGCTACCAGAGGACACACAGGCCTCTGTCATGTCCCTGTGGCTGGAACAGAGAGACAGACTGGTCGTGCTGGTAGCACAGGCTGGTATGAAACCACCACTTGTGTTTGAAAACACATTAAAAGTCAGTAAAGAAAATACATGAACAAAGGCAAACAGAAGAGGAACTTGCATCCCTGCAGAATGTGTGATAAATCATTTATTTATCACACATTTATCATTTATTTTAGTGGGAAGGAGGCTTTCAGACAGAAATAGCAGCATATGAGTCTGCTTATTCCTGCAGAAAAAAGCACCTCTGAATCCACATCCGCAGAATTGCAGATGTACAGGATGGCAGGGCTTCCACCTGACCTACAAAGCATTCTTCCTCAAACCACCACTCCTGAAAAGGTGATGTGAAATATTCATGTATTTATCTTGCCACATCAGCAAGGGAGATGTGTGCATTCAGCATTCTAGTGCACATAAACAATATCATTCTTTCCGTTAGAATCTTTTTGTTTTGAGCCACATCGGCAGAAGTATCTTACCATAGAATAAATAGCTGGTTTGAAATACCCACGGCAGGTAGGTGGTTTGACAGTCACAAAGCAAAAAAACTGCCACTCTCCAGGAGAGGAGCAGGGCACAGGGCACTGGGGAAGCTCTGTTAGGGCTCTTCCAGGCCTACATGGATTCAGCTTTCTGGTGACTTCACATGGCAGATTAAAAGGACAGATTCCCGAGGCCAAATTGTTTTGGACTGAAGCTATTTGACTGACTTTGACCCAGCTCCCCAACCAAGCTAAAGTGACACATCCAACTTTATCTGGCATTTGAAGCAGGAGGGAAATTACTTCTCTGTTCTGCCAGAAGCCTCTTTCATTTAATGTTCTACAAAGGGGAAGAAACTGCATATAATAATGACATCTTGTGGTAGTTGTTGAATTATTGCTCTATGATTTAGTAGATAATCAGATGCCAAATTTCATGACATCTCTCTCTTTCCATGCAGCAGATCTGCACGTCCAAAGTTACAAATTCTCCCGCGCTGAGAAGCTGGACTATGAGGACCTCTGGAACCTTTGGCTGTTGGCTTCAGAGGAAAAGGGTATTTTGCTCATTTGATTACACAGATCTGGCTAAAAATACAGGTCAGGAATTCATAGTCATACCTGATTAAAGAACCTGATCACAGTTATCCAGGTATTCATACAGAAAATACTCATATTGATAATGTTGAGTGCAGAGTGGCTCTGGCCCATAGAATGAGCCTGCCTTTGCTGCACTATGGCTTTGTACTAGGTGTGAGAGTAAAGAGTGACAGCCTTTGCTGCAGGATGTAAAGCCTGACAGCTGCTGAACACCTGCCCTGAGCTCGCAAACAGCCCTGGTGAGCAGCCACCAGCACCCAGTGGCTGGGAATGCGGGATTTTTTAAAGAGTAAATGCCCAAGGCATCACAGTGCTTCTACTTATTTCAGCTTTGGTGCTCAGGTCTGTAACTTCTGCCATCAATCAGGTGTCCAAGGGTCGCATAGAGCTCTAAACTTACTGCAGGCTGTGTGACATTTCATATTTAGGGTCCATAACTGTGCTATTTAACTGAGTATCGCACTTTGCCTGCCCATAACCATGTCCTTGCTGGTGCAGCCTCTGCTGTGCTTGCTCTAGTTGAAGTTAGAAGCTTTTCAGAACAAACAGCGCTTCTTCCTGGCAGTTTGTACAGTCCTTATCAGCAGAGAGGGGCTCAGCTTTTATCAGGGAGTTTGGCTATTGCTGGACTAGTCATAATAAATAAGATTAGCAGGAATGGCTTAGGGATATATTTTTACAGGGTGTCTCTTTATCCTGTCATGTATTTGGTGAGTATCCTTGCGGTTCACCAGGTCTCCAGGTCTGTGCTACTGTGACGCAGTTTTGCTGTGTTTTTTTAATTGGGATGAAGGTGGCTTAAGCCATATGCCAAATATCTTTGTGTTTTCTTCTGGGCTACCAAGGCCCCATAAACAGACGTACAGTTTATACTCAAGATTTACACACAGCTGTTTCCCAGCTGTGGGGAAGGAGGCAAGAAAAGACCGAGTCACTTATGAAGAGCTCAGAGGTGATGGCGAAATCCCACACATGTACGACAGCGAAACAATGCTGCTGATCAGCACTGATAGTACAGAGTGGGGACTGACAGATCAATGCTACTACAATTAATGTAGCGGGGCATCTCTTCCCCATTTGCCTTTTTCACTGCCAGAGTTCTTGGTGTTCACACCGGATACTGGGCGTAACAAGCTCTGCCTCTTTCCTTCAGAGACACTTGTTGGATTCCCTATAAATACGGAAAATTCCTAAAGATAATCATGAGATCCCATGAATCCATAACATCTAAGGATAGGTGTTTAGCTGTACCGATCTATTTTTTTTTTTTTTCATAGGATGATGCCACCTATTGGACTTTATTAAAAGAGGCAAAACAGTTCAAAGAAAATAAATTCTTTATACTGGGTTATTCTTTTTAGCAAAGAAGGTTAAACTTTCCTACAGTTCCACTGCAAGAAAAAGAAGCTCCTATTAGGACATCATGAGTTACTGTACCTCATTAGAAAAGAAGAAGTAATAGAGGCAGAAAAACCATAGGCAATACTATCTCTGGTGAAGAAAAATAAATCAAGGGAAAAAAAATACAGTTTAACAAGATAGCTTTTATCCATTTTTCCAGTGGGGCTATAAGCAACAGCCATAGAATTTCAGTCAGGTTTTTTTTCCTTTTTTTTTTTTTCCCCTTTTTTAACTGAAGTGTGTTGAAGGTGATAATTTTTAATTGACCTTGAACTTGTGGTGGTAAAATTATTAATATTTAAGACCTCTCTCAGTCTGGCTAAGAGGTCATCTTCACTAAAAGAACATTCCTTTCAGCTAAAAGCTAAGAGTGTGATTGTTTCCAGCTTCCCACTTCTGAGCTAAGACAACACAGGGTGTGCCACTAATCACAGCCATCTTTCCATATTGCCACCTTACTCAGTTTGGTTCCTCAGAACCGGGGCAGTGAGCAAGCTCCCAAAGGCATCCTGTGCCCCCAGGGATGGATTCCTGGCTTTGTTAACACTGAAATGACTGCTTTTCCTCACATATTCCTTTTTTTTTTTTTCTGAAAGGCAATCTAGGTTGGTTCTCTGCAATCCAAGGACAGAGGAACAGAGGGAAAGATGCTCCCCCAATGTTCTCACACTATAATCATGGTGATATAACCTAATTCTTTTTAGCCTGCCCTAATTTTTTTTTTGCTTTTATCAGCTTATCATAATTCCTACTGGCAAATGTTTTTTAATTATTTACCTTCTGAAACATGAAAGTAACGACAACAGACTGATTGGGAAAAAAATTTAATATAAACTTTGCAAAGCAGCGATTATAATAAATCTTCATTTTTTAAAATTTGAGTAAATATGTATAGTGTGCAGACGTGTTGCTCTTGCTCATGTCATTATTATGTTAACAGTCCCTCAGATCAAGTTGGACTTGATTTCAAAGTTATTTTAAAACTTGGCACCTCTCAATGAAAATCTCTTCCATTTCCAGTGTTAGACATATGGCCTAATTTCCTCCTGATGTTTGTAACAAGGTGTCCATCTCAGGCCCATCCAGACTCTTAAAAGTTGTTTGGTTTACAATCTTGACTTCAGCCTGCCTATAACAGGTTTATTAATGCAAAATTCTGCCCACCATGAAGGTCTGTTCAGAGCTTTGTTGCCTTGAAGGATCTCTCCCCACATATTTTTATATAACTGCAAAATAATAATAAAAAAGGATTGATACATAAAGAAGAAACAAAACCTCTGCAAGATAAATTATTAAGTTAAATTGGCTAAAATGAGATTTTGATTGAATTTCTAGATAAAAAATGTGAATAATTATGTACAGGCAAGAATAAACAGAACAATAAGCACAAAATTTTGAAGTACTGTAAACATCAGATTTCTGTGTAAATCATTTAGAGCATCCTAGGCATAAGAGCAGGAAACCAGTAACCTTTATTATTCCTTGTTTTCAACTTGACAGGAGTTGTACTATCAAAGGCAGAAATTTGGAAACAAGAGTATATTAAGCTAATCTTTGTTCTGTCCAAACCTGAGGACTGTGTCTGAAAGAACTTATGGTTGTTGATACCTTTGGTTGAACATGCTTCTGGAAAATAACAGAACTTCTCTCCCAGTGTGAACTGTTTGATTTGAGCGTAAGAAATTCTTCTCTCAAGAGCAAATTGTTTGTCATTTTACCAATTTGCAATTTTTTGTGGAAGAGTTAAAAAGAAGTAAATTTTGCAAAAGTATAATTTTAGCAATATTTTTCAATTCATAATTAACAAAAGCTTAAAACTTTAATAACTTTATAGGAAAATCAGGAAAGAAAGAACTTGTTTACAGCATGTTACAGTAAGAGAGTACAGTGGAACAAAATATTACAGTAGTATAAAAGCAGTCAGTGAGGTAAAGTGAAATGCCTTTTTTCTTCATCAAAAAATGCTGTGGCCCTAAATATCTGTGATGATTTAAATAAATATCGAAACATATTTAATATTAAATATATTTTACCTTGTTTTACACGAACTAATGTTAACTACTTATTCCATTCTAATTTTGATTAAATATTGTCTTAATAATTTTTAATTAATCCTGAAATAAATGTGGCAATACCTTCACAGACTTAGGCTGAGATTGCCAAAACTTCTACAGAGAAATTATGTCCACATCATTCTAAGTTTCTTTTAAAGAGAATCTGAATTCTTCTTTAGAGCTTAAAGCTGCCTATAAAAAAATGTGAAACTTTTCCTCAGCTCCAACTATGATCTGTGGCTTATGGTGCAAGACACTCCATCACAGCACAACACATCCTGAATTAAATTCACCTTTTTGTTATACTTGGATAATCTATTCTTTACAATACTGTAATTTTTTAATAAAATGTTTGCATTGGTTCTTAGAAGCTGCAAAGATAGCAGAGAATAGAGAATTAAACATAGACAATGAGGAGACAAGGATCTTTATTAAGTATTTTCTTTAAGTGAGGGATTGGCAGCCTTTTTTGAATTTCAGTTGAAAATATTTACACAAGTTGAAAACCACAGACTTACAGGCAGTTCAGAAAACCTTCCTGAATTCTATAGAATATGGGTTCAGTAGCACTGATTAATATTATTTTCTCAATGATTCAATGAATTTGAAAAAAATTAAGTACATGAGGAAGTGTTTAGATTCCTACATGCCTTTTTCACATATTATACTCCTAACATTAGTATCTAATATTATTGAGTTTCTATAGCTTCTGCATTTTCAAGAGCTAAGAGCTACCCAATGAGGAGCCAGCCAAATCCATCACAACAGCTTTATCAGCTACTGATAAGAAATCTCCAGGTGACTGCCAGAAAGGGAGGCTATTCTAGGAATGGATCACTGTGTACTTGTACCATATTTTGTATTTCTGCCTATAGCACCTGCTCCAGACAGAAAAATGTGTTAAAATGGGTTTTTGACCAATACAGAAACTCTTAACATTCTAACAAACTATGTTCCTTCTCTTAAGAGTTACCTTTGGAGCTTCCCTCCCATGACCTCTTGCTTAATTTAATCCTCAAAAATCTATAGAAATGGAAGCAAAGTTTCCAGTGATGCTTAAAGCCCTCTAGGCGACGGCTGGATAGGTAAAGCCAGCCTTTCCTGCTCATTTGCAAAGACTGCACTAACAAAGTAATCATTGTGTTAGGTCATTTTAGAAACATCTGTGCTGCCCTCTGTATTGCTGGATCACCACGGGAACAAGGGGAAACTTCAGACGAGAAGTCACAGGAAATACTGAAAACCATGGAGTCTGTTTGATGCAGCATTCCTGTCAAACACCCTGGCAGGCTCCCCAGGCTCTGGGGTTTGCCTACAGCGTCCATCCACACCAACCCAAACTACTGTACTGTGACACTGGTCTCTACAGAATAGTTATCCCACAGCTTGGCCCTGATGAGTAGTTTGGCCCTGTAAGTGAGAATTTTGATTTTCTGAGACTTAGGAATAAAACACAGATCTTGAAATATGTCAAAAAAAAGCAGGGAGGGACCAGGTGCTTTTGTAGCCAACTCCATGGTGCACCCACATCCCAAGTCCTTCTTGTAGGTCTGGATATGCCACTTCAGAAAGGATATGGCAGAAGCAGAAAATATCCAGAGAAGGAAAACAAGGTCTGTCAGAGAAATGAAAAGGCTCCCACAGACAGTAAATAGCCTGGGACTAGGAAGTACTTTCTCAGAATTTGTAGAAATTATGGTGTGATATAAGCCAAATGACAACTGAATTTGAAAATGGATAGATAAAAATGGAGAATAAACACATTTGTGGCTACCAAACAGAATGATACAAACAGAACCCATGGGAGGCCAACAGAGGAGACATCAGGAAAAGAACACCTCGCTGTTTCATCTGTTTCACAGTATTCCCTTTGGCCATCCATTCCTGTCAGTCACAGAGTATTCTGTGAACTGAATCCAGTATGGCCCTTCTTATGCTTTTAACTCTTGCTTTGGGTAACTACACCAAAAAGTTTCTCTCAGCCCTTTTTTCGTTCAGTGCACAGATGCCCACAACAGCACACTACAGCAATACCATACAAGTTTCCCATTAAAGCTTATCTCAAAGTAAATGAAAAAATTCATCTTCTGCCGATATCAATTTAACTCTGGTAGTATGTTCCACTGAAAAATTCTTTCTTTTCTTTTGTACTTGTGAAATGTCTTGAACATGTTAAGGCTAATTACAGGCAATAATCTTTTTCATTATTAAACTTACAAATTTTACAGTGGGTTTTCTTACCTCTCCATTTGCTTTACCAATGGGAGAATTGAGAATGAAGTCGGAAGGAGCAAAGACATCAACCAGGGCAACTGCATCATCTTTCAACTGTTTAAAACCAAAAGACATACATTTGACAACTTCTGTAGTTGTCTATGGCTGAAGTGCAGAGCAGCATAAATAGTATTTTCATGAAGTACCAGCTTTGATAATTTAAGAGAAATCCACAATACATAGCCTAGTTTTATTTTGATTTTTTTCACTCCCAGGGTAGCTGCCAAAAGAGACTGTATTTCAAATATTTTCCTCCTTTACCTAGGGGGTTCTAAACACATTTTAACCAATATGGTGCTGTTAACATATATAAACACATATATTTTTGGGCTTTAAAAACATAATGACCAGATTCTTCTTTGAAATTTTGCTGAGCTGAAAAGAATATGTTGCAGTTTTGAAAGCTTTTGTGCTAAGAAAATAAAAAAATCCCAAACTAACTCAATAATGAAATAAAAAGAACTGGATTGAAATGTTTCACTGGCTTTCCAATGAAGATTGCAAGGCCACAAATGCTATGGTGTTATTTGGTAGGACATACTGTTTTCCATTTATTGATAAATATATTCAGGGTCAGTGAGTTGCTAAACTTTACAGAAAATGATTCAGAAATCATTAACATGATTAATGCTAACTTACCTTTTGAAATACAGGATAATCTGATGACTACAAACCATGTATGTCTTTTTAGTGTTTATATACTATCTATTTAATCACAATAAACAGGCTTACCCTGTAGCAGAGCTCCAGAATAGCATCCTGAATAAATTTCCCAGGTTGTTCACCTGAAGCATAGCCACCTTAAAAACATTCACAGAGAAGCTTATACCAGTCAAGATTACACTGATACAAACTTTGTGCCAGGTTCTTGAGTTCAGGAGTCAAGACTAAGTAGCTGCACCTGTGTAATTGAACTGACAGTCTGTCATTAATGAGGTGACTGCAAAACTCTTAATCTAAGCTATGTAGAGCCTTTTGCAGTAACGAGCTACACTACAGCACCTTGCTGCCTATCCCTCATCCTCTCATACAAGCACTGGATCACAGCAAAACCTGTGATCTCTGAGGTAAGAGAGAGCCTTTTGGGTTAATTTTTCACTGCAGATTCCCAATCCTGAAAATTTGGTCGAGAACGATTGTTTTGTATTAAACAAGCAGTAGGAAGATGCTGTAACATAAATCGTCGCTAAGATTTCCCGCCCTGTCCAAGTCAGGACTTTATAGAAGTCACAGCACATGCAGGGAGCTGACATGCACAGCACATTCAGGGAGCTGATCTCACCTTGGTAGAGCACAGCCAGATGTTTACTCAAGGACCAGAGCCCATAGAGAGCACTAAGATTCTTCAGCACTGGCTGCAGAGATGCAGGGATGCCGGGATCGTGAGTGTAGTCGTGGTAGCGCTGTAAGACTGTTTGCTCAATAAATGCAATAGCCAGGGACCGACAGTAGTACACCTTAGGAGACAGGGAAGAAGGACACTGAGTAACAAAATACAAAGAACCAGTCCTCAGCCTGTGCAGAATGGCACTGGTCTGGTGAAGTTAGTGGAATTCTGCGGATTTAGGTGTGATGATCTAGCTTCAGAAATTCTAAGAAACAGTAGGAGAAAACACTTTCCACAATGTCTATGCAAAGGTTAGTTATGAAATGTCTCATGAAATGCCCATTAGAAGTAAAACTGAATGCCTATTACCAGTGTAATTTGGCAGTTGAACCCAGGCTTTACGGGATCAAGAAGCTACATCAGACAGAACACAATGTAAAATCAGGACTGCTGATTTTAGGGTTGTTAAGAAACCTACATGAATCAGAGAAGAAAAAGGTAGGTTTATATTTATTTAATATGATCCAGAGTTTTATAAAGAGGATAAAATCTTTCTATTGAAAAATTATTACAGTCCCTTCAAATAATAAACAAACATCTGATCATGTCAGCATGAGTGGATTCTGTTGATGGATTGCAACAGATTGCAGTACGTTTTGAAGTAACTATGCAACTAGTCCTTGCCAACTATCTGATGAGAAAGATAAGTCACCAGTTACTGTTAATGAAGAGTATAAAACCTTAAGTGATTGTATATACTTACATAGGAACACCTGTCTACATTTATATACTTCAACTTTGCTATATGTGCTGCCATGGAATAGATTGCTGACTGAAAACATTCTAGCTGGTGAACAGCAGGGGAATATGATGCCATTGCTGTCCTGGCTGATTTGTTGCAATGATGTAACTCATGTTTATTTTTAGTTTGTTTTGTTAAGGTTTAGGTGTTTAACTTTTTTCATGTAGAATTAGTTGATTAGTTTTAATTCTTTTCTTTTAAATACTTGCGTTATCCTTGCAAATGCAAGTTAGATCCACTGCAGCATGTAAAAAAGGCATATTCCAAAGATCACCGTCTCTCTCAACAGCAGCTGCCCAGTGGCACACTTATGTCCAAGCTCAGATACGTATTTGAAGAGAAAAATGCACATCATCTATTCTCTGCAGCATCATGGAGGACTGCTCCCTTACTAGACAATTTTTTGAGATATGCTAATTCTCCAGTCAGATTGAAATAAGTCTTGATATCACAAATGAAACACTAAGAATTAGTTTCCTGTTGTTCTCCCCTACAATTCTATTTTTCTCTTTACCATTGCTTGCACTCCTGTATTGCTTCTATCAAGCTGCCCCAAAACCAACATAACTTAGGGATAGGCTAGGAATGTCTTCCAGATCCCCCATAGCATGAACAAATATTTTGTATTACTCAACCACTGGGCTGACAGAAAAGTGTTTCTTTGTGCCCAGAAAGTTTTAAATCAAATATGTACATGTCTTCAAAGCACAGCTTGTAAATCATTTTCAGATCTTTTTGAGGCATGACATTTAAAATAAAAAGTCCTGCTGTCCTGAGGATGAATTGTTAGGAGAAAAGAAAAACTAATGACTTAAAGTATATCAACAACTATCTCAAAAGCAGTTGTGTGCCTGAACCCCTTTGAATTTTAAATAGAATAGATAAGACAAACTTCATACTTCTGAGCTCACCATTCTCTTTAATGCACTGGCCCCAGCAACAGCTTCACCCAAACCTGTGCAACTGACAGGCAACCAGACTGGAGATTCTGGCAATTCCCGTTCTGAATTTGACCCTGAAGAGTTTCTCTAATATGCTGCTTTGAGGGTAAAAGCAGGAGAGATTTCCTCCACTCTACCAGTGGTTTCACACAGGTCATCCCCCTGTTGAAGAAAGGCTGGGCCTCTCTAGGTGCAGAGTTGAACGTTGACTATTCCTTCCTGCTGTTTTTTAGCTTTGCAGATAAGGTAAATGACACTCTCTATCTTCAGGGAACTGACTGTTCTCAGTGACAAATGACAAGCGTTCATTCTTTGGATGTGAGCCGATTTTTCTCATGGAGGTAGTAGAAGAATCTGGTGAGCTTGGGGATAAATGTTGAAATTTGGAGTTAAGCCATTCCGAGCTGTTAAAACTCTTTGGTGAGAGAGGGGATCTGCTATATGTAAATTGTCAATGTTTCCTTTTCAGGTTCCAATGCTGTCAGTCTGGTATCTTTCATGAGTACTTTGCACTATAGGAATTAGAGATGAAAAAGACCTATTAGGTCATCTAGTTTACCTACCTGCCAGAGCAAGATTCTTTCCTACACTATGTATTTGGCCACAAGCGCAGATGGAGAAGTAATAATCAGATGCTGCAGTGTGTTTAATACTCACAGATTTAGTCTTCAGAAGTTGTGCTATCAAAATTGCAGACATCACACAGCACATGCCTGCAACTTTTATGAAGGGAAATATATCCTGAATATATCCAGGAAAACTGCTGATGGTAAGTGTCCTTGTGCTATCATGTTCTATGCAATGCACATGGTCAGGTATTAAGTTTTATTAGTTATTTGACTTGCTGCTTTATAGTTCAGGAAATTGTACTTTATGGCACAAGAAGATAAAACTAACAGAAACCGACAGATTTGGATGAAAATAAATATATAAAATAAGAAAGACTAATAAATACTACCTGACAGTTGTTTTTTGCCTCAAAATCACTTTGTCCAGCCTGTTTCTCCTTTTTCATTTTGAGGTCACTTTCTCGGAGCAGATAGCAAACCAGCCATTTATAGGCTGCTAAAGGAACTATGAAAAAGAAAAAAAGCAAAATTCTTAGCATTCATATTTATGATGCAAGAAAGTCACATGAAAATTCTACTGCAGTTCCAAATTTTGTAACTTGAGATGAAAAGTAAAAGCATTAATTAATCAATCCATTGACACGCCACTTTGTTCATTAATGTAAATACAATAAATATCTGGGGAGAACAGTCAGACTGTGAGTGTACAGTGAAGACATAACCATGTCTGGTCATACACTACTTCAAACTGATCCTAAGCTGGAAGACAAGGTGTATCCACAGCTCACTTTAGATTTCTTACTTGAATGAATTTTTTAGCTTTTTTCTTTTTTTTTTTCCAAATTAAGACTTATGCCTGCAAGGTACAAAGTCTCTTCTGAGAATATAGGAACAGAAGACAGTCCACAATTACTGGAGCATGTGACTTGCAACATTGTTTTCACTGGAGGCTGAATTTAATCACATTTAAATTACTGGCTTTGTACATAATTATGTCATATTTCTTAGAGCGTAGAACTAGAACAGCCTAGAACTATTAAGGTAAAAAGTTATTCAGCATTAAGTCCTTGCATGAATCCTGCTTGCTTGCTTCTTAGCTGAAGATTTAATGGAGAATATCCCTTAGGGTATATTATAGCAGAGTAAAGCAGGAATACAACAGGGAACTCTTTTTCCACCATTACTCATTTTTCTCTATTACAACCAAAAGCAACTGTCAAAAGCAGACAAACTTCATGCCTTTTCAACATACTTGTAAATCCCTTGTATGGTTTTCTAAAATAAGCTATTTTAGTGTGAGAAGGTAGAATCTTAGAACTGGAAAACAGCAATACAGTGGTGAAAATCCCTAACTCAGAAATTTTAGAGGAACAAAAGAAAAAAAATATTAGCTTATGCTATCCTCCATTCCAGAAATTAATTTGGGGGAAATAGAATGTATTTTGAAAGGCAAACTATGTTCTTAGTAAATAAAAATGCATGTAATACAAAAAATGTCAGCAAATATGACAAATATCTAACAAGTAGCAGAGGTTGAACCTCTAACCTTTGGATCCTTTCCTTTGGAAAGGAATTTAAAATTCTAGCATCCGTTTAATAACAGCAGAAGCCTACCTGAGGAGTCCATACAATCTTCAGCACTAATGGCTGTGAATTTCCAGCCAAGGATATGATGGTAGTCTTGCAAAAAGTTTATTGTTCCCAAAGGGGATTCAAAAGGAGCTTTATCTGAAATACCAGAGAAAATAAAAATGATTTATGAGAAAAGAAATCAGACTTTTTGGAACTAAAAGCCTATTACAAAGCCATGCATACACTTGACAGGCCAGATGCAATTAGGCTATAATACTTATTTTATTATGGCCTAGTCCAGCCAAAAGAGGACTGGTAGACAAGTGTGGAAAAACCTGACATCAGTGCCTATAATTATTCCCCACAAGATTCAGCTCCAGCTGCTGGGTTTTCCAGCCCTGTAAGATGCTAGTGAAACTCATGGCTGGAAAACTGAAACAAAATCTAGAGAACTACAAGATGTGGTGATGGATATTGCTATCAAGTCAGGTGATATGAACTGTTCCAAGTACAATAAACAGACTTATGATGACTTTACCAATACAGAGTCACAGAATCATAGAACGGTTTGGGCTGGAAGGCACCTTAAACATCAACTTGTTCTAACCCTCTCATCCTGGACAAGGACACCTTCCACTAGACCAGGTTGCTCCAAGCCCTATCCAGCCTGGCCTTGAACAGTTCCAGGGATGGGGCATCCACAGCTCCTCTGGCCAACCTGTGCCAGAACCTCATCACCCCTGCAGAGAAGAATTTCTTCCCAACATCTAATCTAAATCTCTCATCTTCTAGTTAAAAACCATTCCCCTTTGGCCCATGACTATCTGTCCATGTAAAAGGCAGGTCTCCCTCTTTTTGTAAGTACTGGAAGGCCATAATAAACCTTCTCTTCTCTAGGCTGAAGATACCCAATTCTCTCAGCCTGTGTTCACAGTGGAGGTGCTCCAGGCATCTTGGTGACCTCCTCTGCCCCTCTCTAACAGGCTCCTATCTTTCTTTTTCTTAGGACCCCAGACCAGGATGCACTTCTGAGGTAATTTGGTTGAACTAAACTGCACTTCTCGGGGAGTAAGATACAGCTTAACCTGACCAGGGATGGCAAGACACCTAGCTAGCTTCTGTGAGACAGAAGAAAGAATATTACTTGCAGCAAATATTTTTGTATTGTGAATGTGCCATATGATGCAGCCTGAAGCACATTATTTATGCTCCACTTAACTATTGACAGTAATTTGACTGCCAATGGCTTTCAGTACAAAATTACCTCCTAATTCCATTAGCTACACACTGTTGAGTCCAACATAAGATTCCACAATGAGAACATACCTCTTATGCAATTCATCCAGCTCATTAAGTAGTTGCTGGTTTGCTGAAGCAGGACATTGTTATCTCCCTCATATGTGCAGTTTGGATCATTGTCATTTCGGATTTCACCCAGACGATTCACTTAAAAAGAACAAGTGCACAGTTTAATATATTGCAACACATTAGTAGAAGCTAAGAGAGATTAAATAATTTTTCTGTGACAAAATGCAGGAGAGCTGTCTATTCCTACATGGAAAGCTATTGTTACAAACAGATGAGCTTGAAAATTCGCTGATTATCTTGTACAGTAAAGATTTTAGAAAAGTGTGGTATTAAACTTACAAGAGAAATTTTCATCTATAAAGTCTGCATCTTTATGTTTGAAACTGAGACTGAATTACTTGTACAGTCTGTTCAAACATTGGTGCAGATCCTGTACAGGTTTAGGGAGGTGTTTTTTGTGACTTCAGGTATGAAATAAAATTTAAAATATGGATATGAGGATAAAATACTTTCTAAACACATTGCTAGAATTCAGAAATCATAGCACAACAGCAGTCAAAGAACACATCAAAATAACCATTTTCTTTCTGATCAGTGCATGCAGTATCTGTAACTTACTGGCAAGGTAACCATGTCCTCCACAAGCTTCTCGGCACTCCTGGGCTGCCTGCTGAGCAGTCCAAGACGCCAGCGGTTTGCTGGCAGCAGATAAAGCATGAATCTCATGTCCGAAATCAGCCTTTGTGAAAAACAAATTAAAAAGGAGGAATAACTTACAGAAATTAGGTTGGCGACCAGCTAAAACCATAGATAAATGTACTGCTTTATAACTGGCAATACAGGCGTAAAACTCTCTGAGATCTATGTAAGTGCAAAGCACACTCTTTGGTGCCACAACTGAGGAACCTTCAGCACCAACTTTCTTCTATGAGACAACAATCATTTGTGTCAGGTAATGGGCACGTGGGTGCATCTTAGCTGTACCAGCTGGCAAAGCATTGAGTTAGCTCACTACCTGCCAGCTTTCCCTCCCAAAAATGGAGAAGCAGGTGGTTGAGGGTGGCCTGTCCAGAAAAAGTTTCTATCCCCTCTGTAACATAAGCAGTATCTCTCTCCCCAGCCAGTAATAGGATATTTATAATATTTATTGCCTTACACAGTTTCCACTGATCTTATAAGCATCAGTTTTGCAAAGAGCAGAAAACTTTTATGTACGCCCTCGGAGACTCCAGAGAATCCCAGCAGCCTGCATTTACACTAAATCTGTTGACTTTCCTTTGAAAATGCATTTGGAGTTCTGGTTTCTGGAGATAGGGGCTTGATACAACCAAAGCTTGTTTAAGACCACCTCCCTGACTGGTGTTGTTTGTTTTAAGATCTCCTGTAGAACAAGAGGATCCATAAGGATTACATTCTTAAAATTTTCAACAATGAGATTCTTTCCTATCATGACTTTTTCCTGATAGCCACTGTTTTCCCTAAGATTAGTGACCGCACTGCAGACCTCCAGAGATGAAGTATCAGATAAAAAAATCAAATAGAGTCAGTCTTCTGTGTTTTGTGCAAAGAGGAGAAATTAAAATACCCCGCCATTAGTACAAATTATTTTGTGAGCTGAAAAAAGCTTTAGGATTTAAGTAAGACCTGAGCAATACACAGTCAGTATGTAAGCCCTAAAAGTTTTTATTGCCAGAAATTATAAAAATAAATAAAATTTATATTCTGTAAAAACATAATACTGCAGTTAACTTGATTAAGAATCAGTCTTGGCACAAAGACTGATAGATCAAACTATTTCCTCTCTAAAGGGATGACTTCAAGTGGGCTGACTGTGGATGAAAAATTCAGTGTTAAGACACAGAAGTCAACTTTTTTCACTAAAAATATTTATTTTAATGCATGAATTTAAATTGCAAACTCAAGCAAGATGCAGAGAGTCTGTTCAGGAATTAAGATTAGTATATTTTCAGAAAATCTTTGATATAGGCTCCCTGTAGAATCATTTACAACAGTTTTAAGCTGAATTTACACCATCATAATATATTTATGATAAAAAAATCTGCATGGGAGCATAAAATTTAATCCTACAGAAATCAATAAAACTTTAATCATGCCATCAAAACTAATTTGAATGCTTTTCTAAATGCAACTTTAACCAGTACTTTGTATGCCCCATATTTCTCAGACATTGCTCTATCGTTCCTGATCATAAGCCTAAGACTTCTAAATAGGTCTTCCATTTACCATTTTACAGTTTATTATAGTACGAACTCAATGAAGAGGAAATATATAAACATCTCACCTGTCTCTGACTCCTTTGCTTTGTCAACACACCTGCAAAAAACTCAACGAAGTTCTCAAACAGGGACTTTGAGAAATAATCTAAGACATATGCAGCAGCCAGATAAGGTAAAAGACGCCATTGCTGGAAAAAAAAAGAATTAAATTGATTTGATCACAACTTGATATATGTTTTTAATAGCTATTATATTGAAAAAACTCATTGATTTTTACTGTGTTTAAAATGGAAAATTGCTTAATGCTTAACTGCTTAAAACAATAACCACCTATAATGTAATTTAATGACATTTAATTATGTTATAGGTGGTTATTGTTCTCTTTATACAAGTTATGGTTATATTGCTTTAGTTCTCACATTTCATGAATTTGTGATAAACATTCTGTTAAACCAGGCAAAAAGTTCACTGAAGCTTTGGGGACCAAAGGCATATTTTTGCCATGTGTTTATAAAATGTCTGGCATGCCAGGGCCAGCCGTGATTCATAAGTTTCTTCAGTACAAACATGACAGAGGTTGTCACCATTTCATGGGGCTCATGAAGGAAAAGAAAAACTGCTTGGAAGTCTTTGTGGTACAGGAAGAAGAGAATAAGAGTTTCAGCAAGCAGAACCCACAGAACAAGCCAAAACTGGCAAAAATTGAGAGACTCAAAGAATAGTGGAAAGCAGACCCTGGCTTATTCAGAAATGGTGGAAGGAAGGCACCTTCCACCTGTTTGTAGAAACCCATGAAAACTTTCAACATTGTAAGGTAAGTGTCAACCTGGAAAAAGGCACCCACACTGCAAGGACCAACTGGGCAAGTTTGTTTTCACCACTTCTTATAAATTAACCTTTGTCATTTAGCAGATCTGAGTTTTCCCTTTTCCCCAGTTATTCTACACACACTTTTTCAGAGCAAAAAGTGTTTTTCATCTGCATAAACTGCAGGTAAAACTGGGTTATAATCCTCTTAAATCAGTATTAGCTTGAGGCTTCTCCACAATGAATGCCATTGAGTTCTATATTTTCAAAGCATACAGGCTACAAAGGAGAAACTTAGTGTAGCAAAAAAAGAAGCAGTGATATTTTGAAACAAATGCTACTTTCTACATATGCAGTACTTTTGCATGTAAGACAGTCTTTCTCTTAAAAGGTTACTATTTTAGAAGACAAATGCTTCAGAGAAACATGAATTTTTTTTCTGTTTTGCTATTCCAAGAACATACCTTAAAAGCCTGGTCATGCCAGGAGAAGGTTTTGAGTTGGAATGAACCCCCACAGCTATACTAGAATGATGCTTCAGGTGACACAGACAACTTTAATTTACTAACTTCAGAGTCACTACTGTGATCTGCACTAGCTCTAGATGTGAGTTTCATTACACACAAGTCTGTAGATTGAATTCCAAAGCATTTACTTGTGTTTGGTACTCAAGGACAGGTATTTCTTCATCCTCAGTCGGTCCAAACTGACGGCGAGTTGCTGAGAAGCGAATGGCTATTGCCAAGGCAAGCTTTAGATTGGTCACGGAAATTCCTGTGATCATAATTCTGCCGCTGGACAAGGATCCCATAGCTGCACTGAAACGTTCTTTAACATCCTGAATGAATAGAAGGCACAAAATGAATGCTGAGGCTAACACTTCATTTTACCCCTACAAAGATGCAACCTGGTAGAAAGATTGGAAGCAATTTTTCCAATTTTGTTTCTTGACTTGTTCCGATGAGGTATTCAGGTGAGACTCAGAATAGTCATGCCTGAGCACAGTCAAACACTAAACTCTTTGGGATCAGTGTGGTCATGCAAAAAGCATGAAGCTCAGTAAAGTCAGCAAGGTGAGCTGAGACATCTCTGAAATGCAATTAAAAAGCCAACATTCTTACCTCATGTGAAATTGTCAACAGCCCTCTTAAGTTCAGGTACCCAGTACTTCCTGACATAAGAGGAAGCTCTGTCTCTGAACCTACTTATACCTCTGTATATTTAACAAAACAAGACTTTGTTTCATACCTTGACAGAACTTGAGTACTTCCCCTCAGCTGTGACGTCTCCAGCTATATTTAGAATGTTTTCTTTTGGTATCCTGACATTGTGGAACATGGCAAATCTGTTTAAACAAATACACAAACAGTATAAAATCTATGTCTCACCTCACAGTCTGAGGTGTTTATACTACAAAAAAAAGGTCACAAGAAAGATGGGATTGCAAATTTATCTCAGGCATGTCAGTGAACTGAAAACAGTGCCCATCAGGCTAGGTAGGCAATTTTAGGGAAGTATGCCTGGGACAACAAAGACTTTCAGACTCAGAGCAGCACAATAAATTCAAGAAGAGAATTTGTTATAACTCTTCTGATTTTTGATTTTTTGTTTTAATAAAATGATGTGTACAAAACAAAAAACCTCACTTCATTGACCCTAGGAGACCATCTCAGCAGCTTTGTAAGGAAAGAAGCAAAAAAGTAATGGAAGGATGAGCAACGTATTCTGGTTGAGGGAAGGGACAAGTAAAGTTACTTATTAGAGACCTCATACACAGTTTGACAGGTACTTTCACTGACACGTCAGAAAGCAGAACTGAATTCTCAGGCTGCATGACTTAGGTTGCCTTGGTTGGTATCTCAGCTGTTATAAAGCTTGGGAAGATGAACAACTTCCTTCTGCTGCCTAGAACGGGACTGGGCCATTCTTATTCCAAATAATTCCCTGCCACAAACAATTCTGCAGGACTATATTCTTAACTGGTGTTGTTTAGTAAAGTCTGGAGACTGCTTTGGAACAGAGACACTATGTATTTTTATGAGTCTAAAATATAGATCTGTGAGGATCACTCATTCTGCTGCAATACAAATAAGGACATAGCTGAAAGAGTGCCCTGAGAAGGAACCAAAAGGAAATTTTTCCTTTGTTTAAACTCAAATTAGGAATTCTGTTCCCTGAAATGTGGCATCTTAGAAAAGGAAGAGCAGGATAATCCTTTCTAAATTGCAGCATTCTAGCAGCAGTAAAGAGAGAAGTTCTTAAGATAGGGAGAATGTCCTGAGTATTCATATTCTTCAGGAAGAAAGTGATTGAACTGTTTCACCCAAATGGGCAACACAATTTGGCACAATAGCAGCAGTGTTAACCCCACGCACAAATATCTCACTATCTAATAGCACTTGAAAAGCTGTATTTGTAATCAAAGAAAATTCCTTTTTCCTGCCAATAAAGGCTGATCTATTTAATATGGCTCACGAGAGCCAGGTCTTGCACATTAATAAATTACATAAGGGCTGCATTGCTGATTGTGCTTTTAAATTATGAGTTGTTTCCAAGGAAACATATCTGAATACTGAATTTATTCAGCCTCAGAGATACACAGTATTTTCAGACTTTGACACGGAGAAAGGCATGCTATACTAACCAAGAACCGGCTGCCTCAACAACACTAATAAGTGCTTTGTTAAATGCCAATTGCAGTGAGACTACACTACTTTGTAATAGAAGCAAATTCAGATTTTCCAAAAATCTGATTTCCATCTATGTTAATATTTTTTTTCAAATCACTGAAAATAAAAAATCTCTTTCTAGAAAGAACTTTTGGCTAAATTCACATTCTCTGCTCCCTGTATCACAAATAGATTCACAACTAAAACTGTACAACTGATATTTTTAAGTAATAGCATGCATCTTAGAAAGAACTTGAGCTTTTTAATTATTATTACTCATTACTTTAATTACAGAAGAATGTGTGTGGCAAGGTTTAGATTTCTAGTTTACACTCTTTTTTTCACAGTTGCTGTCTCTATCCATAATATTCCAAGAAGATGCTTCCTCCTAGGACCTTACAAGGCAAGCATAAGGCAGGAAGCTACAAATATGTTCAAACAGTGAAGCAGACACTAATTACTGAAGAATATTTTCCTGACAGGATGCCTGCCAGTCACAGCACACCAGCAGCTCATCAATGGAATATATTACAAGCCATTAGAGCAAACAAGAATTTTAAGAAAAAAACAGAGTGATGAAAGTAAGGAAGCTCCATGTATGTTTATAAGGATCCCTCCCAAGGGAGGGATCGAATAGGAAGAGCTGCATGGAAGGAAGCAATGAAATATTATTTTAAGAAGTTATTGAATGGGTGATAAAAGTGGAATTATAAACCAGACTAAAGGAGGAGTTGACCTAACAGAGAGATGATACAATCTTTGGGGCACATATTAGGACAGTATTTCAAAGGGTTCCAGTTCTTGGGCTTTCTCTTGGCAGATACATATCTGGAACATGCTCAGCCTCATATGTGATGAGTGGTAAGATTTCATGGCAGCATTCATACAGTCATTAGGCTGGAAAACACCTTCAATATCAGAGTCCAACCATTCTCCCAGCAGCACTGTGTTCACCACTAAACCATGTCCCCAAGTATGACATCCATACATCTTCTGAATACTTCCAGGGATGATGATTCCACCCCTTTTCCCTGAGCAGCCTGTATCAATGTCTGAACACTCTTTCAGTGAAGAAATTTTTCCCAGTATCTAACCTAAACTTCCCCTGGTATGACTTGAGGACACTTCGTTTGTTCTGTCACTTGTTACCTGGGAGATAATAACAGTGAATATAGTGGCAAATTATACTCTGTTATGTGTTGTGTTTTCCACTGTAGTGATTAGTTCAATTCACTGTGCAAAGTTGTGCAGTTGTAGAAATTTTTTTATATTGACCCGTGCTTGAGACTCATGTTCATAAAAAGCAAATTTAAAGCTGCTACTTTATAAATCTATATACCAATTGCCTACTTTTAGAAATTCCAAGCCTGCTCATAATGAACATATGACAGATGCTGAACAAAACAACTCCCAAAATGACCTAAACAATTTTACCCACTTTTATTTGCTGTAATACAATCCCAAACAGTTAAATCTAAGGGAAGTCTTCTGTTGGAGAGAGTGAAAGACCTTCAAGAAAGTTTTATTATAATCTAACACAAATACAAGGAAGCTAATTCTGTACCACATAAAAGATGATCTAAAATTATTATGATTAAAAACTACAAGCAGACCCTTTAAAAACTTCTTTCACAGCTAGCGAACCAGAATACTGGATTTCCTATCATTATATGATAGCCTATTTTCTTAAAATCAAAATGAATTCAAGTAACAGTTTTTTAAAGTTTAGATTTTTTCCCTTGACATTATTCATTACAGATATATTATATAAATATATGTGGATATGCGTATCAGATGGCAAAGATTTTAAGAAGCAAAGCAGAGTGGCAGAACTAGCAATTAAAAATTCAACAGAAAATTTCCATATGCAAAGAAATAAGATATTTTGCCTATAAGCACAAGTGTTGAAAATAAAAGGAGAACCTCACAGGAGTGGTGGGTTAAGTGACCTTGTGAGATTGCTGCCAACTGCTGTTATGCTCCTTCTCCAAGAACTTTGCAACTGGGAATTGTTAGACATACTGGCCAATTGGAACTTGATACTGGAACATATTAAAAATAAATAGTAAGATTTAATGTAGTCAATAATCAAGTTTTTAATGGTTACTAGCCTAGAAAGGGTAGACTTGGCTCACATCTGTCCACGCATTTAGGGGGAAAATCTCCTTAAAGAATGGAATAAATATCTTACAATAATGGAACTGTATACACAGTCATGGGGATATCATGTACCAGCAAGTTTGGAAAATGGCTAAATTTCACACAGTGATGACAAGACCAGAGGTTTGAAAGCTGCCCTACTTAGGGCCTCTTCAGCACAGCGAATTTCATGACTGAGATTAAGACCTCTCAGCAAGACAGACAGACAGCTGTCACTTCAAATAGATATCACAGGGCTCTACAGCAACGTCCAATTTTGCATGTAGATACATTTTTTACCACAGAATAAAAAAAAAAAAACAAACTGTATCACACAGTTTTCTGCCAAGAGCAGCTGAGCTGAGTGAAGTGCCATTCCAATAGTAGCATTCTTGTTTGGGTTCTTTGGCCAGTAGTTTAGGGAACATTTCAAACTAAGTTAATCTCACTGACTTTAAATCATGCAATAGTAATTCATCTGATGTGCAGTAATGCTGATAAAAGAGAAGCAGCTGGAAAAGCTACCAGCTCCTTTTGCCAGTACTGAAGTAATAAACTGTTACCTATAGTACAAATAGCTCAAACATGCTTTGGTGAACTTCAGACTCACTGAAACGCCTTTTCTGCCAGCTTTTCTTCCTGACTTCATTAGAGAGATGGTACAATCATCTCTGATGCCAGACTTCCAGACAGAAATAGAAAGCAGGTGAATGGTATTGGAAGGCTGCTTATGGGATACAGTAAACTTGGGAACTCTGAACCATTTCAGAGGTTTGATGAAAAACTTGCAGAAGGAAAGAAAATTGCCACATATCCTAGACTGATGCTCACAGAAAGGTTAGAGCTGAAAAGAGTTACAGTGAAACTGGGGAAAACTGCATGACAGAATTTTAGTTTTATTTTCTACAGTCAAGGCTCTAATCTAAGAATGCAGCTCTGTACAGTAATGTTCAATAGCAAGGATAAAGCAACACAGCAGTTTATAGGCCTCCTAATGCTACCCTAATAGACTTCACAGGCACACAAAGACCCACTGACACTGAAGTTCTTCCAGTCCAAGTGCCAGTGCTGCAAGGAGCTCTGGATGTGCGGACCCCTGCAGCCTTTGAGAGCTGACAGAACTCTGCTAAGGAACAAAAATGGTTGAAGTTCACTGCAGATAGGAGGCTGTATTTCTGTGGGTAAAAAACCAAATGTGTGACCAGATCTAAATCTTCCTTTCCCCATTTTCACCCACATCAAGTGCCTTTCAGTGTGAAGTAGCTATGGCTGTAGAGTTTTGAGGCACATGAACATGACAAAAATGAGGGGATAAGGCAGCACTCTGCAGCAATGTGAGCACAGCCTCGTAACACACGGCACTGTCTGTAACCACATAGTGTCCAACCCTGCCTGCAGAAACTGTATGAGGAGGGCAAAGCAGGGAAATGTCAATGATTCTGCTGCAAAAATCACAGCTTTAACTTAAACTGGAAACATGCAAGATGTGTTTGCAATATACCTAGTTTTAACTGTGGAAGTGGCACTTTTCACAAGGACTAAAGTACTCAGATAACATAAATATAGGCCCAGGCATTTTAACATTCGTTTTTCTTCTATAGCCACTTAATTGCTATTGCTATTGCAATTGCTTGAAACTTAGGTCAGAGGCTGTAAGTGAATAAAAAATATTAAACAAGCCCAAGCTTGTTTATTTGGGAAGCAGGACTGATTTTTACACTTGATTTCTTATATCTCTGTTCTTTTTCCTGCACCAAAACAGCCACTCCTAAGGCCTTGCAGTGAACAAGACCTGACAAATTATCTGATTGAAGACAGCAAAAATTGGTGGGTTTTTTTCATTAGTTTTCAGGCAGTTCCAGTTCCCTAGATGAGTCCCCTACAGCTACATAAATGTTCATCACAGCACAAAGAAAAAGGCAGTCTGAGAGTAGAAGCAAATGACCAAAGAAGCTGATTACAGATATTATCTTCACTGAACTAAGGTTTCAGATTGAAAGGCGAAGCTCCAAAGACTATTTAGGCTTCAACCATGTATTATAGCTCCTATCTTCCTAATGAAATAACTCTGACAGTTGCAAAATTTAAATGAGCATGAACAGAACAAATAGTAGAAGACAAAGTCTAGACTGTCATTTGCTCTGCCCTTAAACTAGCAAGAGCAGAATCGTAAAGTATTACTGGCTGTGATACTGTAATAGTAACAAAGAAACAAATTATGAATTAACCATTTAAGAGCAATTTGTAAAGACTTGGAAGTCATGGGAAGTATCCCATCTTTGACAATATACAAGGAATTATAGTGAGGGCTTTCTGAGGCATCTCTTTCCAGGAGAGATTCTTTCACACAATTTATTGCTCTTCTTTCCAATAAATCCCCTTTACCCATTTTTCCTTGGGCATTTTGTTTTGTTTTCAATATCCAGAAAACTGAATCTGACCTCACTGATTGGTAGAGAACACACTGAGCATCTTAGTATGTTGTAAATGTGTGCAAAGATTGACCACATTTTAATTGTACATGAAAGGCTGTTAAACAGCTAATAAAGCCCATCAGTTTTCCCAAGCCCATAATTATCATTAGATCCAGTTAATAATTCTTGAATCTTTCATTAGTAAATTTAAAGACAACACTCAGCTGGGAGTGTGTGTCGATCTGTTGGAAGGGATGAGGGGCTCTGCAGAGAGTNTGAGACGCTTGAGCGTGTCCAGAGGAGGCAACGAGGCTGGTGAGGGGCTTGGAACACAAACCCTGTGAGAATGGCTGAGGGAGCTGGGGTTGTTTAGCCTGGAGAAAAGGAGTCTCAAAGATGACCTTACCACTCTCTACAACCTCCAGAAAGGTGGTTGTAGTCAGATGAGGGTTGGTCTCTTTCTCCAGACAGAATGAGAGGACATGGTCTCAAGCTGTGCCAAGGGAAATGTATGTTGGATATTAGGAAAATGTTTTTTATGGAAAGAGTGATAAAGTACTGGAATTATCTGCCCAGGGAGGTGGTGGAGTCACCATCCCTGGATGTGTTTAGAAAAAGACTGGATGTGGCACTCTGTGCCATGGTTTAGTTGAGGTTAGGGCTCAATGATCTTAAAGGTCTCTTCAAACCTAGTGATTCTGTGTGAAAGACCTGCAAACACCATGTGACTTTTGGACATTCAAATTATGAAACTATGAGAATTATTTGGAAAGATAATTTTAGAAATGGATTTACACCGCAAAAAGTCCCACATTAATTCTGAAATTCTTTCTCTTACTAAAAACATTACACTCTGCATTAGCAGGAAACCAGCTTTCAGCCAAACAACCCAAGAGATTGTTTTTCAAAGCCAGAATGGACAACTACAATTAACTACTCTGTTTTCTTATATAGCATAAATCAATAGCATTTTCCAAGGAGGCTCTGGAATTTCTTCCCCATGACCGTCATTAGTGTTCAGGAACTTAACTCTCTGTATCCATACTGAGAATTATTAGCATAAATTTCTTGAAGCACAGGAACAAAATCAAACATCTCTGTCAGAGATGTCAGACTCTGATCCCCACCGTGACCACATATCCAGAGTATAACCACATGGAAATAAACCTGATTTACTAAGTGCTCATGGTAGTTGAACCAGACTTCACACACACACACATTTAAAAAAAAAAAAGGCAATGCATGTAGTGGAGACTAATACTTGTAGTCACAGCATAAGGGAAGGTTTTCTCCTCTCCACATACAAGTCTGTGCTTTCTCTGGGATAAATGAGGATGTAAGATTGCTAAACTGCCAAGGCGAACACCTTGACAAGGCAGTATCTGGTGGAATATCTCCCTGTGGATCCTGGCATTTTGTAGATCATGCAACCAAGAGTCCATTTTCTCGGGTGGCATGGCTTGTGTCTGCAAACAAATGCAGAACTTCCCCTCCAGTCCCCATCCAGGCCCTCGTGTATCTCTGAGGGCTGATTCTACAAGACCTGACACTTCTGACATCTCAAGTGTGAGCAGGAAGGTTGCAGAACAAAACTCGGTTCCCTGGTTCTTGTCAGCAATGTTGGCCTGCCTCGAATCTTAGAACTCTCCAAAAATAAAGTAGCTGAGGTAGTTCAGGAACACAGGCCCCTCGAGTTTTCAGCTGAATGAGGGGTTCTGTGGGTAACCTTGGGCTCCCTCATCCTTCTCTCTCAATCTGCAAGTGCTGTCTTAAGGTTTCTAATGCAGGGACTGTCTTAATGAATAATTAAGAGATCTATATCCATAACTGAGGCTCTTTAGGCACTACTGCTTGAACGTAATAATAATTTTTTAAAACAACATATACAAAGTAAACAGGAATACCCTATGACTGCTTTAAATGACACATGATGTCAATTAAGATAAGGGACTCCATCTGACATTAGGACAGAAAAATCACTCGCATCTCATTTAAAGAGTATTTTATGGATTATAATTTCAAATTATTCAGTTATTACCAATATTTGAAGAAATACTCTTTTTCCCAGTAGATAATGGAGAAACGGATTTAAGATTATGTACATTTTAAAGTCACATAACAAGCATACTCTTCTTTCCTGTGTTGCACATAAATCTATATTGCAATATAAGAGTCAATAGCATAATTTAAACACTTCTACAGAAATACGAAGTTGAATAACATTTAGATTACTCAAGCCCATGCTGCTGTGCCATCTGGTGGCTACTAGCCTGTAATGCAGAAGCAGGAAAAAATACCCACCAAACCTTAAACATGCTTCTTTTCCAAGTCTTTTTCACAGTTTTCCTCTATAAATTAATTTTGGGTTGTTTTGAGTTTTTAAAATTTATTTCTTCTGTATCTTCAGGAAACACAGAATCAATGATAAAGAGCTAAATAACCATAAAATTCCTACAACCTTCTGGAAAGACAGTCAAAGCCATAATATTTGAAATCAGGATGTTTTAAGATATCTATACTTTGTTTACTGCTATGGTCTGTTTTGAAGGACAATACCTAAAGCTGTAAAAAACTGAAACAACAGAAAGAAGCAAATCTGAGGCATAAAGAAGTGAAACCTTTCTTTACCATTTAAAGTTTATGTCTTTATATAGAGCTACGTAACTAATACAAGAGTTTAAATGATTTTTACATAACAACTATTTTAATGCAGAAATCTACCTCTGTTTCCTCACTGTATCTCCTCCCCATCACACACCTTCGGTTGGTAAAACAGACACAGAAAGGCCCTTGGAGTCCATGACTAAGAAATGGAGCCAGGTACTTCTTTACTTCAACTGCACACACATAATACAGAAGAAAAAAATAGCCCTCCCTTTACTGGCTGCAGTCTAGAAATCCCATGGTTTAAAAAAGATATGTAGTTTCTCTTGTCGGTTTCATTAATCTTAATCTTTACTGAAAATAAACCTTGCCTGGAGACCACCAGCCGCCTTCCTGTGGGCTGGCAATCAACAGAAAAAATAATTAAAGTCTTACACCCAGGTGGGTGCAGAGGCTGATAAAGTTCTTTACTCAGAACTTACTAGATTTTTTTTTTCCCCATTATTATTGTTGAAGAGTCTATAACTGCAAGACTGCCTGGGGATATTCACAGAATATCAGAAGCACTTCACATTTTAAAGAGTGAGAAAGGTTGAAAGGTTGTTTATTCAGATAGAAAATACTGAAATTCAAGATCTTTCAGTCTGGGGTCTTTTTTTTAGAAATATCAACAATTTAAAACCACTAGTGAACACTTCAGGAGTAAGGATAGAAGAGACACAGGGGGATCTTCGCACCGCTGCATTGTGATATAACCTAGAATTTTTTCTCTTTCAAATGTGTTGACTTACCCATTATCCAACCCATTCTGCCCAATTTTCTTTCCTACGTCACCTACCATCACACCTGGCATTGGTAGGAGAGTTTTTGTATCTCGAATCTGTCGAGAAGTGAAACAGAACATTTCAGTAGTGGAACGATGAAAGTTATTGGTTGAATTTTTCAAAGGTTGAAAATATTCCCAACTTCTACCCTATTATTAATGATAAAGAGATATCTCTGTTTCTTTCAAGCACATAATCCTGGATATAACTTGTACTTATGCATCCTCTCATTCAGCACATCGATACTTTAATGAAAATTACTTTGGAAGATGACACTAATTACATCACTGTGTTAAATATCCCTTAACACTGATGACTTCTCTCATCACACCAGCACTGAAACCTCCTTCAGGCGTACACAGACACAGCAGAAACCAATGGAATTTTTATGTAACAATCAGCTTTGAGATATTCCCCAATTCTGTAATAAACTTTGTTCAGTCTGCAACTAGACCATTTTATTATGTACAAGTTTTCTATTGCACTGATACATTTTCTGATGCCTTCAATCTTATAAAATGATTTCTGTGGCAGAGTTTTTTCAGATTTCATGCAATCAGCCTGCAGCATTGGTAGACATAAATCATCTTAAGCCCTGTGCAAAACATTCAGGACTTCATATAACATAGAAGAGTTCTAACTATATAAGTACCATGATCGTCTGGAGATTTTTCAGGTCTTTTGTATTTTCAGAAGTCTTTGCAGAAAACTGATAGTATAAAACTAGCTCTACAGCCTTCATAAAATCACTGAACATTTAAAAAAAGTAACCTGGTTAGAATTGCAATGAACTGTGAAGGCATTAAATAAAGAATCTGCTGGTCAGGTATAAATAACAGCATAAAAAATTCTTTAATTTGAACCCACTCTTTCCCAAAAGAATAAAAGGATTAGCAATATTTCCACCTTACCTGTACAATAAAGGAATGTATTCCTTGGCAGTTTCCATCAGGAGTATAGAGCTGGGCATACAAAACTGCATGAGTGGCATGTTTCCCCATATTACCAACCCAGAACTTTGCAGCTTCGAAGTCAGGTGTATTGATGACAAATTCCTGTAGCCAGGAAAGAAAAAGAAAATTATATAAATAATAAAAATGAGGTCACAGCTATTTTTTTTTCCATCACCCTGGCAATGTCTTGAAAACATCCGTTAACTGCCTGGATTTTATTCTGTACTGCATTCCAGCACCTGAGATCTCTCTTACTGTGTTCAACTTTGGAGAGAACACATGTAGTAAGGAAAAATTTAGAGTTCAAAAAGCTCATTACCTCACTGTAAAGCCTAAAATTCAGCTTTTTTAAGTGCTCATTTAGGCAGTTAAAAAAAAAGAAAAGCAGATTAATGGACTGGGAAGCATCTCCTAGATCTTAGGTTAAACTGAGCTGTGAGTTCAAGTAAAGAACTGAGAGAGCTGAAGCCTATGCAGGGACCAACTCCTTCTTACACAGTCTTGCATGGAAAGGAAGCCTGGTTGACAGGGTGCATCAAGGACTCACCTGAGTGCTGGGATCAAATGTGGCTGTAGTCCGTATGCCTTTGGTGTTAGTTCCGTGGCTGAGTTCAGTCAGAGCAAAACATCCAAAAATCTAAATAAGGAGATACAGGGATCAAGACCACCTCATTACATTATTTAAAACTGCAAGAGTTTCAAATGATTTCAAATCCAGCTATTGGAGAGTAACTTAGCAAAAAAAAAAAAACCAAAACAAAACAGGAAGCTATAAAGAACAACAAAAGAAGCACAAAGCTGAGTTTAAGTGCACTCAGAATATTTATCTTGCAAAATCTAAGAGAGTCTGGCCAGACAGTGAATGTTGCCCATATGGCCTAGGCAGGAGAAGCTGTTTAGGATTGGCACCTTCTGTATCAGATAGGCTGCATTTATTCTGCAGAGTTCTTGGTCCCGAGTCCCCACTGAACTCTATGTGGTGTTTCTTTGGCATTAAGGCATTATTATTTGCCATTTTATAGCATTAGAATGGAATTTTTATGGCAACGTGTCAAGTTTAAGCATATTCTAGTAAGATACTCTTAAATGACTCCAGATAGAGCCTAAACTGGTGTAATGTCATCTATACTGCCTTTTGGGAAAAGTTCCCAAATTCTGTCTGGACAGTCTAAAACATATCCAGGAAGTGGTTTATGAGCTAGTAGTGAGGACAGTCAGAGATCAGTGCTTGAATCTGCTCCATGGTCTTATATTTTGCTATTTAGAGGTACCTAGGTATGTAAAGAGATCAGAAATAACACAAAACTGGTAATAGTGACACAGTTCTAATAGTGTCCATTTCGCAAATTTATTAGAAAAAATTACCTCCATGCTATAAGTTTGTTTCAAAATGTGCGCAAATCTCTTAGAAGCGCTCATAATTGGACCTGTAAATATCTGTAAAAACAGAATAATGAATGAAATCAATGCCCTGTGATGAAAAGCACAAATGATTTTTATTAGTGTTCAGTAAAGAGAGCAGGGAAAGTGGGCTGCACAGTAAACTCTAATTAGACTTTAGCTGGGGGAGGCAAGTCAGGATTTGATCTTGTCAAGGTCCCTTTACAGATGCCTTGTCCCAGGCTCTAACCTGTTCAAGCCTTCATTACAAATGCTTAGAAAAATACTTTCCACTTGTCCTTAGTGATGTTCCCGTGAGCAAAGGAAAACTTAAAGACTATTTCAGTTCATTTCACTGCAAACAGATTGGGAACTGAAGGTAGCTGCTTCAGAATCAAACAAGAACGCCGGTTTGAAAGCTACCTTCAGTTTTCCTACGTGGATATTCATACAACAAAACTCTAATTCCCAGATGCTCTCCAGCTATGTGAATAGCAATAATTAATTAAATAATTTGACTGATAATATTTGACCAGCTATGTTGAGCATTCTTTGTAAGAGACCCATCTGGGAAACAACTGATTAACAGAATTCAGCCAATGATATCAGTGAGGAATTTTAAACTGCTGTCCATTCCTTCTGGATTCTGCCCTTCATTAAGATTCTGCCCTTCATTAAGTTTCTGATACTTGCAAATCTTTAGCAAACACACAGCCATCAACAACCAGGTTCCTTGGCTGCCCTAGAGAGTAGGCAGAGGACTACACAAAAGAAGGCATCAATTTTTTTTTCTGTAACTCTGTACAGTTTCACCTTTACTTTCCAGGTGGGATTCCAGTGGAGGACAGGGGTTTAACAACAAAGGTTACCCACAGCTCTCTGACTCTTCTAAACAGTTAAAACTTAATACCATTTTTGAAAGAAAGGGTGAGGAGAAGATCAAGTTTTAATAAAATAGGCATAAAGCAAAAGAATTATAGTATTAGAAGTTACTTAAATTCAAACATACACCACTGTAGTTCTTGAACTGTACTTACATTACAATGTAAGAAAAACTGCAAACATGAAGACCAATCATACATTCCTAAATAGAGCAACAAATTTAAAAGCCTTGATGGTTTCTCCATCATATCTTGCTGAGTAAGAAAGTCATACTCAAAGAATCTTTTACAGCGCAGGAATGTCAGCTCCTGATATTTCTCACGGCACAAATCTTCTCCAGGATGATGTGCAAAGAGAGGATCACTTTCCAGTGCAGAGAAGATTCTGTTCTTGGAGGGGATAAAACTGACATGAGAATATTAACAAAACCATTAACAAAACCAGTTCACTTTCTTCTAGATTAATGCTGGGTCTCAAACTACAATACTTTGCTGGAAGGTATAAGTTTATAAACCAAAAATTCCAGAGAATTAGAAAATATATTTAAATGGTCTGTCATATGTACAGCTCATGCAGCTAAATTTTATGACATCTCCTTCATTATAAAGTGATTCACTAATTCACTCTGAATCTACAAGAACAGTATGGTAAAACTTACTAGCTTTGTGTAGCAGCTTCCCTATCTCAATATATGAAACTGCTGGCAGAATCTAAGGGGCAAAAGTCCCTCAGTTTGAGGACAAAGGTAAAACTCAAGGGCTTACATTCAGTTAGAAATATGCCATGATAGTAAAGCCATTAAGCTACCACATCTGCACTGTTCCCACATGAAAGTAAAAAAAGGCTCCATTTAATGGAACCATCATATGCAGCCATTCAAAGTGGAGATGTGCATCTTTTAAGACTGTAATTTGGATCCTTTTTGTATTAGACAATATACTATGGCATTTTTTTATCCCAGAGCTGTGTCTTAAAGATATCCACATCTTCTTAAATGTCTTTCACATAAGAAGGAAGAAACTCAGACTTCCTGTGCTTTCCTTTGAAAGGCAGTCATTCCCTTTCTCTGTGTAAACAACTCTACATGCCTACACAGCTTTGAAACTCCTTCAGACACAGAGCACTTGTGGTTTTTTCCGTGCTCTAACACACACCAGTCAGATGCAGAACCAGGTCTGATTTTGATTTCTCTGATCTACCTGCTAGGATTTTTATAATTATGGTGAAGATTCAAGGTGAGCTTAAATCCACGTAAATCTACACCACCTTCAGACAGCTAGTTCTTTCTCCTCCTACATCTCCAAGTCATGCATTTCCACATCATCTCTTGTGCTGCAGTTAATCTCCTTTCTTGGTAAGGTTAGCTTTCAGCAAGGTTCACATGCTAAACTCCAATTGCAATGCCACATAAGCATTAATGCAAGCACAGAACATCATAGGAAATTAGGTGAAAGTAAGACAGAAATACTGTTTGCCAGTGGCTTGAACTTAGCTCTGCGTAAGTGCCTTGCAAAACCATGGGATCTATGATTTAATATAAACATTAAAGAAATATGGTAGAATATAGTTCTTTCTCAGTTTGAAATAAACACTCAAGTCCTGAAACATAGCACCTGCTGGTCTTCCCTGTACTGATGTTCAGTAATTAAATGAGTCTTACAAGACAGCAGAGTAGATTGTTTAAAAATTCAGCTCTGTTCTGAAAATTAGCTGTGCAAAGCAAATTTCTTCATGCTTCATATTTACAGAGTATTATTAACTATATTCCCTCCAAAAAACCCCACACACACTTCTAATATCTCAACAATTGTATTTTAAATGCTTACAATTCTTGTAAAATTTACCTTCAGCTGGATGCTATCTTCACCATCTACGAACACTGCCATTTCCTTCCAGTTGAAGGAAGCTTTCTTACGATATCTGGAAAGTGGGCCTTCAGGGAGATCTGGCAGCAAACTATCCCATGAATTTTGGTTGCCAGACACTTCTTTCTGATCCATCAGTGTGGATGCCATTGTCAGCTAAACTGCAGCAAACAAGAGAAGATAAAACACAAATCACAGATGTCTTTTTTTCAATTATAAAAAGAAATTAAAAGAGTTGTTAATTAAATCCATGGACTTGTTTAAATGTTTTGAGTACAGCACTGAACAGGCAATGAAAAGCTTGCCCCTCCCTTTTGCTAATTCAACTGGCTTGATACAATGTAAAAAAATGCCTTTGATCCAATGTAAATGAATTACATCATTTTTGTTATTAAAATATGAGTTAAATATGAAACAGGAACACCACTGGTTATCACCATATCGTGTAATAAGAAAGGGGGTGATAAAAGATCCAGGCAAGAAAAAAACCATGGCTTAAACAACAAATGGAGTAAGGCCCGATGAAGTCTGCCGGGAACGTGTGTGCATCTACGGGTCACTCAGAAACTGCACAGATGCTGCAGGATTTCCCTGTCAGTAGGTACAACTGCACTGGTTCAGGAGAGGAGAATCTTACTTTTCATTAGAGTCTGGCCCAAAGAAGCAGAGGCTGAGCCTCTGCTGCTCCCAGAAGCTGGTGTTGGAGAGCCCTCTGCTGCTCACAGCACCCCCAGCGATTCCTGCCACCACACAGGCGGCAGAGATCTCTGCTGGGCTTGGAGGGTGCAAAAACCATCGAACAGGGCAGCCGAAACCGGCCAGGATTTAACGGGACCAGCTGAAACAAGCAAGTCAAAGGTATAGGTAGGACATCCTGGCCCAGGGTTCAGTATGGACTTTGAACATAATGGAGTACAGAAACGACTTCAGCAGTCTGCTTTTTTGCACTTTCCCCCCGCATCATCTTGATATATCTCCTTGATAACTCTCTTTGCTTCCAACCTTATCCTTTTATGGAGGTCATGCTGTAGTTCTGGACAGTACAAACACAGTAGAAGGGAACAGCAGGGTAGTATTTCTGCATATGTCTTCCAAATCAGTTCTAGGAAGACGCAGCTCCAGTACTGAGCAACAGGTTTGGAAAAGTAGAGAAAAAAAAAAAATTGACAACGTGTTTCAACCTCCAGCCAAATAAACAGATACTATACTTCTAACAGGAAAAGAGGTAAATTAGGCAGCAGTGGGAGGCTTTTCACTCATAAACCAGAAAATTACATTGTAATACTGCAGCTATTACATCTAACAAATCAGTGATATTGCCCAAATGAGAAGATCTACGAATTCATAAAAAAAGTTCTGTAATTAAAATATATTACAAATTCTCTGACTTCACGCAATGTTTTAATATCATTTGGCTCAAAGTCGACAGTTTCAAAACTAATTAAGAAATCAAAACAGGCGGTTACAATAAGAAAGTAACACGGGCTGCCCTAAAGACTAACTTCAGTGTTAATTTCAGCCTTGCTCTGAAAATTTGAAACGTTGCGTGAAGGGGGAAGTAAACACCCCGTGATTTTCAATTTGCAAAGAACTGCTGTAGTTTCACTGCGAAATGTTGAGTCGGAAACCTTTTTCAGTGGAAAGTGCTCCTGCTAGTAATTCAAATTCATACCAAAACCAGGTCACAAATCTCGGGGGCAAAGGTCAGTTTACAGGGTACTATCTCAACTATCTTACCTAACAATGACACAGCTCACTTGGTAGTTGTCGAGAATAATGACACTGTGCCCTTATGGCTACGAGATGACATAACCGATGTTTTGTTTTATTTTATCTTCTAGCAGCTCTGCATTTCGGAGCAATTTGCTGCTGGCAGTCGCCCAGAGCAGGACAACCCCCGGCAAGGTCAAGGCCGGGCACGAACCTCTCCTGCGCGGGTTCGCCGCACGATCGCTGCTCGAGCGGCCCGAGCTCCCGGCGGGGCCTCACTTCTGCTCACACAGGGCAACACCAGCTACATAATCTACTGTTATTTGCTAAAAAAGGCCTGCCGAGATGTCTCGCTGATGGGCCAGGTTGGCTGCCAGGCAGCCGTCCCGGTCTGGAGTTGGCTCTCAGGAGGCGTTTTGACACCGCTGCTCTGCACCCGCTGCCACAGCGGCGCGGACCTTCCCGAACGGAGCCGCACATGCGGCGGGACCCTCCACGCTCACGCCCTGCTGCGAGCTGGCGGCTCCCCGTGCTTTCAGCCGCAGGGCAGCACCGCAGGGATCTCCTGCGGCACTCGGAGCCTCAGAGCCGCAGGCCGGGGGCGAAGGAAGCCGGTACGTACCTGCGGCTACCGCGGTCTCCGCCTCGGGAACTGACGGGAGCAGCCTGCGACGCGCTCCGCTCCGCTCCGCCTCCCGGCGCGGNCCGCGGCTGCCGCGGGCCCGGCCCCGCAGAGATCGCCTCGCGGAGGAGAGAAACGCCGCTTTTCCTCCCCTGTTGCTGGGAACGAAGGTGGATCTGTTGTCCCGATCGCGTGCTTGGGGTTGATTTTTTAGCTGTCGTTGTTGCGCTGGGAAGCATTGAGGATTCATCAGTTCAAATACAAATTACAGGGCTAAAGACCTGTGGCACTCGGGAGCTCCTGTCGCTGTAAGCTGCCCACGCCCCAACGCTGCTCGTAGTGCAGACCTAATGATGGGCTTGTGAGGACTGGCTGTAGCGTTTGGAAATGCAGAATTGCTGAAACGAGCAAGCGCCTGTGGCGCCTGCCTAGCCCAGTGTTTGTATCGACTTTCTTAATGTTTACTATTGCTTAAGAAAGAAGCTCAACTTGGTTTTGCTTTGGGGTGGTTTTTTTTACACCATATGGTGGTAATAAGCTGCAATAGATCCTGCTAATATAAAGAAACTTCCATAGGGTAGAGCTTGACACCGTTTTTAAGGTAAATTTTAGAAAAAATGTTGATATGGATTAAATTCTAGTCGTAATGTTTTAGAAAGAATCAGGATTCCAGAAACAACTCGACTTGCAGTTTGGAAAGACTGATACTCATTTTTGGGGCACACTAGGGATGTTCTTTAGGCCTATGATTCTTACCTGATGCCTTCCAAAAAATTGATGCCTTCAAAAAATATTGTATGTTGCAATTTTGATTTCTTTTTTCTTTTGATGCTAAGAGAAGATGCTCCTGAGCTGCATCTATATAGCATATCTCTAAGAAAAAGCCTAGGAGGTTTTTTTAAATTAATTGGTTTACAACTAAAAAATGTTAGAGGTGAAATTGCTAAGGATGGCACCAGACAGCAAGACTTAACATTTGCTCTATTGCTAATTAATTCTTTCTTGTCTAACTCAGAAAGTTTTGGAGTCCATTGATTATGTTACCAGTATAGCATTTTTATTTGCCAGAATGTTTGTTTTGACGGTGATTAAAAAACCATTTTCTAAACTGAGAACTTATAGCTAAAATGATTTTTTAATTTTTAGGGGAAGTATTACTGCATACACATTCCCTTCCTAGGATTCTGGATTCGCTGTGGGATATGGAAAAGCAGCAGTTGTATACTAGAAAAATCTTATTGTTTAGTTTTTACTTTATTTACGTTTAGTTAGATTTGATGAAAATGAATACTCCTGGTTTGGAAACATACAGCAATAGAATGTTAAATTTGGAGAATTCAAGTCATCTGGTAGTTTCAGATGCCAGGAACACCAAGAAACAAATCTATTCCTGGAACTGTGATCCTTTCTGTTGTCTTAGATGTTGCCTCACTGGTTTGCAGGCAGTTCATTTGGGTGCAAACCAGGGTGAGTTGCACCATGGAATAATAAACCCCTCTTTGCTTATCTTTTCAGATGTTTACAATGGAACTGTGACCTTTCTGCCTCTGGAGGAAAACAGCGAAGGAAAATACCTGGTTAAAAAGGGCAATATTTATCAAATTCAACTTAAACACATAAAGGATGAGGAATGGTAAGTGTGGGAGTGAGAGAGGGAGCAAACAGTAAGTTATTGCAAGAGTCACACAATGGTTTAGTATTGGTATGTAGGCAATTTAGATGTTATAATTTTCTGCTTGATTAGTAGATCACAGTAGTGGCATAATATGAGTGCATAGTGTTCTCTAAAAAGAAGCATCTATAATACCCTGAATAACATAAAATAAACCTGTTTCACCTTTGAATGTAAACATCGGCTGTACCTTTGTGTGGTCTAGAAAAAATACGCCTCTTCTGATCATGAGGATGTAGCAGTGCCTGTGAGAAAGGGTCTGTGGGTGTTAGGAAGGGTGAGGATCAAACTGGAGTTGCTATAAACCCACTGAGCTACAGTCACTGAAATGCAGACCATTGAGGTTAGTCCTGAGCATCTGGGGATGTAGCTCTCATAAAATCTGAATGAAGTTAGAGATGATGAAATAATGAGTTGTGACAATGGATATATTTTTTTTCCTAAATTTTTTCAAGAATTTCATAAGTTGATGTTCACTGTTTAGTGTTTGGCTGTCTTGTGAAATCACATTGCTCATCATGTTTGAATCCTCATTTACTGTCTTAAATGCAGCGTGGACTCTTATGTACAATGTTTGAGTTGAGAGATAATGAGCTAACAAAATTCAGGGGAAACTGTTCCATTGTTTGGGAACTTCGCTGGTTTATTTTCCTTTTGTTTCTCTACATATTTACTTATTCTCCAGTCTCATTTTATATCTCTGATCTGCTGATTTTCTCCACTTAATCCTTGCTTTCTCTGTCCTTGAGATAGCTGAAATAATGAAATACTGTATTTATACTAAGTCATTTGTTTGTTTGTTTTAAGGTCTCTATCTGTTGTAGCTCCATTTCCAGAGGATTGGTTTTCAGATGGAATTGTGTACCCCAAACTAGCGTGGCTTGGAAATGAACTTTTGTCCAAACTGGCTAAATGGTCTGTGGAGCAAAAGCCCAGTGAGTTTAAAAGTACACTCTCACTCATTTCTGTAGCAAAATACAGCAAAGTTTATCAGGACCTCAAAGAAAAGTACAAAGAGATGGTAAAGGTAAGTTTAGCAGTAAATGCAGTTGTATTATTCTTCAATATTTTTTGTGTAATGAAGCTGCTTCTTTCAATAAATTCTTTTTTTATAAAAGAAGCAATGGAATTATAATGTATGGGGTTTTGTTTCGTGTTTGGGGGGGGTGGTTTGGTATATATGGAAATTAGAACGGTTTAGTACTTAGAAGAACTTAATTGGAAAACCAGGATTTAGAGCCAAATTCACAATAAATATTTGGAGGAGTTCAGCATTTTCCAGGATGTACCACTTGTGATAAAAAGGAAGCAGTAGGTCAGTGGAATAAATAGTCATCCACATTTTAGAAGGCATAAATAAAACACGTCCTTCTCCAAAACCTTTGGGTGCTATCTTAATATGTGTTTGAGTTAGAGGAGCAGTGTTGTAATTTCTTTTTCTTATCCCGGAGATCCCGAGGAGCAACAGAGTGCTGTGTGAAGTAATGTCTGTATTGCAAACTTGGCTCTAGCTGCAAACAGAAAAATTGGTGAATGCTTTTGTAAAACATACAGTGAAAATGCTAAAAGGTTTTACTGTTAATATTTCTGTACTAACAGGAAGATACATGGGAGAGTGAATTAGAGTTTTGGGTAAGGCAGTGATTCAGTCTTTAGTTCTGCAGTAGAATTGCTGGTGTTGAGCATTTTAGTCTTTGTTTGAATTCTTCATTTACAAACTAACACTTGGGAATAATAATTGCACTTTCTGTCTTCCTGCTTCAGATGTTGATTTTTCATGTTCCATTGTGCCAGGGTAGTTCTAGGTCTGTTCCCTGTGAAAGGAAATTTACGAATGTTCATGTTTTTAATATAGCAGAGGTATAGATAAGATTTTTTTCTCATGAGAAAGTTAAAGCAAAAGATAATGTGGCTTGTTACTAAACAGGTGCAGCTGTTTACCTGTGACCTGCGCATGTGGATCCAAAATGTTCTTAGAAACATTATTGTTTGGTTGAATCAAGCAGTCTTTATATTCTCTGGGTATATTTTAATGAGATTAAAATGCAAAATCTAGGAAGTCCAGAAGCCTACTGAAGTGAATAAGTATCCAAATTGCTGTGTCTGAGCTTTTTTGAAGTTATTTCAGATGATGCAGAAAATAAATTTTTATCTTGTTTTTTTATTCTATTCTTTTTCCTGAAGGTGTGGCCTGAAGTGACAGATCCTGAGAAATTTGTTTATGAAGATGTTGCCATTGCCACTTATTTGCTGGTAGGGAACTGCTTTACCTAATAATAGGCTGTACGGTTATATTTCCTTATGATAGAACCTCTCTAAAGAAGATGAACAGGT